>JAGFNQ010004018.1:0-126303 GCA_024364735.1 Boesenbergia rotunda | reverse complement strand
TTCAAACCATGGAATTAGTTTATGATTAATATAGTTGGAGTCAGAGGTCAATCCTTAGTTTTGGTTGTTGGACACATCCAAGCCTGACTAAACGGTTGAATGAGCTCCAACCATATTAAAACTATTTCTTGATTAATGGGTCAGCCTTAAGCTTGGAGCATCGATTTGTTGTGCCACAGCCAAGGTCGATGTAAAGAGAGGTGCAGTTGGGTGCTATGTATATTGTTGCATACTTGTTAATGAGTTAACAACCCAATGATTTATGCAAATATTCAATTAGTTGATAGCATAATGTGATAGTTACATATGTATAATATGTAATCGGTTATAATTACCTACCTTCATAGCTAAGAATAACTTGATGGACTCTAGCCATGGTTGTTCTTATATATGGTTAGATATCAACATATTTGGAGATGTTCCTACGATCTCCTGAATTGATAAAAAAGGGTTATTCAATTTGAAAAAGAAATAGGATTTAATTAATGTATATTGATGCATTCTTTATCATTCTCATCACATAACTTCAATTTGTATTTCTAGGATAATCACCTGATCATGTCTTCTCTGAATTTGCGTGCCATTTTGGACACCAATAAGCTGGCCGGGCCAAACTTCATGGACTGGCTTCGAAACCTGAGGATAGTCCTCAAGGCAGAAAAACTTGCTTATGTCCTTGAAGAACAACTTCCCAACCATCTTCCTGAAGATGCAACTCCAGACCAGTTAGTGGCCTATCAGAAACATGTGGCCGATTCTGAACTTGTGAGTTGCATCATGCTGGCCGCTATGGTACCTGAGCTGCAAAAGCAGCACGAGCATATGGATGCTCATACCATCATCTTCCATCTTCATGAGCGGTTTGACGAGCAGGCGAGATCCGAAAGGTTTGAGGTCTCCAGACTCCTCTTCACCTCTAAGATGCAGGAAGGCACTTCTGTTTCACAGTTTGTGTTGAAGATGTTGGGGTACATTAAGCGACTAGGCACACTCGGATTTGCAATGGATCACGAACTAAGTATTGACTTAATTCTGCATTGTTTGCCCAAGAGTTACTCACAGTTTGTGATGAACTATCGGATGAACAAACTGGAGACTACCATTCCTGAGTTGCTTAACCTACTGAAGACTGTAGAGCCTTCTGTAAAGCAGGATCAGAAGACGGTACTGTTAGTTGGTTCCTCAAAGAAAGGCTCTAAGAGGAAGCCCAAAGAACAAAATAAGGGAAGGAAGAAAAAGGCCAAAAAGATTGAAAAGGCACTAAAATGCACTTGCCATCACTGTGGCAAGGAGGGCCACTGGCGAAGAAACTGCAAGGGTTATCTTGAGTCCTTGAAGAAGAATGCATCCGATGCCCCATCCTCTTCAGGTATCTTCGTTATTGAATGTCACTCTATTTTCTCGGACACCTGGGTACTTGATACTGGGTGTAGCTCACATATATGTAATGACATACAGGGGCTAAGGAATAGAAGAAGACTCGTCAAGGGAGAAGCGAATTTGTGAGTTGGAAATGGAGCAAAGATTGCTGTTGTTGCCATCGAAACATATTTGCTAAAGCTCCCTACTGGACTTGTCTTAGAATTGGATAATTGTTATTTTGTTCCTTCGTTAATAAAGAACATTGTATCTATTTCATGCTTGAATGAAAAGGGTTGTCATTTAACTTTTAGTAACAATTGCTGTTACATAACTTTAAATGGTGTTCTTTATGGGACCGGAACTTTATGCAATGGTATCTACATGTTAGATTTATCCGGTGACGTTTTCAATATCGAAGTTAGTAACAAACGTGCTCGAATAGATAATCAAATAGACTCCTATATGTGGCATTGTTGTCTTGGCCATGTAAGTAAGAAACGCATGACCAAATTACACCGATGTGGAATTCTGGAATCATTTGAACCCGGTTCATTTGATACATGCGAATCATGCTTAAAAGGCAAGATGACCAAATTACCCTTTTCCGGAAAAGGTAAACCAGTGGAGAATTGCTTGGTCTAATACATACTGATGTATGTGGACAATGTCAACTCTTGCACAAGGAGGCTATAGCTACTTCATTACCTTTATCGATGATCACTCACGATTCGGGTATGTGTTCTTAATGAAACACAAATCTGAAGCTTTTGAGAAATTCAAAGAGTTCAGAAGTGAAGTAGAGAAACAGCTTGGCAAAAGTATTAAGATACTTCTATCCGATCGGGGTGGTGAATACTTAAGTCAAGAGTTTCAAGATTATCTTAGGGACAATGGGATATTGTCTCAATGGACTCCGCCATATACACCACAGCATAATGGTGTATCTGAGAGGCGTAACCGAACCTTGATGGACATGGTTAGATCTATGATGAATCATGAAATTCTTCCAAAATCCTTTTAGGGCTATGCGCTTAAGACAGCTGTTTACTTACTAAATAGAGTCCCGACCAAGGTAGTCTCTACTACTCCATATGAGACGTGGAATAGTAAGAAACCTCATTTATCTCACTTAAAGATATGAGGTTGTCCTGCTTATGTAAAGCGAACTATATCAGACAAATTGGATTCTAAGTCTGATAAATGTCTATTTATTGGATACCCTAAGGAAACGAAAGGTTACCAATTCTATCATCCCTTAGGACAAAAGGTGTTTGTTTCAAGGCATGCTGTATTTCTAGAAAAGAATTTCTTTTACAAAAAAACAGTGGGAGTAGCATTGAACTTGAAGAAGTTCAAGAAACTCCAATAGACATTACTGAGACACCTAGTCTAGACCCACAACCAATAACTCATAATGATGAGCTATCAGTTGAACCTAAAACAACACCACTTCTTCTTAGGTCTGATAGGACACGCAATATTCCAGAGAGATACCGATTTCTCATAAGTTACTCATTAACGATGACGAACCTATCAGTTATGAAGATGTTCTGCAAAATTCAGAAAGGGATAAATGGCTTGAAACCATGAAGTCGGAAATGGATTCCATGTACAAAAATCAAGTATGGGACTTTGTTAACCCACCTGAAGGGATTAAGCCCATAGGGTGCAAGTGGGTTTTCAAGAAGAAAACCGACATGGAAGGTAATGTTGTTACCTTTAAGGCTAGATTAGTGGCAAAAGGAAATCGTCAGAAATAAAGAATTGATTATGATGAAACCTATTCGCCAGTAGCTATGCTTAAATCCATTCGGATGCTCCTGGCCATAGCAGCTCATTATGATTATGAGATATGGCAAATGGATGTGAAAACAACTTTCTTTAATGGAAACCTGCTTGAGGATATATACATGATACAACCTGAAGGTTTCACATCGGTTAATAAAACCAAAGTATGCAACCTTCGACGATCCATATATGGACTAAAGCAAGTATCCAGGAGCTGGAACATCCGTTTTGATGAGACAATCAAAGAGTTTGATTTCTCACAAAATCCTGACGAACCTTGTGTGTACAAGAAGGTTAGAAGGAGTGCAGTCGTATTCCTAGTGTTATATGTCGATGACATATTACTTATAGGAAACGATATATCAGTCTTACAGTCAATTAAAATTTGGTTATCCAAAACTTTCTCCATGAAAGACCTGGGAGAAGCAACCTATATCCTTGGGATTAGAATCTATAGAGATAGATCAAAATGGTTGCTTGGTCTTTCGCAGTCTACATATATAGACCAAGTGCTAGAAAGGTTTAGCATGTCGGAATCCAAGAAAGTTTACCTTTCCATCAGGCATGGGATCAACCTTTTGAAGTCTGTGTCCGCGCACAGAAGATGAGAGGATTTGCATGAGTAAGATTCCTTATGCATCCGCGATAGGATCTATCATGTATGCTATGTTATGTACTAGGCCCGATGTATCATATGCTCTGACCATCACAAGCAGATACCAGTGTGATCCAGGAATGGACCATTGGGTGGCTGTCAAAACAATCCTCAAGTACTTAAGAAACACTAAGGATGTGTTCCTAATATATGGAGAAGGTGATATGGTAATACTTGGGTGTACAGATGCCAATTTCCAGACAGATAAGAATGACTCCAAATCTCAGTCCGGATACGTATTTATTTTGAATGGAGGTGCAATAAGTTGGAAGAGTTCCAAGCAAGACACCGTATCGGATTCTACCACGAAAGCGGAATATATTACAGCTTTGGAAGCAACAAAGGAAGCAGTCTGGATCAAGAAGTTTGTCTCCGAACTTGGTGTGGTTCCAACCATTGATGAAGCAATACTGGTTTACTGCGACAACAATGGAGCTATTGCACAAGCGAAGGAACCAAGGTCTCATCAGCGATCCAAACATGTGCTTCGCCGCTATCATCTGATCAGAGAGATTATAAGTAGGAATGATATACAAATTGAGAAAATTCCCACTGAAAGGAATTTAGCGGATCCTTTAACTAAGGCCTTGCCTCAAAGCAAGTTTGAGAGTCATGTTAGAGCCTATGGTATTGGGTACCGTAGCGATTAGCATTAGGCCAAGTGGGAGTTTGTTAGTGATATGAGAGAAGTGTCCTAAGGCAATCGCCTTATGATTGTAATCATTTATTTTAATAAATGAATATTCACTATTTGAGTATATATGTTTGTGTATTTGATTGAGATCTTAAACTCATATACTGAATATCCGTAATACAATTCACAGCATGAGAGAATTTGTGATGAATTCCCAACTAGTGATTATCTCTACATATGCAATTGTGAAGTATTGAAATTGTCCCTAGTCGATGAATTGATAAATACGAACACTATCAATTCTGTTGAGACTAGCATGGGTTATTCTCTAATCAGCTGATTCTCACTGGCTGGTGACATTGAGATGTCCGGAGATAAACATGAATGCTAGTTAAGGGAACTAGTTCTTTGGAGTGACTGGCTGTAAAACTTCATAAGGTAGTCTACATATAGATATGTCAGTGAAGTTCTTACTGCAGCTTAAATGCTATGTTCCTTTGACTTGCGGTGTTCAAGTCATCTTGGTCATGGAGACTTATACTTTGACATCTTAAGCAAGCGTCTCCAAGGAGGTGTGGACCCAGGATGATTGGGTATAAGCCGAAGTGCCCGAAGATGTTTGAACAACCTACAAAGGATTCACCACTCCTTGCAAGGAGATGTATACCCGAGGCCTATCATCGGATTGTTACTCGAAGCCTCTGGCCAGAGCATGACATGTTCAGAGTATGAATCTCTTAAATACATGAGAGTAATTAGAATCCGTAGGACGAGAAAACGTAACTTGGTCTAGGTGTGACGTAGTCAGCCTAGTGGGGGCTGACACACATAGACCATCTCCTGAACCAAGTGGGTATAAGATGGTGAAGGGAATGGGGCACGATTCATTATAGCTGCTGAAGGGTTTCAGAATTGTTTCTGAGGTCAACCGTTGTTCTTTCGATTAATTGGGGATCATGATGTACTACTAGGTGCCACTCATGATCGTTCTATAATTGATTAATTATAGACGACCAACATAAATCGAAAGCCTATTTTGACACATGCACTACGAGTAATCTGAGGGATTTTGGTTTTTCCTATCAAGAGAGATTAAGTTTGGTTGAGCCAAACGATATGTCGAATCTGAATTTTTCAGAGATGCATCGGAAGCGTAATATGGCTAAGTCTTTTGAAGACTTAATATATTAATTATATAAGTTTAATTCATTGGGGCTTGGCTTGGATGGGCCAGCCAATGAGGGCCTCCATCCTCTTTGCTTGGCCGGCCACAACAAAGGGAGAGAACCAAGTTTTTTGTTCAATTTATAAAATAAACTAAGTGTGGTTTGTTTTATAAAATTATGGATGATATAAATTTTTATATAATAAACCAAGGTTTGGTTTATTTTTCATGAAAATTATAATGAACCATGGATTAGTTTATTTTATAAAATTAATCATGGATTGATTTACCATGATAAGGAAATTTATTCCATTAGAGAGAAGAGACTTGATTGATTTTTTATCAAGAATTAAAATATGATTTTAACTATGATATAAAATCAAACTTGGCATGATGGAATAAGTTATTCCATATTTGAGAGTCTTGATGGTTGAGAGGCCACTATATAAAGGACCTAAGGCAAGGCTTGGGTAATAATCATAGAGATGAAGGCATAGGCTCTCTCCCTCTCTTTCTCTCCTTCTCTTCTCCCCTTCTTGCCGTGCGCCAACCAGCCCCAAGAAGGAGCACCAAGAGCCTGGCTCAATTGGTTATCAGGATTCATAAACTATATTACTTTAGCTTGGAGGTCTAGAGTTCGAATCCCGGGGAAGGCAAAAATCCACTGGCCAGGGGTGGGAAGTCCTAGTGAGTAACGACACGGTCGACGGTTGACGACCCACAGAAAAATAAGGGGTCGCCAAATGGGCCGCCAAATGGGTCGGGTTGTGACATAAGCGCTGACCGAGCTGCGGATTGAGTTTTCCACAGATGAAGGCACTTGTCAGGCACCCCTGACGTCCCAGGCGCCCCCAGGAGCACTATAAAAGGGTGCTCGACCCCAAGGCTTCGTGACAACAACTTTCTAACGCTCCAAAGCTTTTCGTTCAAGCGCTCAGCTCCGGCAAACTCCTATTTCAAGATTCAAGCGCCGACGACGACCCTCTGCTCTGAAGTATGATCTACATCGGGCGTCGATAACGAAAAGTGTAGCTCTTTTCATTTACTGCAATATTCTTGTACTGAAATTTGTAAACCTTTAGCGCGATTATAGAATTGCCCAAAGTAAACAGTCAAGGACCGTGGGCCTTGGAGTAGGAGCCGACCGCAACTCCGAACCAAGTAAAATACTTGTGTTTTTGTGTGATTGTTTTGTTTCCGCTGCATTTACTCTTTCCTTAATCCGAAAAAAGTTTTAACGATATTCACCCTACCCCCCCCCCCCCCCCGCCCCTCTATCGTTTTTCTCGATCCAACAAGTGGTATCAGAGCGGGTGGCTCAAATTTGGTTCAACCACCAATTTGAGAGTTTTTTGGATCTTACGAAATTTTTTCTTTTCTTTCGATTTTTTTCTCGTTAATCGAGGTTGGTGCAACACCACTCGATCATGTTTTTTTATTATCTTGCTCCCGCACTACTAATCCAAGACCAAGTCTTGGGGCAGAATATCCTTTTTTTTTGTTTTATTTTAGAAATACTAAATGGTCATGCAAGAGGGTTTCAGTACAGCCAGACCACCACTCTTCAGTGGAGAGGACTTCTCCTACTGGAAGAGTCGGATGGAAGTCCACTTGAAAACTCAGGTGGATATGTGGATCATAATCCAATTTGGTTTGGAAATCCCCAAGAATGCTAAAGGAGTGACGCAGCATTACACAGAATGGGACGCCTCACTGAAGAAAAAGATCGAGGCTGATGCAAAGGCAACCCAGACACTCCAATGTGGATTAACCAAGGAAGAATTGAACCGGGTGGGACCCTTCAACAGCGTGAAGGAACTCTAGGGTAAGTTGATTGAATTGCACGAAGGTACCTTCGACACCCGAATCAGCAAAAGGGACCTACTGCTGAACAAATTGTATACAATCAAAATGAACGAAGGCGAGTCAGCAGCCCAGCCCCCTATTCACACATCACACTAGATACTCTTTACTCCTATTTCTTTGGAGATGTCCGAAACTCGTTGGCTCGGCGATTTCAATCCGTTGACCTCCGAGTCCAAGACTATGCCCTCTACCGAGTCATAGTTCATTGTGTTCTCCCAATTACCACTCGAGATGTCGCGACCATGCGATCATTTCACACCTTTTTTACTCTATGCCATGATTCATCAGCTTGACATCGACATAGGTCTCCACATTTTTCATACCATCATTTACGCGTCGAGCGTATCAACTCACGATCGAGTACGTACGCCCTACTGCCATATCATCACCGCCCTTCTTCACCACCATGGTCTAGACGTCACTGCCGGAGAGAATATTTCTATGACTGAGTTCGATGAAATAGGGATTAGAAACATTTCTTTAGCGGGGATAGATGTTTTGGCCACGGGGGTACTAGCATGGAGACGGGAGAGGGCTAGACGACAGGACGACTCCGACCAGTAGGTGGAGGTAGACGTAGCTGATCTCGCAGCCGAGATCAATGAGCAGTTATAGGAGCCACCCCCACCTACCACCGACCAGCGGATTACCCAGTTGCAGACAGAGATGCACAGCTTCAGGGAGGAGGTCGAGGCCTATCACATCGAACACATGGACGCCCTCCGAGCCAACCGAGAGGCAAGCGATGCACAATACAATGAAATGATGACGCTGTTTTGATCCTGGTAGCCTGGCCCATCTTACCATCCTAGCCTTTCCTTTTAGTTCAGATTGACATTTTCAGCCTATTCTAGTGCAGTGTGAACTATTTGACTTGTATTTGACTCGTACTTGACTTGCACTTGACTTTAGTTTGATTTCTCTGGTTCTACTATTGACCAGATGAATCTTATGCATTTATCTCGGTGATTACTTGCCATTAGTATGCTAAGTCAATTGTGATGTTATGCTTGGTAGAATAGGACTGCTCTATTTATGTTTTTTTAAAAACTATTTTATTTCTTATTTAATTTGAAAAATCATTTATTCTTTTTAAATTTAAAATGATTTTCTGACTTAGTTTTCTTTTCAAAACTTAGCCCTTCAAAACTAGGTTTTTTCGCAATTGGACTTAGCTTAGACCCTAACCCTAGAACAGCATGCACCTATAGATCTAGAAGCCAACATCTCATAAGCACCTTAGGGTACTTTTGATTGATAACCTAGACTGAGTTGAGATGCTTAGGTCTATGCCTTGATTCAAGATGCTTTAAGTCAGTGCATCTGCAGTAATTGGGGCACTAAATACCAACTGAACAGCAATCAGGTTAAGTGTCAAGCTTAGATAATCTAACTTGATGAGATCACTTAACTTGACTAACCCTAGCAAAAGTTACTATTTATAACAGTTAGTAAGTAGCTACTTGGGCTAGACAGGACCCGAAAGAGAAAATTTAAATTGATTTGGTATAGTTTATACTGAGAATTGGTTTAGTACAACACCTTATTTTTATTACTCAGTTTTTTGCTATATTTTTTTGATATATGGTAAAGGGGGAGAGATTGGAAAGGAGAGAAAAGTAGGGGTTTTAAAATTTAAATTTTTTCAAATTAAATTTTTTCAAAATCTTTATCTCCTTTTTCAAAAAGTAAAGTTCTCTAAGTACTTAAGTTCCTTTTGAAAGTTAATATTCTAAGTACTTGCTCTAAGATTTCTCTGAAAATTTTCTAAGTTACAAATTCAAAATTTTGCTTGAAAATTTGTTTAAGGTATTAAAACAGCTTGAAAATTGTTCTAAGTGAAAAAAAAAATTCAACAGCAATTTAGGAAATTTTTTTACAAAAACAAAAGTGTTCTTGAAAATTATTTTAAGTACTTAACTTAAAATTACTGACAAAAATTTTAAGCACTTACTCTAAAATTTTTTTGTGGTGGAAAATTTTCTAAGTGTTAATTTCAAAATTCTCCTGAAAATTTTCTAGGTGCTAAAAGCTAGATGTGTTGAAAAATTTTCTTAGTGCCCTACTCAAAATATTTTGGAAAATTTTTGTTCTAACTCAAAAATCACTTCTTGAAAGTTTTCTAAGTATTGAAAACCTGAAAAACGTTTTCAATTTTAGACTTAGAAACTTTTTCAAAAACCCCACAAATTTTTGAAGACTCAGGGGGAGATTTCTTCCAGGAGGAGGAAATTAAAACTGATACTTTACCTATTATTATTTAACTTTACTTTTTGAATCGGGTTGCCATAAATCAAAAATGGAGAGATTGTTGGTGCAGGCAACACCTAAGTCAACCTGAGTTTTGATAATGGCAAAGGGTTCAGAAGTTAAGATTGTTGGATTGAGAAACACGATAGAGGGGAGGTGAATATCGTGAAAACGTTTTCAGATAAAACTAAGAGAATGCGCAGCGGATTTAAAACAAAATTCACAGAGAACACAAGTACTTTTACTTGGTTCGGAGTCGCGGTCGACTCCTACTCCAAGGCCCACGGTCCTTGACCATTTACTGCGGGCAATTCTATATTTGCGCAAAAGATTACAATGTTTGATACAGAATTATTGCTGTAATTAAACAAGTATGCTTCTCGTTATCGACGCCCGGTGTAGATTGTACTTCGGTGCAGAGGGTCGTCGTCGGCACTAGAATCTCGAGATCGGAGTTTTCCGGAGCAGAGCGCTTGAACGAAGAGCATAGAGGCGTTGGAAGATTGATGTCTTGAAGCCTTGGGGTCGAGCCCCTTTTATAGTGCTCCTGGGGGTGCCCTGGACGTCGGGGGCGCCTGACACGTGCCTTCGGATCCGAGAAACCTCATCCGCAGCTGAGTCAGCGTTTATCCCTCCAGAATTGGCCTCGAAGCTGACGAGGGCGCCCGGGACACTGGGGGCACCCTGGTTGACATGGTCTGCTGGCTTCGTGGCTGATTTTGCTTCGATTCACTTTTTGCATTGACTCAGGGTGCCCGGGACCTCCAGGGCGCCCTACTTACTGCAATTTCGAAGCAACTCTTGCTTCCTTGTTTTGCCTTGACCTTGGAGGCGCCCAGGACCTCTAGGGCGCCCTGCCCAGCTGTCTGCCCCTCTCTTTTGGGGCATTCTGAGTTGTAGAAACGCATTCCTTTGGTCCTACTTTCAAGGTAAGTTCTAAAACAGCAATGAAATAGTATTAGATAATTTTTTTTTACAGTCGTAGCCATCTTGATTCTGAATTCGGGTCTCCCAAATGGAACCCTAGGTCGAATCGACGCCTACTATTCCCTCGACGGGGAACGCGTCCTCACCTACTCCTCTCAGGAGAGTTTACCTTTTCCCAACCGGCTCCTCCGGTTGGACTTTTGCCCGATGCACCTGACCAGGTCTTTGTGTCCACCTTTCGAGCAGGTCTTCAGTGCCCAGCTCCTTGCCAGGGCTTCGTGCCCAATCCTCGACCAGGACTTCATGCTAGTGTACCTAGGGCTTCTTTCCTGCACACTTAGTAAACATATTAGATACACATAACATCTTAACTTCTGAACCCTTTGCCATTATCAAAACCTAGGTTTGACTTAGGTGTTGCCTGCACCAACAATCTTCCCCCTTTTGATTTAAGGCAACCCAGTTCAAAAAGTTAAGTTAATCATCCAGATAAGTATGTATGAAAGTTAATTTTCTCCTCCTAGAAGAAATCTCTCCTTGAGTTTTTCAAGAGTTCGTGGGGCTTGAAAAGATTTCTAAGTCTAACAGAAAAAAAAAACTTTTCAGTTTTGTAAATACTTAGAAAAATTTTAAGAAAATATTTTAAGTTAGAAACCATTTTTCAAAATATTTTGAGTTGGACAATTTTCAGGAGAATTTGAATTTGATACTTAGAAAATTTTTGACCAACCAACGATTTAGAATAAGTACTTGGAATAGTTTTTGAAACGAAGAAATTTTGAAAGTCTAAGTACTTAGAGATGCTTTCTAGCAGTTTAAGTACTTAAATACTTAGAGAGCATTTTTCAGAAATATTTTTCAAACACATTTTTTTGAATTTAATGACTTAGAAAAATTTCAGAAGATTTTCCCAGAATAAGTGCTTAGAGTAATTTTTGAAACCAAGAAAAGTTAATTTTCAAAATGAACTTAAGTATTTATAGAACCTTACTTTTTTTTTGAAAAACAGGAGATATATGAATTTACTTTTTGAAAAAGGAGATAAATATTTTGAAAGAATTGAGTTTTTTTAGATAAATATTTTGAAAGAATTCAGTTTTTTAAAAATTTTCAATATTTGAACAAATTTCAACTCTTCTTTTCTCTCCTTTCCAATCTCTCCCCCTTTGCTATATATCAAAAAAATAATATAGCAAAAAAAAACATGCTGAGTAATAGAAGTAAGGTGCTGTACTGAACCAATTCAAAGTATAACTGGACCAAATCAATTTGAATTTTTTCTTTTGGGTCCTGTCTAACCCAATTAGCTACTTACTGACTGTTATAAATAGTAGCTTTCGCTAGGGTTTGTCAAGTTAAGTGTTTTGATCAAGTTAGAGTTTCTAAGCTTGACACTTAACCTGATTACTGTTTATTTGTATTTAGTGCCCCAATTACTGCAGATGCACTGACTTAAAGTATCTTGAATCAAGGCAAAGACCTAAGCATCTCAACCCATTCTAGGATATCAATCAAAAGTACCCTATGGTGCTTGTGAGATGTTGGCATCTAGATCTATAGGTGCATGCAGTTCTAGGGTTAGGGCCTAAGCTAAGTCCATTTGCGAAAAAGTCTTAGTTTTGAAGTGGGTAATTTTTCATAAGAAAAACTAAGTCGAAAAATCATTTTAAAAATGCATAAAGAAAATGATTTTTCAAAATTAAGTAGGAACTGATTTTAAAATCAAGTAATAAAGCAGTTTTAAAAAAAACAGAAGTAGAGCAAACCTATTCTACCAAGCATAACCCTAATTGTCTTCTTAGTGAGTTGAATTCAAACACAGGTAAGGGTTTGGTGAATATATCAGCTAACTTAGATTTTGAGTCTATATGGTTAAGGACTATCTCACCCTGGACATGTGATCTCTTACGAAGTGGTGTTTAACTTCTATGTGTTTACTTCTGGAGTGTTGGATTGGGTTTTTAGTTAGATTAATTGAACTTATATTATCAATGTAGACTTGGGTTTGGGTGTAGTTAAGCTGAAAGTCCTTAAGAGTGTGCATCATCCATAAGAGTTATTCTACACACTCTCCTAAAGCAACATACTCAACTTCAGTTGTGGATAGAGCTACACAATGTTGCTTTCTTCTATACAAACTTACTAGATTATTTCCAAAGAGTTGGCAGCTTCCACTTGTACTCTTCCTATCTAGTTTACAACCCGCAATGTCAGAGTCCGAGTATCCTGATAGGTCAAAAGTTGAGGTCCTAGGATACCAAATCCCTACATTTAGGGTGCCCTTAATGTATCTAAGTATTCTTTTTAGGGTTGCTAAGTGTGTTTCCTTAGCACAGGTTTGGTATCTAGTACACATTCTGTTGGGACCGGGTGCATGTTGACATGGATGTGGGTTCATAATTTTAAAATTTAATTACGTGCAACAGAAGATTTAGCATAAATAATTTCTCAAATTATTTAACCACACATCTACCATGCAACCTTATGTTGTGTAGACATGATCATATATTTAAAATTTTGTAGAAACGTAAACTAATTTACTTGTTACCTCGCGTAACTCGAAGAAAGGGACAAGATCCAACCGTAGCATCCCTTGGAAGCTCCGCCTCTATTCGCGTCCACGCCGTGTTTTCTTCAGGATGACTTCGCAAAGCCACGAGTTTCGTGCCGACAAGAACTACTAGATTCTCCAAAGGCACGACAAGAATAACAAGAGAGAGATGGGAAGACTAACCACCAAGTGAAGAACGGAATCAAGATTCCGGGAGGAAGGAAGGAGTTGCGCCCGCTTCTTCTTCTTCTTCGGTAGCTGCTTGGTGGATGAAGCTCACGGCAACAAAGGGGTCCTCCTTTTAGGGCCGGCGGCACTAGAGGAGGGAGAGGGAGAGAAGGAGAGAGAGAGAGGGCATATTTCTAGATCTTTTGGATTGATTTCCAAGCCTTGCCTTGGTTCCTTTATATATTAGCCTCTCAACCGCCAAGTCTCCTTTTTATAGAATAAATTTTCATAAGAAATTTATCATATAAATTTTTCTATGAATTATTCCATCATGCCAAGTTTTTATCATAATTTAATTTATAATAAAAACAACCATGTCTCCCTTTTCTTTATGGAATAAAATTTCATAAGAAATTTATCATATAAATTTCTTTATATAAATTTCTTTATATAAATTTCTTTATCATGGTAAATCAATCCATTATTGATTTTATAAAATAAAATAAACCAATCCATGGTTCATTTTAATTTCCATGAAAAATAAATTTCTTTATATAAATTTCTTTATCATGGTAAATCAATCCATGATTGATTTTATAAAATAAAATAAACCAATCCATGGTTCATTTTAATTTCCATGAAAAATAAATTTTATATAAATTTCTTTATATAAATTTCTTTATATAAATTTCTTTATCATCCATAATTTTATAAAAAAAACAACACTTGATTTATTTTATAAATTGAACCAAACAATTTGGTTCCCTCCCTTTGTTATGGTCGGCCAAGCAATGAGGGTGGGGACCCTCTTTGGCCGGCCTATCCAGGCCACACCCCAATGAATTAAACTCATTTAATTCATCTATTAAGTCTTCAAAAGACTTAGCCATTTTATGCTTCCGATGCATCTCTGAAAAATTCAAATTCGACTTATCGTTTGGCCCAACCAAACCTAATCTCTCTTGATTGGAAAATCCAATTTTCAACTCGTTTTAAATCCCTCGGATTACTCGTAGTGCATGTGACTAAATAGGCTTTCGATTTATGTTGGCCGTCTATAATTAACCAATTATAGAACGATCATGAGTGACACCTAGTAGTACATCATGATCCCCAATTAATCGAAAGATCAACGGTTGACCTCAGAAATAATTCTGAAACCCTTCAGCAGCTATAATGAATCGTGCCCCATTCCCTTCACCATCTTATACCCACTTGGTTCAGGACATGGTCTATGTGTGTCAGTCCCCACTAGGCTGACTACGTCACACCTAGCCCAAGTAACGTTTTTTCGTCCTACGGATTCTGTAGGACCGGTGCCGTCGATAGAGGGGGGGTGAATATCGACCGTTCAAAATCTTTCGCGGAACCTCGTAGAAAACTCGGATCATTCTAGACTTAAGATATTAGTAGCAGCGGAAAATAAATAGAACGAAGAAAAACAAAGCAGAGGATACAGCGGATTTTTACTTGGTTCCCAACCCCCCAGGGTCAGTACATCCAAGGCCTATGCACGGGAACGCCCGTCCACTATTGGTCTCCTTCCCAAACATTCTGGAGGCGGAGAAACTCGACTTACAGTGCAAGATTACAATCAAAAGTATAGGAAATTGCAGTATAATTAAAGCAAACCGAACAGAACAAGGATGAAGCTCGGCCGTTCTGGACCTCCGAAGTGCCGCACACATCCTCCTGGAGTCTCCCGATCGTAGAGCCTCGTTTTTAGCGCGTTGTCGTCAGTCAGAGTGATCAAAACAGTACTTAGCAGTTGTTGTTGAAGCAGAGGGGTCGAAGCCCCTTATATAGGCCTCCTGGGGGCGCCCTGGACGCTGGGGGCGCCCCGGAAGACTCGGTCAAACTTTATCCCTGCGCCTACCTCACCGCAGCTGATAACAGCTTTGACCAGGGCACCCCAGACCTCCCAAGCGCCCTTATGGAGGCTTATTTGTGTTTCGGACTCGAAATAGCACAAACAAGTTCGAATCCGGGGGCCCCGGACGCTCCGGGCGCCCCGGACGCTACAGGGCGCCCCGCTTGACACCTATTCTGCTTACCAAGCAAGACTGCACTTTTTACCATTGTCTGGGGGCGCCCCCACTATTGGGGGCACCCTGGTTGCATGGGGGCGCCCTGCTTAAAGCCTGCAACCCTGGTTTTTTTCGATTGCTTTGTCCCCGGTTCTTGGTACCTGCAAGATACACAAACACAAAGCATATATTCATATAATATTAGGCATAAGGACTTGGTTCTGACTTCGGATTTGCACAAAACCCTAGGTTGAACTGGCACAAGTTCTCACCCCCGAGAACACGCCTTTCACCTACACCTTTCAGGAGACGGTTGCCACCCAGTCCTTCGGGTGTACTTTTGCTTAGCCTCCGATTACTCCAGATCTCGAGACGCCCGAACCCCGACCCGTCTCTACTCCTGTCCTTAGTCATCACCCGAACTCCGGATTACGATACCTAGCAGCCCTTCGCTAGGTGCCTAGCAGTCCTTCGCTAGGTCTTAAAGTTTCGATACCTAACAGCCCTTCGCTAGGTGCCCAGCAGCCCTTCGCTGGGACTTAGGGTTTCGATGCCTAGATTAACTTGGACTTTTCTTCAGCTTGGTTTACTTCTCCTTTTCTCCCCTTTGTCTTGTTCATTGTATCACTGACTTAAGTGTATTGTCAAACATTAAAACACTTAAAGGAGAACATCATTGATGCAACTTGCACCAACAGATTCTAATTACTCTCATGTATCTAAGAGATTCATACTCCGAACATGTCATGCTCTGGCCAGAGGCTTCGAGTAACAATCCGACGATAGGCCTTGGGTATACATCTCCTTGCAAGGAGTGGTGAATCCTTTGTAGGCTGTTCAAACATCTTCGGGCACTTCGGCTTATACCCAATCATCCTGGGTCCACACCTCCTTGGAGACGCTTGCTTAAGATGTCAAAGTATAAGTCTCCATGACCAAGATGACTTAAACACCGCAACTCAAAGGAACATCGCACTTAAGCTGTAGTAAGAACTTCACTGACATGTCTATATGTAGACTACCATATGAAGTTTTACAGCCAGTCACTCCAATGAACTAGTTCCCTTAACTAGCATTCATGTTTATCTCCGGATATCCCAATGTCACCATCCAGTGAGAATCAGCTGATTAGAGAATAACCCATGCTAGTCTCAACAGAATTGATAGTGTCCGTATTTATCAATTCATCGACTAGGGACAATTTCAATACTTCACAATTGCACATGTAGAGATAATCACTAGTTGTGAATTCGTCACAAATTCTCTCATGCTGTAAATTGTATTGCGGACATTCAGTAAATGAGTTTAAGATCTCAATCAAATACATAAACATGTATACTCAAATAGTGAATACTCATAAATGATTACAATCATAAGGCGATTGTCTTAGGACACTTCTCTCATATCACTAACAAACTCCCACTTGGCCTAATGCCAATCGCTATGGTATCCAATACCACAGGCTCTAATATGACCCTCAAACTTGCTTTGAGGCAAGGCCTTAGTTAAAGGATCCGCTAAATTCCTTTCAGTGGGAATTTTCTCAATTTGTATATCATTCCTACTTATAATCTCTCTGATCAGATGATAGCAGTGAAGCACATGTTTGGACCATTGATGAGACCTTGGTTCCTTTGCTTGTGCAATAGCTCCATTGTTGTCGCAATAAACCGGTATTGCTTCATCAATGGTTGGAACCACACCAAGTTCTGAGATAAACTTCTTGATCCAGACTGCTTCCTTTGATGCTTCCGAAGCTGCAATATATTCCGCTTCCGTGGTAGAATCCGCTACGGTGTCTTGCTTGGAACTCTTCCAACTTATTGCGCCTCCATTCAAAATAAATACGTATCCAGACTGAGATTTGGAGTCATCCATATCTGTCTAGAAACTGCCATCTGTATACCCACGTATTACCATATCACCTTCTCCATATATCATGAACACATCCTTAGTTCTTCTTAAGTACTAGAGGATTGTCTTGACAGCCGCCCAATGATCCATTCCTGGATCAGACTGGTATCTGCTTGTGACGCTCAGAGCATACGATACATTAGGCCTAGTACATAGCATACATGATAGATCCTATTGCGGATGCATAAGGAATCTTATTCATTCAAATCCTCTCGTCTTCTGTGCGCGGACACATAGACTTCGAAAGATTGATCCCATGCCTGATGGGAAGGTAACCTTTCTTGGATTCCGACATGCTAAACCTTTCTAGCACTCGGTCTATATATGTAGACTGCGAAAGACCAAGCAACCGTTTTGATCTATCTCTATAGATTCTAATCCCAAGGATATAGGTTGCTTCTCCCAGGTCTTTCATGGAGAAAGTTTTGGACAACCAAATTTTAACTGATTGTAAGACTGATATATCATTTCCTATAAGTAATATGTCATCGAAATATAACACTAGGAATATGACTGCACTCCCACTAACCTTCTTGTACACACAAGGCTCGTCAGGATTTTGTGAGAAATCAAACTCTTTGATTGTCTCATCAAAACGGATGTTCCTGCTCCTGGATGCTTGCTTTAGTCCATATATGGATCGTCGAAGCTTGCATACTTTGGTTTTATCAACCGATGTGAAACCTTCAGGTTGTATCATGCAGACATCCTCAAGCAAGTTTCCATTAAGGAAAGCTGTTTTCACATCCAATTGCCATGTCTCATAATCATAATGAGCTGCTATGGCCAGGAGCATCCGAATGGATTTAAGCATAGCTACTGGCGAATAGGTTTCGTCATAATCAATTCCTTGTTTCTGACGATATCCTTTTTCCACTAATCTAGCCTTAAAGGTAACAACATTACCTTCCATATCGGTCTTCTTCTAGAAAACCCACTTGCACCCTATGGGCTTAATCCCTTCAAGTGGGTTAACCAAGTCCCATACTTGATTTTCGTACATGGAATCCATTTCCGACTTCATGGCTTCAAGCCATTTATCCCTTTCTGAATTTTTCAGAACATCTTCATAATTGATAGGTTCGTCATCGCTAATGAGTAACACGTCATTCGATTCACTTATGAGAAATCCGTATCTCTCTGGAATATTGCGTGTCCTATCAGACCTACGAAGAAGTGGTGTTGTTTTAGGTTCAACTGATAGCTCATCATTATGAGTTATTGGTTGTGGGTCTAGACTAGGTGTCTCTGTAATGTCTATTGGAGTTCCTTGAACTTCTTCAAGTTCAATGCTACTCCCATTGTTTTCTTGTAAAAGAAATTCTTTTTCTAGAAATACAGCATGCCTTGAAACAAACACCTTTTGTTCCAAGGGATGATAGAATTGGTAACCTTTCGTTTCATTAGGGTATCCAATAAATAGACATTTATCAGACTTAGCATCCAATTTGTTTGATACAGTCCGCTTCACATAAGCAGGACATCCCCATATATTTAGGTGAGATAAATGAGGTTTCTTACTATTCCACGTCTCATATAGAGTAGTAGAGACTACCTTGGTCGGGACTCTGTTTAGCAAGTAAACAGTTTTGTTAGGCGCATAGCCCCAAAAGGATTTTGGAAGAGTTGTATGATTCATCATAGATCTAACCATGTCCATCAAGGTTCGGTTACGCCTCTCAGATACACCATTATGCTGTGGTGTATATGGCGGAGTCCATTGAGACAATATCCCATTGTCCCTAAGATAATCTTGAAACTCTTGACTTAAGTATTCACCACCCCGATCGGATCGAAGTATCTTAATACTTTTGCCAAGCTGTTTCTCTACTTCACTTCTGAACTCTTTGAATTTATCAAAAGCTTCAGATTTGTGTTTCATTAAGAACACATACCCGAATCGTGAGTGATCATCGATAAAGGTAATGAAGTAGCTATAGCCTCCTTGTGCAAGAGTTGACATTGGTCCAAATACATCAGTATGTATTAGATCAAGCAATTCTCCCACTGGTTTACCTTTTCCGGAAAAGGGTAATTTGGACATCTTGCCTTTTAAGCATGATTCGCATGTATCAAATGAACCGGGTTCAAATGATTCCAGAATTCCATATCGGTGTAATTTGGTTATGCGTTTCTTACTTACATGGCCAAGATGACAATGTCACGTATAGGAGTCTATTTGATTATCTATTCGAGCACGTTTGTTGCTAACTTCGATATTGAAAACGTCACCGGATAAATCTAACATGCAGATACCATTGCACAAAGTTCCGGTCCCATAAAGAACACCATTTAAAGTTATGTAACAACAATTGTTACTAAAAGTTAAATGGTAACCCTTTTCATTCAAGCATGAAATTGATACAATGTTCTTTATTAACGAAGGAACAAAATAACAATTATCCAATTCTAAGACAAGTCCAGTAGGGAGCTTTAGCAAATATGTTCCGATGCCAATAGTAGCAATCTTTGCTCCATTTTCAACTCGCAAATTCGCTTCTCCCTTGACGAGTCTTCTGTAACGCCCGCTTTTTTTTCTTTTTCCTAAAGCGGCGTTACGTTAACATACTTAGGGTGTAACGACCCGGAAAATTCTCTTAATATTTTCTTAAAATATTGAGCATGTCTAGATAATTTTCCGAGGGACCTAGAAATATTAATATGAAATTTGGCCTAGAAATCCATATTTTCTCATGTAAATTGAGAAGTTAAGCACTAATGGGCCTTATATGGGCTTTTTGGTACTATAATTATTGGAGAATTTTAGGTAGAAATTTATATAAATATAAAGGGGTTTTAATGAGAAATATTAACATAATTATGGGGGAATTTTTAGAGAATTTTTGGAATTTTGGGGGAAAATAATAGGAAAATACAAGGAAAAATAAAATAAAAATAAGGTGCATGGGCCAAGGATTGAACCTTGGACCTCTTGTACAACCATGTATGCTTCAACCAACTCATCTAGCAAGGAAATATTATAAGGGAATGAAATGGAGATTGGTTAAGGCTTAGAAGAAGATGAAGGGTCATGGAGAGACTCTTCATTTACCTCCTTAATGGGTGATAAAGAGGGGGGTTTGGGAGTTTCTTTCTTCCTTCCATCAATTGCATTTGCTCCCCTCCTCCTTCCTCATTCTAGATGAACACCTCAAAGGGAGTTCTCCCTTGGAAAAGTTTCCACCAAGGCTTCATCTCCAAGATCTAAGGTTTTCTCAAGAGTACAAGGGCTAAGGGTGGTCAAGAGGCAACAAGATTTCCATCCTTCTCTCAAATCTAAGTTTTATACTCAAGACCAACCAAGGTAATACTCCCTCACCTATGGTATAATGGTTTTTCTTGAAGATTTACATGATATGAAAGTCTTGTATGTGATGTTTATGTTGGAAAACCAAAGGAAACCCATGAACCTAACCTTATAGGTTTCGGCTACCATGGTTCTGGTCTATAATNCAAGGTCGATGCAAAGAGAGGTGCAGTTGGGTGCTATGTATAATGTCGCATACTTGTTAATGAGTTAACAACCCAATGATTTATGCAAACATTCAATTAGTTGATAGCATAAAGTGATAGTTACATATATGTGATATGTAATCGGTATAATTACCTACCTTCATAGCTAAGAATAACTTGATGGTCACAGCCATGGTTGTTCTTATCTATGGTTGGATATCAACCTATTTGGAGATGTTCCTACAATCTCCCGAATTGATAAAAGGGTTATTCAATTTGAAAAATAAATAGGATTTTTAATTAATGTATATTGATACATTCTTTATCATTCTTTTCACATAAGCTCAATTTGTATTTCTAGGTTAATCACTCGATCATGTCTTCTCTAAACTTGCGTTCCATTTTGGACACCAATAAACTGATTGGGCCAAACTTCATGGACTGGCTTCGAAACCTGAGGATAGTCCTCAAGGCAGAGAAGCTTGCATATGTCCTTGAAGATCAACTTCCCAACCATCCTCCAGAAGGTGCAACTTCAGACCAGCTAATGGCCTATCAGAAACATGTGACCGATTCTGAACTTGCGAGTTGCATCATGCTAGCCTCTATGATACCTGAGCTGCAAAAGCAGCATGAGCATTTGGATGCTTATACCATCATCTTCCATCTTAATGAGTTGTTTGAAGAGCAGGCGAGATCCGAAAGGTTCGAAGTCTCCAGACTCCTCTTCACCACTAAGATGCAGGAAGGCACTTCTGCCTCGCAGTTTGTGTTAAAGATGTTGGGGTACATTGAGCGACTGAGCACACTCGGTTTTGCAATGGATCATGAACTAAGTATTGACTTAATTCTGAGTTGTTTGCCCAAAAGTTATTCACAATTTGTGATGAACTATCGGATGAACAAACTAGAGACTACCATTCCTGAGTTGCTCAACCTGCTGAAGACTGTGGAGCCTTCTGTAAAGCCGGATCAAAAGACGGTACTGTTAGTTGGTTCCTCGAAGAAAGGTTCTAAGAGGAAGGCCAAAGAACAGAATAAAGGGAAGAAGAAAAAGGCCAAAAAGACTGAAAAGAAACCAAAAGGAACTTGCCATCATTGTGGCAAGGAGGGTCACTGGCGAAGAAACTGCAAGGTTTATCTTGAGTCCTTGAAGAATAAGGCATCCGATGCCCCATCCTCTTCAGGTATCTTCGTTATTGAATGTCACTCTATTTCCTCAAATACCTGGGTACTTGATACTGGGTGTAGCTCACATATATGTAATGACATACAGGGGCTAAGGAATAGAAGAAGACTCGTCAAAGGAGAAGCAAATTTGCGAGTTGGAAATGGAGCAAAGATTGCTGCTGTTGCCATCGGAACATATTTGCTAAAGCCCCCCACTGGACGTATCTTAGAATTGGATAATTGTTATTTTGTTCCTTCGTTAATAAAGAACATTGTATCTATTTCATATTTGAATGAAAATGGTTATCATTTAACTTTTAGTAACAATTGTTGTTACATAACTTTAAATGGCGTTCTTTATGGGAATGGAACTTTGTGCAATGGTATCTACACGTTAGATTTATCCAATGACGTTTTCAATATCGAAGTTAGCAACAAACGTGCTCGAATAGATAATCGAATAGACTCCTACACTTGGCATTGCCGTCTTGGCCATGTAAGTAAGAAACGCATGACCGAATTACACCAATATGGAATTCTGGAATCATTTGAACCCGGTTCATTTGATACATGCGAATCATGCTTAAAAGGCAAGATGACCAAATTACCCTTTTCTGGAAAAGGTAATCCAGTGGGAGAATTGCTTGGTCTAATACATACTGATGTATGTGGACCAATGTCAACTCTTGCACAAGGAGGCTATAGCTACTTCATCACCTTTATCGATGATCACTCACGATTCGGGTATGTGTTCTTGATGAAACACAAATTTGAAGCTTTTGAGAAATTCAAAGAGTTCAGAAATGAAGTAGAGAAACAGCTTGGCAAAAGTATTAAGATACTTCGATCCGATCGAGGTGGTGAATACTTAAGTCAAGAGTTTCAAGATTATCTTAGGGACAATGGGATATTGTCCCAATGGACTTCGCCGTATACACCACAGCATAATGGTGTATCTGAGAGGCGCAACCGAACCTTAATGGACATGGTTAGGTCGATGATGAATCATGCAACTCTTCCAAAATCCTTTTGGGGCTATGCACTTAAGACAGCTGTTTACTTGCTAAACAGAGTCCCGACCAAGGTAGTCTCTACTACTCCATATGAGACATGGAATAGTAAGAAACCTCACTTAACTCACCTTAAGATATGGGGTTGTCCTGCTTATGTGAAGCGGACTGTATCAGACAAATTGGATGCTAAGTCTGATAAATGTCTATTTATTGGATACCCTAAGGAAACGAAGGGTTACCAATTCTATCATCCCTTGGAACAAAAGGTGTTTGTTTCAAGGCATGCTGTATTTCTGGAAAAAGAATTTCTTTTATAAGAAAACAGTGGGAGTGGCATTGAACTTGATGAAGTTCAAGAAACTCCAATAGACATTACAGAGACACCTAGTCTAGACCCACAACCAATAACTCATAATGATGAGCTATCAGTTGAACCTAAAACAACACCACCTCTTCGTAGATCTGATAGGACACGCAATATTCCAGAGAGATACGGATTTCTCATAAGCGAATCGAATGACGTGTTACTCATAAGCGATGACGAACCTATCAGTTATGAAGATGTTCTGAAATGTTCAGAAAGGGACAGATGGCTTGAAGCCATGAAGTCGAAAATGGATTCCATGTACGAAAATCAAGTATAGGACTTGGTTAACCCACCTGAAGGGATTAAACCCATAGGGTGCAAGTGGGTTTTCAAGAAGAAAACCGAAATGGAAGGTAATGTTGTTACCTTTAAGGCTAGATTAGTGGCAAAAGGATATCGTCAGAAACAAGGAATTGATTATGACGAAACCTATTCGCCAGTAGCTATGCTTAAATCCATTCGGATGCTCCTAGCCATAGCAGCTCATTATGATTATGAGATATGGCAAATGGATGTGAAAACAGCTTTCCTTAATGGAAACCTGCTTGAGGATGTATACATGATACAACCTGAAAGTTTCACATCGGTTGATAAAACCAAAGTATGCAAGCTTCGACGATCCATATATGGACTGAAGCAAGCATCTAGGAGCTGGAACATCCGTTTTGATGAGACAATCAAAGAGTTTGATTTCTCACAAAATCCTGACGAACCTTGTGTGTACAAGAAGGTTAGTGGGAGTGCAGTCGTATTCCTAGTATTATATGTCGATGACATATTACTTATAGGAAACGATATATCAGTTTTACAGACAGTTAAAATTTGGTTGTCCAAAACTTTCTCCATGAAAGACCTGGGAGAAGCACCTATATCCTTGGGATTAGAATCTATAGAGATAGATCAAAACGGTTGCTTGGTCTTTCGCAGTCTACATATATAGACCGAGTGCTAAAAGGGTTTAGCATGTCGGAATCCAAGAAACGTTACCTTCCCATCAGGCATGGAATCAACCTTTCAAAGTCTATGTGTCCGCGCACAGAAGACGAGAGGATTTGCATGAATAAGATTCCCTATGCATCCGCGATAGGATCTATCATGTATGCTATGTTATGTACTAGGCCCGATGTATCGTATGCTCTGAGCGTCACAAGCAGATACCAGTCGGATCCAGGAATGGATCATTGGGCGGCTGTCAAAACAATCCTTAAGTACTTAAGAAGAACTAAGGATGTGTTCCTAACATATGGAGAAGGAGATATGGTAATACGTGGGTATACAGATGCCAGTTTCCAGACAGATAAGGATGACTCCAAATCTCAGTCTTGATACGTATTTACTTTGAATGGAGGCGCAATAAGTTGGAAGAGTTCCAAACAAGACACCGTAGCGGATTCTACCACGGAAGCAGTCTGGATCAAGAAGTTTGTCTCAAAACTTGGTGAGGTTCCAACCATTGATGAAGCAATACCGGTTTATTGCGACAACAATGGAGCTATTGCACAAGCAAAGGAACCAAGGTCTCATCAGCGATCCAAACACGTGCTTCGCCGCTATCATCTGATCAGAGAGATTATAAGTAGGAATGATATACAAATTGAGAAAATTCCCACTGAAAGGAATTTAGCGGATCCTTTAACTAAGGCCTTGCCTCAGAGCAAGTTTGAGGGTCATGTTAGAGCCTGTGGTATTGGATACCGTAGCGATTGGCATTAGGCCAAGTGGGAGTTTGTTAGTATTATGAGAGAAGTGTCCTAAGGCAATCGCCTTATGATTGTAAACATTTATTTTAATAAATGAAAATTCACTATTTGAGTATACATATTTGTGTATTTGATTGGGATCTTAAACTCATCTACTGAATGCCCGCAATACAATTCACAGCATAAGAGAATTTGTGATGGGATCATAACTAGTGATTATCTCTACATGTGCAATTGTGAAGTATCGAAAATATCCCTAGTCGATGAATTGATAAATACGGACACTATCAATTCTGTTGAGACTAGCATGGGTTATTCTCTAATCAGCTGATTCTCACTGGCTGGTGACATTGGGATGTCCGGAGATAAACATGGATGCTAGTTAAGGGAACTAGTTCATTGGACTGACTAGCTATAAAACTTCATATGGTAATCTATATAGATATGTCAGTGAAGTTCTTACTGCAACTTAAGTGCGATGTTCCTTTGACTTGCGGTGTTCAAGTCATCTTGGTCATGGAGACTTATACTTTAACATCTTAAGCAAGCATCTCCAAGGAGGTGTGGACCCATGATGAT
Organism: Boesenbergia rotunda; assembly: GCA_024364735.1. Taxonomy (NCBI): domain Eukaryota; kingdom Viridiplantae; phylum Streptophyta; class Magnoliopsida; order Zingiberales; family Zingiberaceae; genus Boesenbergia; species Boesenbergia rotunda. Next base: position 100,714 of record JAGFNQ010004018.1, on the reverse strand, counting down.
TGGGTATAAGCCGAAGTGCCCGAAGATGTTTGAACAGCCTACAAAGGATTCACCACTCCTTGCGAGGAGATGTATACCCAGGCCTATCGTCGGATTGTTACTCAAAGCCTCTGGCCAGAGCATGTCATGTTTAGAGTATGAGTCTCTTAAATACATGAGAGTAATTAGAAATCCAAAGGACGAGAAAGACACTACTTGGGCTAGGTGTGACGTAGTCAGCCTAGTGGGGACTGACACACACAGACCATGTCCTGAACCAAGTGGGTATAAGATGGTGAAGGGAATGGGGCACGATTCATTAGAGCTGCTGAAGGGTTTCAGAATTACTTCTGAGGTCAACCGTTGATCTTTCGATTAATTGGGGGTCATGATGTACTACTAGGTGCCACTCATGATCGTTCTATAATTAGTTGATTATAGACGGCCAACATAAATCGAAAGCCTATTTAGTCACACGCACTACAAGTAATCCGAGGGATTTAAAACGAGTTGAAAATTGGATTTTCCGATCAAGAGAAATAAGTCGAATCTGAGTTAATCAGAGGCGCAACGGAAGCTAAAAATGGCTAAGTCTTTTGAAGGCTTATTGGGCGAATTAAATGAGTTTAATTCGCGATCGGTTCGGCTCGGTTTGGCCGGCCAAAGAGGGTGCCAACCCCCTTTGGTTTGGCCGGCCACATCATTGGGGAGAAACCAATTTAATTAGTTTAATTAATAAAATAAATCTAGCGCGATTTGTTTTATAAATTTTGTATAAAGAAATTTATATAAAGAAATTTATAGAAATTTATTCTTTTTTATGGAAATTAAAATGATCCATGGAATGGTTTATTTTAATTTTATAAAATCAATTATGAATTGATTTTTTCATAATAAGAAAATTTATAAATTTCTTGTAAAATTTATTCCATAATAAAAGGAGAGATGTATTTGTTTTATTATAAAATTAGTTATAATAAAACTTGGTTTAAACGGAATAATTCATAAAGAAAATTTATAGGATAAATTTCTTATGAAAAATTCCGTTAAAGGGGAGACTTGGCAAGGGAGAGGCTACTATATAAAGGAACCAAGGCTAGGCTTGATTTCCTTAATAGATTGATCAAGAGATTAACTCTCTCCCTCTCCCTCTCTAACTCTCTCTCTCTCTAGGGCCGGCACCCTTTCTCTCTCTAGGGCCGGCTCTCTCTCCTCCCCTAGGGCCGGCGCAAGCACCTAGGGTGCCCGTGAGTTTCCTCCACCAAGTTCGTGCCGAAGAAGAAGAAGAAGCGGATTGCGACTCCTTCCTTCCTTTCCCGGAATTTTGATTCCGTTACTTGGTGGTTAGTTTCCTTTCTTCTCTCTTGATATTCTAGTTGTGTCTTTGGAGAATCTAGTAGTTCTCGTCGACACAAAACTCGTGGCTTTGCGAAGTCATCCCGAAGAGAACTCGGCGTGGACGCGAATAGAGGCGGAGCTTCCAAGGGACGCTACGGTTGGATCTCGTCCCTTTCTTCGAGTTACACGAGGTACAAAGTAAATTAGTTTACTTTTCTGCAAAGTTTTAATTTATGATCATATCCACACATCATAAGGTTGCATGCTAGATACGTGGTTAAAATAATTTGAGAAATTATTTTATGCTAATTCTTCCGCTGCACGTAAAAAAATTAAAATTTTATGAACCCGTATCCTTGTCAACATGCACCTGGTCCCAACACCCGTGACTAGTCGGGCGCCCCAACTTTCCCTTCGACCGAGACAGCAAAAGCTATCAACCCTACCCAGTTGACCCAGGCGCCCGTGACCTATCGGGCGCCTAGGTCTTTATCTCCATTCAAGGCAGCAAAAGCTGCCACGAATGACAGCTGACTGCAGGCGCCTGGGTCCTCACGGGCGCCCCCAACGCCTTCGGTCAAGGCAGCTGACACCTGAACCAGATGCCCGAGACCTCCCGGGCGCCCAGCCAACCCCTATATAAGGCCACCGAGTTTCCCTTCATTTGCCACACCAAAATCAAAACTTTCCTTCACTCCTCTTCTTCCCAAGGTGCCTGGACCTCCTTGCTAGTCTTCAAATGCTTGACTTCGAAAATGCCGCCCCAGTATCAATCTTTTTATGCATTCTTTTTGCAATTTCATTTTATCGCTTATTAAATACATCATTGCAATTTCATTTTCTTTAAATATCTAGAAAGCGTCGCGTCTCTCAACCCAACCTCGTGGCTGAACCTAGCCCTGACCCGAGGTTTCCCAACCTAGAATTATTCAACAAATTTGCCCAAACAACTTATAAGCATATAAAGACTAGTTTTCTAAATAGGCAATTTTTTACCCAATCCTGTCCCTTAGCGATGGACGCGATCAACTTTTATCAACTAGACCACCTAGTCTTCTGTACACATCCGGTAAACTCAACCCTGTGTGCAGAGTTTTACAACAACCTTGTCAAAATTGATGACCTACTCTACTCTACCATCGATCAAGGCACTCCCCTAACCATTTCTCCGACTCTGTTTAATCGGTTTCTCGGACTACGACCTTCGCAGTTGACCTTTTCTTGTTATCCTCCGGCCGACCCGCCCTTCGCACCCCCTATTCGCACATTACTTTAGACACTCTTTACTCGTATTTCTTTGGAGATGTGCGAAATCCGTTGGCTCGGCGATTTCAATCCGTTGACCTCCGAGTCCAAGATTATGCCCTTTACTGAGTGATAGTTTGTTGTGTTCTCCCACTTACCACTCGAGATGTCGCGACCATGCGACCATTTCACACCTTTTTACTCTATGCCATGATTCATCAGCTTGATATCGACATAGGTCTACACATATTCCGTACCATCATTTACGCCTCGAGCGTATCCATACACGATCAAGTTTGTATGCCCTACTGCCATATCATCACCTCCCTTCTTCACCACCACGGTCGCGACATCACTGCCGGAGAGATTATTTTGATGATTGAGTTCGACGAGATAAGGATTGGAAACTTTTCATTAGCGGGGATAGATGTCTCGGCCACGGGGGTCCTAGCGTGGAGATGGGAGAGAGCCAGACGACAGGACGACTCCGACGAGGAGGTGGAAGTAGACGTAGCTGATCTCGCAGCCAAGATCAACGAGCAGTTACAGGAGCCTCCCCCACCGACTACCAACCAGCGCAGCGCATCACATCATTGTAGACGGAGTTACACAGTCTCAGGGAGGAGGTCGAGGCCTATCACATCGAGCAGATGGACGCCATCCGAGCCAATCAAGAAACAAGCGATGCACGGTACAACGAAATGATGTCGCTGTTTCGATCCTGGCAGCCTGGCCCATCTTACCATCCTGGCCCTTCCTCTTAGTTCAGATTGACATTTTCAGACTACTCTAGTGCAAAGTGAACTATTTGACTTGTACTTGACTTGTATTTGACTCGTACTTGACTTGCACTTGACTTTAGATTGATTTCTCTGGTCCTACTATTGACCAGATAAATCTTATGCATTTACCTCAGTGATTACTTGTCATTTCAATTAGTATGTTAAGTCAATTGTGATGTTATGCTTGGTAGAATAAGACTGCTCTATTTATGTTTTTTTAAACTGTTTTATTTCTTATTTCATTTGAAAAATCATTTATTCTTTTTAATTTTAAAATGATTTCCGACTTAGTTTTTTTTTAAAAACTTACCCCTTTCAAAATTAGGGCTTTTTGACAAATGGATTTAGCTTACGCCCTAACCCTAGAACTGCATGCACTTATAGATCTAGCAGCCAGCATCTCACAAGCACCTTAGGGTACTTTTGATTGATAACCTAGACTGGGTTGAGATGCTTAGGTCTATGCCTTGATTCAAGATGCTTTAAGTTAGTGCATCTGCAGTAATTGAGGCAATAAATACCAATTGAACAGTAATCAGGTTAAGTGTCAAGCTTAGAAAATCTAACTTGATCAGATCACTTAACTTGACTAACCCTAGCGAAAGCTACTGTTTATAGCAGTTAGTAAGTAGCTAACTGGGTTAGACAAGACCCGAAAGAAAAAATTTAAATTGATTTGATCCAGTTTATGTATAGAATTGGTTCAATACAGCACTTTACTTACTCAATTTTTTTTTGCTATATTTTTTTGATATATGGCAAAGGGGGAGAGGCTGGAAAGGAGAGAAAAGAAGGTTTTAAAATTTAATTTGTTTTCAAATTAAATTTTTTTAAAACTTTTATCTCCTTTTTCAAAAAGTAAAGTTCTCTAAGTACTTAAGTTCTTTTGGAAAGTTAATTTCTATTTGAAAATTCTTCTAAGTACTTAAATTCTGTTTGTACCAAAATTGTTTTCGAAAATTTTCTAAGTACTTAACTCAAAATTGTTTTCGAAAATTTTCTAAGTACTTAACTCGAAATTGTTTTCAAAAATATTCTAAGTATTTATTCTAAAATTTTATGGTTGAAAATTTTCTATGTGTCAAAACTTCAAAATTCTCTTGAAGATTTTCTAAGTGCTAAAGCTAAATGTGTTAAAAATTTTCTAAGTGCCCAACTCAAAAATATGTTGGAAAATTTTTCTAACTTAAAAACCCTTTTTGAAAATTTTCTAAGTATTGAAAACCTTAAAAATCTTTTAAATTTTAGAAACAAAGACTTAGAAACATTTTCAAAAACCCCACGAATTTTTAAAAAACTCAGGGGGAGATTTCTTCGAGGGGGAGGAAATTAATCTATTACTTTTCCTATTTTTTTAACTTAACTTTTTGAACCGGGTTGCCATAAATCAAAAAGGAGGAGATTGTTGGTGCAGGCAGCACCTAAGTCAAACCTGGGATTTGATAATGACAAAGGGTTCAGAAGTTAAGATGTTATTGTGTTCTAACTTGTTCAATGAGTGTGCAGGAAGAAGTCCTAGGTACACTAGGCAAGAAGTCCTGGCAAAGGGCTGGGCAAAGAAGTCCTGGTCAAGGACTGGGCAAGAAGACCTGACCGGAAGTCGGTCAAAGAAGTCCTGGTCGAGGACTGGGCATGAAGTCCTGGCGAGGGGCTGGGCAGCGAAGACCTGACCGGAAGTTGGGCACGAAGGCCTGGTCAGGGGGATCGGGCAAAAGTCCAACCGAAGGAGCCGGTTGGCAAAAGGTAAACTCTCCTGAGAGGAGTAGGTGAGGACGCGTTCCCCGTCGAGGGAACAGTAGGCGTCGGTTCGACCTAGGGTTCCATTTGGGAGACCCGAAGTCAGAACCAAGATAGCTACGGCTGTAACTATTGCTTATTATATTTTTGGGACTAACCTAAGTTGCAGGGTCGAAGGACTGATCGTCTACAAGTGATGGTGCTTCACTGGGCCTAGGCGCCCGAATGGAGACAGGTGCCCGAATGGGCTCAGGCGTCCATGAGGATACAGGCGCCCAAGAGTGAAGGCAAAACCTAAAACATAGCTGCGAAGCCTCTGGACCAAGCCAAATCAGGCGCCCGTGAGGTCACGGGCGCCCCCATCAGCTCAGGCGCCCAAGTGGGGAGGATAAGCGCTGACCGAGCCTGCGGATAAGGATTTGCAGATCGGAGGGCACGTGTCAGGCGCCCCCAAGCTGTCAGACGCCCGTATGAGCACTATAAAAGGGGCTTGACCCCAAGGCTTCAATAACACAATTTCTCAATGCTCCAAAGCTTTTCGTTCAAGCGCTACGCCTCGGCAAACTCTGACTTTGAGATTCCAGCGCCGACGACGACCCTCTGCTCTGAAATACGATCCACATCGGGCGTCGGTAACGAAAAGTGTAGCTATTTTAAATTCCTGAAATATTCTTGTACTCAACTTGTAAACCCTTTTTGCGCGATTATAGTATTGCCCAAAGTAAACAGTCAAGGACCATGGGCCTTGTAGTAGGAGCCATCCGCGACTCCGAACCAAGTAAAAAATTGACTTATGTTCTCGTGCATTTAATTTCTTTCCGCTGTGTATTTGTTCTTTGTTTTATCCGAAAAAGTTTTAACGATATTCACCCCCCTCTATCGTTTTCCTCGATCCAACAGTATTCTTCGATACCGATTTCGATATAATGTTGATTATGGAAAACAGTTTTGAGATGCCGAGAGATCAAGAGAATAAACCACTCGAAAAGATAAGATGGAGCAAGAAGAAAAATGATGATTATCTAGTAAATTCAAAAGTCTTGCATCATCTACTAAGTGTGCTTCCCCAACAAGAGGTAACAAGGATTGGGAGCTACACAAGTGCCAAAGATTTATGGGGTAAGCTAGTAGAGCTTCATGAGGGCACATCAGAAGCAAAATTGGCAAAGAGAGACCTTCTCCGATCTCAACTCAACAACATCAAGCTTGATAAAGGAGAAAAGATATCTAACTTACATGCTAGAATTAAAGAAATTCTAAATAGACTAACAAATGTAGGTGAGCAACTCTCCAACCGAGACATATTGATGAAAGCCATCAATGCTTTCTCAAGAGCCATAAATTAGAGCTCAATGGTGGACTCGTATTTCATATCCAAGGATCTAGAGAAAAGGCTTTTAGATGAATTCTTCTCAACCATAGAGCTCCATAAAACTCGGATTGGAGGAGCAAATGAAGAAGTCTACAAACCGAGAGGAGTAGCCCTTGTGGCAAACAACGGAAAATGCAAGAAGAGGAAGACCTCATCATCCGATTCGAAATAATCTGTTGGATTGAGAAGCACGATAAAGGGGGGCGGGTGAATATCGTGAAAACGTTTCGGATTAATAAAAAGAGAATACGCAGTGGAATTAGAACATACACACAAAGAACGCAAGTAGTTTTACTTGGTTCGGAGTTGCGGTCGGCTCCTACTCCAAGGCCCACGGTCCTTGACCGTTTACAGCGGGCAATTCTATATTCGCGCAAAGGTTTACAGAGTATAATACAGAAATATTGCAGTAAATAAATGACTACACTTTTCGTTACCGACGCCCGGTGTAGATTGTACTTCGGAGCAGAGGGTCGTCGTCGGCGCTAGAATCCCGAGATCGGAGTTTGCCGGAGCAGAGTGCTTGAATGAAGAGCGTAGAGGCGTTGGAAAATTGTTGTTCTGAAGCCTTGGGGTCGAGCCCCTTTTATAGTGCTCCTGGGGGCGCCTGGGACGTCGGGGGCGCTTGACACGTGCCTTCGGATTCGAGAACCTCTATCCGAAGCTTGGTTAGCGCTTATCCCCTACGAATCGGCTCTGGAGCTAACGGGGGCGCCCTGCTTGACTTGGTTCGCTGGCTTCTTACTATTTTGCTTCGATTGCTTTGACCTTGGGCGCCCGGGGCCTCTGGGGCGTCCTGCCCAAGGATGTTCCGAAGCAATTCTTGCTTCCTTGTTTTGTTTTTGACCTTGGGCGCCCGGGACCTCCCGGGCGCCTGGCCCAGCTGCCTGCCCCTCTCCTTTGGGGCGTTCTGAGCTGCAGAAACATATTCCCTTGGTCCCTGCATTCAAGGTTAGTTTCAAAACAACAAGGCAAGAATATTAGTTGATTTCTACAGCCATAGCTGTCTTGGTTCTAACTTCGGCTCTCCCAAATGGAACCCTAGGTCGAATCGACGCCTACTGTTCCCTCGACGGGGAACGCGTCCTCACCTACTCCTCTCAGGAGAGTTTACCTTTTGCCAACCGGCTCCTCCGGTTGGACTTTTGCCTAGCAGTCCTTCGCCAGGTGCCTAGCAGCGCTTCGCCAGGTCTTCGGTACCAAGCAGTCCTTCGCCAGGTTCCTAGCAGCCCTTCGCCAGGTCTTAGATTCCCTGCAACCCTTCGCCAGGTGCCTAGCAGCCCTTCGCCAGGTCTTAGGGTTTCGATGCCAGCAGCCCTTCGCTAGGTGCCCAGCAGCCCTTCGCCAGGACTTCTTTCTGCACACTCAGTGAACACATTAGACCACAATAACATCTTAACTCTTGAACCCTTTGCCATTATCAAAACCCAGGTTCGACTTAGGTGCTACCTGCACCAACAATCTCCCCCTTTTCGATTTATGGCAACCCGGTTCAAAAAGTTAAGTTTAAACAAAAAGTAGGTAAAGTGGCAATTTAATTTCCTCCCCCTGGAAGGAATCTCCCCCTAGGTTTTTCAAAGGTTCGCGAGTTTTGAAAATGTTTCTAAGTCTAAAAGGGAAATGGTTTTTCAGTACTTAGAACATTTTCAAAAAAAAGTTTTAAGTTAGAAAATATTTTCCAAAAAGTATTTTGGGTTGGGCACTTGGAAAATTTATACTTTGAGAATTTACACTTAGAAAATCTTCAAGTAAATACTTAGTTTTCGTACTTTAGAAGATTTTCTAAACTTATTCTGAAGTTTTAATACTGAAAAAAATTTCTATCATATTTTTGAGTTGTGAAAAATTTTCCAACCTCTTTAGCACTTTAGAAAGTTTTCAAGAAAAATTTGAAATTAATACTTAGAAACTTTTCTATTAGAGAAATTTAAAGTTAAGTACTTAGAGAATTTTCGAAAATAGTTTAAGTCAAGTACTTAGAAGATTTTGAAAATAATTTAAGTCAAGTACTTAGAAGATTTTGAAAATAATTTAAGTCAAGTACTTTGTTGGTGCAGGAAGTACCATATCAAACCTTGTTTTGATATTGGCAAAGGATTCAATGTTAAGTACTATTTGTGATCTAATGAAGTTACTCAAGTGTGCAGAAAGAAGTCCTAGCGAAGGGCTGCTAGGCACCTGGTGAAGGACTGCCAGGAAACAAAGTCCTAGCGTAGGGCTGCTAGGCACTTGGCGAAGGACTGCCAGGAAACAAAGACCTGGCGAAGGATTGCTAGGCACCAAGCGAAGGACTGCTTGGAACCGAAGACCGAGCGAAGGACTGCTTGGTACTGAAGACCTAACGAAGGACTGCTAGGCACCAGGCGAAGGACTGCTAGGTACTGAAGACCTGGCGAAGGATTGCTGGGCACCTGGCGAAGGACTGCTGGGCAAAAGTCCAACCGGAGGAGCCGGTTGGCAATAGGTAAATTCTCCTGAGAGGAGTAGGTGAGGACACGTTCCCCGTCGAGGGAACAGTAGGCGTCGGTTTGACCTAGGGTTCCATTTTGGAGACTCAAAGTCAGAACCAAGACAGCTAAGGCTGTATAATCATAACATATTCTTGTTTTATTGTATTTGCAACAAACCCTGGATGCAGGACCAAAGGAACGAGTCTCTACAGCTCAGAACGCCTCAAGGGAGAGAGGCAGTAGCTGAGTAGGGCGCCCCGGAGGTCCCGAGCGCCCCCAAGTTCAAGGCAAAGCAATAAACAAAAAAGCGCTTCAAAGGCTTACTGGGCCAGGGCGCCCCCTGTGTCCCGGGCACCCCCAGCGTCCCGGGCGCCCCCAGTGCCCAGAGCGCCCTGGATTCAAGCCAACGAAGTGAACCAGCCGAGAAGCCAGCAGACCAAGTCAACCGGGGTGCCCCCAGCGTCCCGGGCGCCCCCACAGTCAAGCTTCAGCCCTACTCGAGTGGGATAAGGGCTGACCGAGATTGTTGTGGATCGAAGGCCACGTAGAGGGTGCCCCCAATGCCCAGGGCACCCCCAACGCCCAGGGCGCCCCTAGGACTGCTATAAATAGCCCTCGACCCCCAAGGCTTTGAGACACAACTTGCTAATGCTTCTACGCTCTTCGACTCAAGTGCGCTGCTCCGGAAACCTTCCATCTCAAGATTCAAGCGCCGACGACGACCCTCTGCTCGAATGTACGATCCACACCGGGCGTCGGTAAACGAAGAAGTCAATTTCATTTACTGCACTACATTTCATTTACTGCACTACAACTGTAATATCTTTTGTAACATTTTTCGTTCATATAGAATTGCCCGCAGTAAACGGTCTCTTTAGTTAACTGAAATTTGAAAAACATAGTATTGGGTGGCGGTGAGATGATAGTACGTTAGGGAAGCCTTTTCTAATAAGACACTACTTGGTCTCTTTAGACTGGTGAAACTAGCCGAAGCTACCGATCCAAGACCCAAGCTAGTTAGACCAGAATTTCTCAAAAAGTAACCTTGAAAATGAAATTTCACTAAAAAGCTTTGTCAAGGAAAGGGTTGATGATACAATAAGGCTACGGCCGAAGAAGGCCTTGTGCCTCGCCAAGACCTGGAAGCCAATTTTTGAAATTCAAATTCAGTTTACTCTTTGTCAAATTCGAATCTAACACAAATTTTCAGTTAATCTTAGATTCAAATATTCTTTTTCAAAATAAATTCAAAACTAATTATTTTCAAAAATTAATTTAACCTTTTAAAATTAACCATGTTTTTTTTTCAAACTTAAAATTTTTATTTTTGTTAAAGCATCTCACAAAACAAATAAGGTAACCCGTCTTGTCACTTAGAACTAGGTGAGATGTCTAGGACCTAATTATATAGTTCGATACTTTTTTCAAAATCAACTCAATTTTTTTTAAAATTAATTCTAAATTAACTCCATATATTTTCCACTCAACATTTTTCAAAAATTGAATTTAATTTGTTTTCAAAATTAACTCATCAAACTAAGTCTTGATTGAATTAATACTAAGATCTAGGACTTGATTGGGTTAATTATTGGTAAAACTTGGTCAACATAGCCAACCCTAGTCAACATAGTCAAACATGGATAACACTGAAGTCCCCTAGGACATTAGATTGAGTTAAACGGTACAGGGGAAGTGGTTTATTCTTTTTAATTTTCTTTCAAAATATCTTTGAAAAATTATTATCATTTCAAAATGTTTTTCGAAAACTGTGCTATCATACCAAATTGTGTTTTCAAAAATCTATCTCCTTGAAAATTATCATACTCAAAAGGCATGTTCAAAATTGTTCCTTTAATTTTGACAAATCCTAAGACTAAGAGGAGGATTAACTTGTGGTCAACAAGCCTCCTAGGACTGTGTCAGATTTAGGGGGAGTTCAAATTAAAAGAAAAAGTTTAAAAATACTATTCCTTCAAATAATCACTATATTTTTCAAAAATTATGCTTTACAAAAATCATTATCATTTCAAAATGTTTTTCGAAAACGGGGCTTATGCTTTAAAATTATCTTCATTTTAAATTGAATTTTCTAAAATTATATTACCATACTGTTATTCAAAACTATTCTTTTGATTTTAATAAACCCTAAAGACACAGAGGAAGGTCCACTTCATGATCTATAAGGACTCCTAGGATGTGTCAAATTTAGGGGAAGTCTAAATTAAAAGAAGATTTTCTAACAAGATTTTTTTGTAATTATTTGTTTTGAATTATTAAATAATTCCTGTGGTTTGAACCAATCCTAAAGACTCAGAGGAAGAGTACTTATGGTCAACAAGCTTCCTAGGACCGGGTCAAGTTTAGGGGGAGGTCAAACTGAAGGATTTGCTAATTTCAAAATAATATGTTTTCATTTACTGCATTATTTAAATCCGTCTGAAAACATAAGGGAGTTTGTTTAAATACTTTCATTTTTTTTAAATACTTATGGAAAATAATATTTACTTGAGTTTGAAGAATTTCCAGGACACTTAGGAAAATATCCTTGTAGTCAACAAGGTTTTCTAGGATTGTGTCAGACTGGAAAAGAAACCAAGTCAAGTAAAATATTATCTTTTAAAAATAAGATTTTTCAAAAGTACTTATACCTCTCAAAATTCTAATATTTTTTTAAAAGTACTTATACCTCTCAAATTCATAAAATTTTCAAAGTACTTATGTTTTAAAGACAATTGTTCAAAGGTACTTGTTTTTTTTGCATTTGCAAAATATTCAAAACAAGTAAACTTATTTTCTTTGATGCATGGACTCAATAAGAATATACACTTGACTCCAGTTCTATTTTTGAGCATCAATTCTTTATTATTTCAAAATTATGTTACTTAGAAATTATCATAATTTTTGACATTATTCTCTCACTCAAATATTTATGTTTTCAAAACCCATAAGCTCTGATACACAAATTTAGAATGTCTTTCAAAATATATTTTTCAAGAGTTCTTTATTGATATATGGCCAAGGGGGAGAGTAGAAAAAGTGAAAATCAAACTCTTCCTTAAACTTTTTCCCTTTTTCAAACAAAGTTTATCTTAGAAATGGTCTAAAACATAAGGAGAACAATTTCACATTAAGGGGGAGAGAAAGGAAAGAGAGAAAAGAATTCTTTTCTCTTTTTCAAAAAGTGCTTCAAAAATTTCTAAAGTATTTCTAAGTGCTTCAAAAGTTTTTAAGTGCATGTTTTTTTCCTACGTAAAATTTTTCTTAGTAAACAAAATTTGTCTGAGCAAAATCTTTTTGAAAATTTTGGTAAATATTTCTAAGAAAAGTTTTTTTTTGGTGAAAAACTTGTCGAAAAATTTCTTAAAGATTTTGTTTTTCAAAATGCACAAAGTATTTCCAAGTAAATTTTTCTAAGTATGCAAAGTTTTTTTTGGTAAACAAATTTTTTCCCAATTCTCAAAGTTGAATTCTTTAAGGGAAATTTGGCTTCAAAATTTTGCCTAAGTAAACTTTTTTAGTAAAATTCTTTTTGCAAAGCCTTGTAAGTAAAAGGTTTTTTAACAAAATTTAGGATTGCAAAACATTTCTAAGTGTAAAAAGTTTTTTGGTGCAAACGCTTCAACTCTATTTTTTTGAAAAAAAACACTTTGTCAAAAAAATGAAACACTTAGAAGTTTTACAAAAAACTGCATCCCTATTAGTTATCTTGTTCACCCATGAATATTTTTGATATATGTCAAAGGGGGAGGAAAAGGTCAAAGTTAAGTGTTTTATGTGTTTTATAACACAATTATTCAGGGGGAGTATGAGAAATAAAGGATTTTTTTCCAAAATCTTACCTTATGTTCTTAACTGTTATAAAGTCTTTACTTAACGTTAAATTGTGTATAATTGCTATACTTCATTTTTACCTTATGTTCTTAACTGTTATAAAGTTTTTTACTTAATTTTGAATTGTGTTGCCATAAATCAAAAAGGGGGAGATTGTTGGTGCAGGAAGCACCATATCGAACCTTGTTTTGATATTGGCAAAAGATTCAAAGTTAAGTACTATTTGTGATCTAACGAAGTTACTCAAGTGTGCAGAAAGAAGTCCTAGCGAAGGGCTGCTAGGCACCTGGCGAAGGACTGCGAGGAAACAAAGTCCTAGCGAAGGGTTGCTAGGCACCTGGCGAAGGACTGCCAGGAAATAAAGACCTGGCGAAGGATTGCTGGGCACCAAACGAAGGACTACTTGGAACCGAAGACCTAGCGAAGGATTGCTAGGCACCAGGCGAAGGACTGCTTGGTACTGAAGACCTAGCGAAGGACTGCTAGGCACCAGGCGAAGGACTGCTTAGTACTGAAGACCTGGAAGACCTGGCGAAGGATTGCTGGGCACCTGGCGAAGGACTGCTGGGCAAAAGTCCAACCGGAGGAGCCGGTTGGCAACAGGTAAATTCTCCTGAGAGGAGTAGGTGAGGACGCGTTCCTCGTCGAGGGAACAGTAGGTGTCGGTTCGACCTAGGGCTCCATTTTGGAGACTCAAAGTCAGAACCAAGACAACTAAGGCTGTATAATCATAACATATTCTTGTTTTATTTTATTTGCAACTAACCCTGGATGCAGGACCTAAGGAACGAGTCTCTGCAGCTCAGAACGCCTCAAGGGAGAGAGGCAGCAGCTGAGTAGGGCGCCCCAGAGGTCCCGGGCGCCCCCAAGTTCAAGGTAAAGCAGTAAACAAAAAAGCGCTTCAAAGGCTTACTGGGCCAGGGCGCCCATTGTGTCCCGGGCGCCCCCAGCATCTCGGGCGTCCCCAGTGCCCAGGGCGCCCTGGGTTCAAGCCAACGAAGTGAACCGGCCGAGAAGCCAGCAGACCAAGTCAACCGGGGCGCCCCCAGTGTCCCGGGTGCCCCCACAGTCAAGCCTCAGCCCTACTCGAGTGGGATAAGGGCTGACCGAGATTGTTGCGGATCGAAGGCCACGTAGAGGGCGCCCCTAACGTCCAGGGCACCCCCAGGACTGCTATAAATAGCCCTCGACCCCCAAGGCTTTGAGACACAACTTGCTAATGCTTCTACACACTTCGACTCAAGCGCGCTGCTCCGGAAACCTTCCATCTCAAGATTCAAGCGCCGACGACGACCCTCTGCTCGAAAGTACGATCCACACCGGGCGTCGGTAAACGAAGAAGTCAATTTCATTTACTGCACTACATTTCATTTACTGCACTACAACTGTAATATCTTTTGTAACATTTTGCGTTCATATAGAATTGCCCGCAGTAAACGGTCAACGACCGTGGGGCTTGGAGTAGGAGCCGACCGCAACACCGAACCAAGTAAAACCGCTTGCGTTTTTTGCATTGTGTTTTAATTTTCCGCTGCCTATTCTCTTTTTGAATCCAAAATGTTTTACGATATTCACCCCCCCTCTATCGTATTCTCTCGATCCAACACTTAGAAGATTTTGAAAATAATTTAAGTTAAGTACTTAGAAGATTTTGAAAATAATTTAAGCCAAGTACTTAGAAATGATTTTCAAAATAATTTATGACAAACAAATGACAATTGACTTAAGGAATTTTACTTTTTGAAAAAGGAGATGAAATTAAATTTTTTTTAAAAACTTCTCTTCTCTCCTTTCCAATCACTCCCCCTTTGCCATATATCAAAAAACAACATAGCAAAAAACATGCTTAGCAATAGAATTAAGATGCTGTACTGAACCAATTCAAGGTATAAACCGGATCAAATCAATTTGAATTTTCTCTTTTGGGTCCTGTCTAACCCAATTAGCTACTTACTAACTGTTATAAACAGTAGCTTTTGCTAGGGTTAGTCAAGTTAAGTGTTCTGATTAAGTTAGGTTTTCTAAGCTTGACACTTAACTTGATTACTGTTGATTGGTATTTAGTGCCCCAATTACTGCAGATGCACAGACTTAAGCATCTTGAATCAAGGCAAAGACCTAAGCACCTCAACCCATTCTAGGTGATCAATCAAAAGTACCCTAAGGTGCTTGTGAGATGCTGGCTTCTAGATCTATAGGTGCATGCAGTACTAGGGTTAGGACCTAGGCTAAGTCCATTTTGCGAAAAAACCCTAGTTTTGAAAGGGGTAATTTTTCTTAAGAAAAACTAAGTCGAAAAATTATAAAAAATAATACACAAAGAAAATGATTTTTCAAATTAAATAGGAACTGATAAGTAATAAAACAGTTTTACCAAAACACAGAAGTAGATCAAATCTATTCTACCAAGCATAACCCTAACTTCCTTCTTAGTGAGATGAACTCAGACTCAGGTAGGGGTTTGGTGAATATGTCAGCTAGGTTGGATTTTGAGTCTACATGCTTAAGGACTATCTCACCCCTGGCTACATGATCTCTTACGAAGTGGTGTTTGACTTCTATGTGTTTAGTTCTAGAGTGTTGGATTGGATTCTTAGTTAGATTAATTGAGCTTATATTATCAATGTAGACCTGAGTTTGGGTGTAGTTAAGCTGGAAGTCTTTAAGAGTGTGCATCATCCATAAGAGTTGTGCTACACATTCTCCCAAAGCAACATACTCAGCTTCAGTTGTGGATAGAGCTACACAGTGTTGCTTTCTGCTACACCAACATACTAGACTATTTCCTAAAAGTTGACAGCTTCCACTTGTACTCTTTCTATCTAGTTTACAACCAGCATAGTCAGAATCCGAGTATCCTGACAAGTCAAAAGTTGAGGTCCTAGGACACCAAATCCCTACATTAGGGTGCCCTTAATGTATCTTAGTATTCTTTTTAGGGCTGCTAAGTGTGTTTCCTTAGCACATGTTTGGTATCTAGCACACATTCCTACAGCAAAAAGAATATCAGGTCTGCTAGCTGTAAGGTACAGTAGACTTCCAATCATACTCCTATATAATTTGAGGTCTACAGATTTACCATCAGGGTCACTATCTATTTTTACATTTGTGGCCATGGGGTACTTATGCTTTTGGAGTTGTCCATTTTGAATTTCTTTATTAACTCCTTAGTATATTTGGATTGATGGACATAGTTTCTATCCCTAGTTTGCTTAATTTGTAACCCTGGAAAGAAGTTGAGCTCACCAACTAAGCTCATTTCGAATTCATTTTCCATTATTTTAACAAATTCTTTTAAGAAATTTGAGTTGGTGGATCCAAAGATTATATCGTCGACGTAGATTTGTGCAATAAAGATGTCCTTTTCTAAGGCCTTAATAAATAGGGTTAAGTTAATTTGTTCCTGGTTAAATTCCTTAGAAATGAGGTAGGTTGATAGACGTTCATACCATGCCCTAGGTGCTTGTTTTAGTCCATAAAGTGCTTTAGTAAGTTTGTAAACATGGTCATGTCTTTCTAAGTCCTCAAAACCGGGGGTTTGTCCTACATAGACTTCTTTCTTAATAAATCCATTTAGAAAAGCTGACTTTACATCCATTTGGTAGAGTTTAAATCCTTTATGTGATGCAAAGGCTAACAACATCCTGATGGACTCAAGTCTAGCTACTGGGGCATAGGTTTCGTCATAGTCTAACCCTTCGACTTGACTGAATCCTTTGGCTACTAAGCGGACTTTATTTCTCACTATTTCTCCTTGATCATTTAGCTTATTCCTAAAAACTCACTTAGTATCAATAATGGATTTGCCCTCAGGTTTAGGTACTAGTTGTAGGATCGAATGCGTCCGCTAGAGGGGGGGGGGTGAATAGCGTTTCGTTGATGTCTCACACCTACGTTGTTAGTTTGCACAGCGGAAATAATAATAAACAAAATAAACAATACTAACCAATGCTAACACGAAGATTTACTTGGTATCCACCCCGGATGGGTGACTAATCCAAGAATCCGTCGGTGGATCACTCCCCCGATAACCTCCGGCTAGTCCTTGTCACTCCTTGTGGGTGGAGAAACCTTGCCACAGCACCTTGACATGATCTGGACTCAAGAGACTACTAACAAGCCTTAACCAAGTTTGTTTCGTCAAGGATCTCAGCCACCACGACGTCCTCTTTAAATAGGACTCGGGCTGAAACCCTCGCCACCAGTTGACTGCCCCTGGGGCAGTCGACTGGTGCCACTGAAATTCGACCGTTGCACCCCAACGTTCTAATTCTCAGAGGTAAGTTTGGTTTCCCAACTTAAACCCAAACTTCTCCCCCTTTGCCTAACATCAAAAAGACCTCAATAATATCCCAATTATTGGTTCTTTGAATCCAAATGATCATAAACAATGTGTACGAGCCCCCATATACTTGTTTTCCATAATTTGGACACCAAACCAGCTGCTGATACACAAATCAGCCCTGGGTAGTCGACTGCCCTCAAGGCAGTCGACTGATACTATGAATATCAGACTTTTCTGGCCAAATTCAAAAATATGCCAGAAATTCCATAATTCTCCAAAAATTCCCAAATTTCATGGAGAACTTTGTGGTACCCATACCTACTTGGGAAAAATACATTTCACAATGTATCTATCACCATTCCCAAGTTGGACACAAAACCCAAAAATTTCTTATAAAAATTAAGGCAAACAAGGAGGCAACCTCCCCCTTAACCTATGCCTTCTTTCAATTTTCAATTTTCCTAGGTGAAATCTACCCAACATAACACCATAGACTCAAATTGGGTTCTTCCCAACCTAACACCAAGTTCTTTTTCCTTGGACACTATTAAAGAATTGCCCCCAAACAACCTTTCTCTTAGTGCCAAAAAGAACTTAACGCAACCTTAAACTCTCTAAAGGTTTGCAAGCACATTTACTAGGATATGCCCTATCCTAGAAAAATATGATTTGATTAAGATTATCAAATGTGCTTGACTTTGGTACAATCCTCTAATTTCCTTAAAGATGGACACTTTGTATCATTTTTGACCTCAATTTATGATTCCTTGTGTTTGCCGATTCTAACCATCATCAATTTACACAAGGAATTTGTCCTTAACTCTTTCTTTTAATATCCTCAAAATAAAAAGAATTCTCCTTCATATCTCTTATCAATCCTCCTTTAATATCAATAAAGCCTTATTAACTCATGAGATAACACTTCATTTAAGGAATATGTGATCATAATCAAGACTTTTAATCCAAATTTACAATTTTTGATTGTCCAATATACCTATTTCAATTTCAGCCTACAGACCAGTCGACTGCCCCCTGGGGCAGTCGACTCCCAAAACTCACAGAATGTTTCTGGGCTGAGACCAGTCGACTGCCCTGGGGGCAGTCGACTGGTACCTAAATTTCAGTTTTTCAGTCGAATTTCAGAAATCCATAAATAACTGTACAAATCTCCAAAAATTATGAAATTTCGTGGGGAGATTTGTGGGGCCAATGTCTACTTGGAAAAAATTCGTTTCTAAACAAATGTACTCCATATCCCAAGATTGACACGAAACTCAACTTTCTCTAAAATGTATCATTTAAACTCAACCCAAAAGTTCTAATTGTGGTTTTTCCTTGATGTATCTTCTAATACTTGGTCACAATTCATTTTTACCAGTGAATTACATGATATTTGCTTGTTAAAACCTAATTTTACTCAATATAACCTTATTTTCACCATTCTCTCCCTAAAACTCCATCTAATGTGCCAAAACCTAGGATTAAGACTTAGCCAAGTCTTCCAACCCTTTTTGGCACAATTCACCTAATTTCCTAGGAGAAAAACTCTTGAGATCCATTTACCATGGACCCTAAAGACTCCTAGAGCTCCCCCTTGAGCTCTAAGTCTTAGCCACCTCCCTAGGTGACTTAACCCATACTAGACCACACCGGTGAGTCTCCGGTGATTCTTGGCCTACAAAATGAACGTTCTTAACCTTGGACACCTTGTCCTTGGTTAAGTCACCCTTTCTACCTTTTGATGGCACCCACTTGCCATCCTTGGACTTACCCTCCTTGCCATGATTATATGCTTCCCCATCATATTTCTTTCCATTTGCCTTGGAGGTCTTAGACCGGTAGCCCAAACCCGATCTATCATAGTTGGGTTTTAAGCTACCCAACACCATGTCTTAGCCCTTAGATCCAACCGTGAATCTTTCTAGGGCCTTTTCTAATGTATCAAGCCTTGCCCTCAAGGCTCGATTTTCTCTTTCCAAATTTCTAACCTTTGAGTCCATATGTCCACCTTGGATATTCCTAGACCTACCCTCCTTTCTAGGCACATTCCTCCCCTTTTTGGAATTAATGCCTTGATCCTTAGGTCTAGAGGTCTTAGGCTCATAATGCATGCTTCTCCTAGGATTTTGATCTATTTTGTTAATCCTAGTTCTATCATTATATCTAAAACCAAAGTTGTGCACTAGTAAATAATTTTCATTAATTTTAGCATGCATGGATGGGTAATTAACATGATTCTTAAAATACAAGAAGGAACTTGAAATTGAATTACATTTTGGCTTAAGGTTAGGAGTTACCTTCCTTACCTTTGGAGTTCCTCCTTGATGTGGGCTTCTTCTCTTCTTTCTTTCTTCTTTCTCCCATCTCCTCAAGTGCTCCATTTTCTTTAGCTCACTTTTTCTAGGACACTTGGTGTGAAAGTGCCCCATCTCTCCACATGTAAAACATCGGATTTTCATTCTTTTCTCATGGGCTTCTCCAATCCTACACTTCATGTTAGATTTAAATGGAATTGAAATTGGTTTAGATTTTACCTCCATTTTACCTTTCAGGCACTTGTCCTTGTAGTGCCCCTTTTCGTTGCAACCAAAGCATGTAATGTGCTCTTTGATTTAGCTTTGGTGGAGGTAGAGGCTAGGTTGACTTCTTCTTCAACCTTTGATGATGTGGATGCCTCCTCTTGATCCGGTACGGTTGAGGGTCTCTCCTCCCCCTCAATTCTTGAAATCGATACCTCCTCTTCTTGAGTCATGGAGCTCACTTCATCGGGATCTTCAACTCTTTGAATTGATGTAGGGTTCTCATGATATCTTTTCAACTTATCCCATAATTCACATGCGTTTTGGTATTCCCCTACATCACTCAGAATTTTATTAGGCAAAACATTTTTCAAAATACTAATTACCTTCTCATTGGCTCAAAATTATTCTTGTTGCTCTTTGTCCCAATATCTAGGACGAAGCCTCTTTCCGTGCTTGTCCGTTGGAACTTTGAAGGGCTCTTCAAGTGCAATTCTACACTCCCACTCCATCGCGAACCACGTCTCCATTCTCAACTTCCAATATCCGAAATCTTCATGGTCATAGGGCGGTGGAGTGTAAATATCGTCCCCAAATTTATCTTCCATGTTCTCCTTCCTCTAGCGTGTGCTCCCTCGGCGGTTAGTCCGATCAAGAGCGGTCCTTCGCTCTGATACAACTGTAGGATCGAATGTGTCCGCTAGAGGGGGGGTGAATAGCGTTTCGTTGATGTCTCACACCTACGTTGTTAGTTTGCACAACGGAAATAATAATAAACAAAATAAACAACACTAACCAATGCTAACACGAAGATTTACTTGGTATCCACCCCGGACGGGTGACTAATCCAAGAATCCGTCGGTGGATCACTCCCTGGATAACCTCCGGCTAGTCCTTGTCGCTCCTTGTGGGTGGAGAAACCTCGCCACAACACCTTGACACGATCTGGACTCAAGAGACTACTAACAAGCCTTAACCAAGCTTGTTTCGTCAAGGATCTCAACAACTACGACGTCCTCTTTAAATAGGACTCGGGCTGAAACCCTCGCCACCAGTCGACTGCCCCTGGGGCAGTTGACTGGTGCCACTGAAATTCGACCGTTGTACCCAAACGTTCGAATTCTCATCCAACTCACCAGCCACTACCAGTCGACTGCTCCCAGAGCAGTCGACTGGTCTCCAGCTGAACCCTTCCCGAGTACATTCACACAACACTCGTACCCTCATGACTCGACTGACTCCTCTTCCGCAGCTTCGACTGTTGCCTTCGCACCCTCGTCATCTTCGGCCCTCGTCCCTCGGATGCGCACACAAGCCTCCAGCTTGCCTCCATGCCACCCTTCACGTACGCCTCGAAGTCCGCGCCCATCAGCTCATCGTCCCTGCTCTCTAAGGTCCGTCGGGTACACACAAGCCTCCAGCATGTCTCCATGCTACCCTTCACCGTACCGAGGTCGTCCAGTCAAGTCCATATGTGTACCTGTACAACCTGCACACTCAACATACACATATAAAAACACAAGGGTAAACCTAACTTAAACCCTTTGCCCAAACATCAAAACACTTAGTCACTCCGGACCACAGATTGCCTCAACACTAGTTCCCAAACTTGGTTCCTCTCAAATTGGGCTAACTCTTCTTGCATCGCTATGATCCAATTAGGATCAGGTAAGGCTTCCTCTATAGTCTTAGGTTCAATTTTTGAAATCAGTGCAATCTGACTATGGTTTCTATAGCAGGACCTAGTTTTGACTCTAAGGTTGGATCACCCACAATTTGATCAGTTAGGTGACTGAGTCTGGGTTTCTTAGTTTTTCTAGAACTTGGTTCAGCCTTAGGTCCGGCTGGTCGGTTTGGTTCAGTATTTGGTTCAACTACTTGGGTTGGTTCAATTGACTTAATAGTTGGTTCAATAGTTAGTTCATTTAGGGGTTCAATTAATGGTTCAAAAATTTGTTCATTATCTTCGTGATCAATATTTGATGAATTTAGATCTGGATAATCAGATTTTGAATTAATTTCTTCATCAAATATTAGATTGGTTGTTTCCTCAATTTTGTTAGTTTGTTTGTTGTAAACTCTATATGCCCTACTTGTTGTTGAGTATCCTAAGTGGACCCCTAGGGTTGACTTAGACTGGAATTTACCTAGATAGTCCTTGATGTTTAGGATATGGACTTTACACCCAAAGACCCTTAGGTAATGTAGGTTTGGAAGTCTATGATAGTATAATTCATAGAGTATTTTATTATGTCGTTTGTTAATTAGGACTCTATTTTGGATATCGCAAGCCGTACTAATTGCTTCTGCCCAAAATTGGTTAGCTAGGTTGAATTCATTGAGCATATCCCTAGCGGCTTCCTGTAGGGTTCTATTTTTCCGTTCAACTATCCCATTTTGCTGGGGGGTTCTAGGACATGAAAATTCGTGTATATACCCGTTTATCTTACAAAACTCCTCGAATCATTGATTTTCAAACTCTCCCCCGTGATCACTCCTAAGTCTTTTGATTTTGGTATCGTTTTGATTTTCAATTAACTTACAAAAATCACTAAATAGGTTTAGGCTTTCATCTTTGGTCTTTAGGAACCTAACCCAGGTAAACCTTGAGTAATCATCAACAATTACTAAGCAGTACTGGTTTCCGCTTAGTGACTTGGCTCCATTTGAATCAAATAGGTCAAGGTGCAGGAGCTCAAGTGTGGTTTGAGTTAGATCTGATTGAATTAGTTTGTGATGAGACCTGGTTTGTTTACCTTGATTGCATGATTCACATATTAAGTTTTCATGGTTCTTAATTTTAGGTATACCTTTAATTAGGCTAAGCTGGGTGATTTTTGAAATTAATCTCAGATTAATGTGACCTAATCTCCTATGCCAGAGGTTTGATTCTTCTAACTGAGTTAACATGCATTTAGGTACTAAGGGTAGGTTTATAGTGTAAACATTATTTTTCCTAGAGCCCTTAAGCATGATTTTTGAGTCTTGCAAGTTTCTAATCAGGCAGTTAGAGTTGGTAAATGTAACTACATAGCCAGTATCACACAATTGACTTATGCTAAGCAAGTTAAATTTAAAATCTTCAACCAAAAGTACCTTTTTAATAACAAAGTCAGATTTGAGTTCAATGTTACCTGACCCAATCACTTTGAGTGTAGCATTGTTGCCAAATGCTATTGAGCCTAGGTTCTTGAACTTGAGTTTGGTGAATTTCAATTTATCCCTAGTCATGTGTCTGGAGCAACCGCTATCCAACATCCATTGGTCCAAATCTTTATGTTCCTACACATAAAGAGTTTTGTTGACTTGGATCCAATTAGAATTAAGGATAGCTTAAATTGATTTTCACAACCTAGTCTGTCTCACCCAATCTAGAGTTATCAATCACGTTAACCTTATGGGTTTTTGTGAGTCAGGTTTTAGTAGAGAGATTTATTTTGAAAAGACCATGATTAACTTTGAAAAGTTAAATTAATTTTAAACACAATTTAAATTTATTTTGAAAAGGAATATTTGAATCTAAGATTAACTGAAAATTTGTGTTAGATTCGAATTTGACAAGGAGTAAATTGAATTTGAATTTCAAAAATTGGCTTCCAGGTCTTGGCGAGGCACAAGGCCTTCTTTGGCAGTAGCCTTATTGGATCATCAACCCTTTCCTTGACAAAGTCTTTTAGTGAAATTTCATCTTCAAAATTACTTTTTGATAAATTCTGGTCTAACTAGTTTGGGTCTTGGATCGGTAGCTTCGGCTAGTTCCGCCAAAATGGCTTCCCTAACGTACTATCATCTCATCTCCACCCAATACTATGTTGTTCAAATTTCAGTTAATCGGTTTAGTCCTTAATCTAACCAGTCCTAATTCTAAGCATGGTAAATTACAGAAAGTAAATAGACATGCAATCATACAATTTAAAACAAGAAAAGAAATTCATTTAACTATAAAAATGGTTTTTAAGTTGGCTCCCCCTGGACTAAAGCCACGGTAATGATTAGGCAAGATATGAATCTTGTCTATGGGGATTCCAATACTAATTTGGTCCAGCTTGGTTATTCAGGCATAGTTTGGGTACCCATGCCTGAACTTTGGGTCTAGACTGATTCAGTACAACATAGTAAGACCTTTGTCCAGCCTTGGTTCGATAACCTAACCCGGATCGATTTAGAACGGACTTCTGTTTTCTAAGAATCATGTCAAGACCCTTGGAACCAGAAGTGAATCGTTCTAAGGCTGCTCTAAGGTCCTTGACTTGAGTTTTCAAGAAGGAATTCTCTTTCTCAAGTTTTTCAACTTGAGTAGAGGTTCCTTCTTGAACCTTTTCAGTTAAGGATCTAGAGTCAGTTCCCTCTTTCAGGAGTTTTACTTCCTGTCGGAGGGACTCGACTCGGATTTTGGCTTTCGCCAAGTCGCGAGATAGATAGGCAATTAATTCTGATAATTGAACTCTAGAAAACCCACTTACAGTGATTTTGCCGTCCTCTGAAAATGTGAGTTTTCCGTCGTCCGGCTCCAATTCTGATTCGGTCTCAATTTCTTCCGAAGCAGTCAGGGCGAGCAGGTTCGACTATGGGGCCTCTTCTTCTTCTTCAGAGGAAGACTCATCCCACGTTGCTTGAAGGGCCTTCTTCCTTCTTGTCTTCTTCGTCTCCTTCAGATTGGGGCATTCCATCTTGTAGTGACCCTTCTTTTTGCATTCGTAGCAGGTCACATTTGGTTTGGTCTTTTCATTTGAAGGTTCAGCTGACTCTTCCTTTCTTTGGCTGGCTTTCCTTTTGTTGGTCTGGTTTTTCAGCTCCTTGTAGTAGTCCCAGGCTAGCCGAACTAGCTTGGGTCGATTTCCTTCGATGTATTCTGAGTCTGAGTCTGAGTAAGACTCTGGTGCAGGTTGAGGCTTCTTCTTGGTCATCTTTCCAGTTTTACCCGCAATAAAAGCAATGCCTTTCTCGGCCAGGGTGCAGTTAGTCTGCTCATGTAATCCAAGTTCAGAAAACAACTCATCTAATTTGATTTTAGACAGATCCCTTGAAACTTTGTACGCATCTACCATAGATGCCCACAAAGTGTTTCTCGGGAAAGCGTTAAGAGTGTACCTGATCAGGTCACGGTTTTCTACCTTGTGACTAATTGAATGTAGACCGTTCATCAGCTCCTGGATTCTGGCGTGGAGCTGGGCTGCAGATTCGCTATCGTTCATCTTGATTGTGTATAACTTGTTTAGCAGTAGGTCCCTCTTGCTGATTCGGGTGTCAGAGGTTCCTTCGTGCAACTCAATTAGCTTACCCTAGAGTTCCTTTGCACTGTTGAATGGTCCCACCCGGTTTAGCTTTTCTTTGGTTAGGCAACATTGGAGTGTTTGAGTCACTTTAGCATCAGCCTCGATCTTCCTTTTCAGTGAGGCATCCCATTCGGTGTAAGGTTGTGGCACTCCTTTAGCATTTCTTGGGATTTCCAGACCAGATTGGATTATTATCCACATGTCCACCTGAGTTTTTAGGTGGACATCCATCCGACTCTTCAGTAGGAGAAATCCTCCCCACTAAAGAGTGGTGGTCTGGCTGTACTGAACCCCTCTTGCATGGCCATTTAGGAATTACTGAAACAAAACAAAAAAAAAAGCTATCCCAAGACTTGGTCTTGGATTAGCAGTGCGGGAATAAGATAAAAAAAATATTGAGTGGTGTTGCACCAACCTCGATTAACGATAAAAATTCGATCGAAAAAGAAATTAAAAATTTCGAAGAAAAATCCGAAAATCTCTCAAATTGGTGGTTGCACCAAATTTGAGCTTCCCCGCTCTGATACCACTTATTGGATCCAGAAACACGATAAGGGGGGGGGGTGAATATCGTGAAAACGTTTCGGATTAATAAAAAGAGAATACGCAGCGGAATTAGAACATACACACAAAGAACGCAAGTAGTTTTACTTGGTTCGGAGTCGCGGTCGGCTCCTACTCCAAGGCCCACGGTCCTTGACCGTTTACTACGGGCAATTCTATATTCGCGCAAAGGTTTACAGTGTATAATATAGAAATATTGCAATAAATAAATGACTACACTTTTCGTTACCGACACCCGGTGTAGATTGTACTTCGGAGCAGAGGGTCGTCGTCGGCGCTAGAATCCCGAGATCGGAGTTTGCCGGAGTAGAGTGCTTGAACGAAGAGCGTAGAGGCGTTGGAAAATTATTGTTTTGAAGCCTTGGGGTAGAGTGATAAGTGTCATTTTGTTGATTATTTAAGGTTCTAGGATCTGTTTTTGACACATGTTTTACTTGCATAATGGTGGATTTACCCTAGGTTCTAGGATTTATATTCTTTTTGGACCTAATTGCAAATTTTCATATATTTGAGTTGTTTTGTCATTAAATTTTTGATCTACTTTTGTAGGCTTGGAAGGATCAGGGACCTAGGTCATGTTGGGTCAAAGTTGAGTCAAGAGTGGACTGGATCAAGTGATCAAGAGTCAACTAATTTGGACCGTCCGATGCAAAAACGGTTAGATTTAGACCATCTGAGAACTTCTGATCAATCCGAACTGGGATTAAGGTTAATCGAGCGATCAGATCAAGATCTGAGGTTTTCATCCAAATCCAAGGAGATCTAGCCGTTGGATCACGATAAGAGGGATCTAGACCATCCATTCAAAGATCAGCTGGATCTGAGCCATCCGCTGCAAATCTGGAAGATCCGAGCTAGCCCGAGGTAGATCCTGACCTCTGATCAAGATCTGGAAAATTTGAGTCAAATCGGACAAGGATCAACCATTGGATGAAGTGAGATTAATCTGAGCTGTCCACTGTTTAACTACTAAAACTGAAATCAGATTCCCGATCTGTTGTCGCGTCTTCGCCAGTCATAGCTGCTTCTTCGAGTTTTCCTTCATCAGTTCTTCATTTCTTTTGCGATTTTCTTTAGTGAAGGCGTGGCCATCTCGATCACAACCTTGGAGCAAGATTTGGATCGTTGGGAGGAAGCTTCAGTGGCGATTTTAGCTCAAGATTGCGCCGGATGTAGAGCTGTTTGAGGGTTTCGGCAGATCTGTGATCCAATCGCTTGGATCTCACCCGCGTGCCATTTCCGTCCATTTGAGCCATCTGTAGGGGTCCTTGGATGTGCTCAGAAGCTTTTCAAATCACCATCGCGATCCATTAAAGTGAGATCAAGGAGATTGGATTGGATTTCCCAGCTGCGTGCAGTTTGTGAGCAGATCTAAATTGGAGCTAATTTTTCCATTGATTTGCGAGTTGAAGGGGTTCTTGGCTTGCTCTTGTGTGACGGCAAGGAAGTCTTGAGACAAGGGAATGGTCGAGGATTAGTTTCTAGTTGTATTTCTTTTGTCTTAGCTGTAATTTCAATTCCTGTATTCATTTCTGTTCTGTCTTTGTATCAGCTATTTTGTTTTCATTTCTGAATTTCTTAAGCCTTAATTAGGTTCCATTCTGCAAGTCAATTAGCTCGTGAGTTTGTTTAGTGAACATTGTCATCAGTTTCAGTTCAATTTCTTGATTTCCTGTTGCGTATCAGTTTGTCCAGCTGCGTATCAATTTCTGTTTCTGCAACTTCATTTTAGTTCTGAATTCTTCAGTTCATTACACATTTAGTAGGTTAATTTAGTTGATCTAAGTTTTGTTTTACCTTAGCTTCATTTCTGAGTTTTTATTCAGCTTAGTAATTCTGCATTTTCTGTCCAATTCTTATTTCAATTCTTGTGTATCAAACTGTTTTCTGCGTTTCATACTTTAGCTGCGTATCAGTCCTTTTACCTTGCATATCAGTTTCATTTCCTGTAAGCACTTCTGAATTTTGTATCAAGATTGTTTTAGTTTTCTTGTTTGAATTTCCATTGTAGCTGGTTGCTTTCCAAAAGGTTTTAATTTCATTTCTGCATTAGTTTTCAGCCTGTGCGTATCAAATTTCAGAATTCTGCAAGTTCAGTTTTGTTTCAGAAAATTCAGCTACTAGTTTATGAGTTTGTGCCAAGTAAACATGAGCTTTACTTAAGCTTTACTGATCCTTAGGATAGAGCATTAATTCCAGCTCCGTTGCTTATCTTGTGTCCAACCTATTGCCAAATTTCTGCACACAGCTTTGCATTCCTGCATTAACAATTCTGAATTGATTGGTTATTACTCTTGCATTTAGTTTCAGAAAGTTCGGCATTTACTTCCTATCAATTTGTTTTGGATTGCTTAGCCTGGGTTTGTGTTAATTTTGAGTCATGAAGCAGATGTTTGCATTAGCTTAATTTGAAAATGTTAGCATCATTTTGATTCTCTTGCTTAGCATTTGTTTTGCAATTTGAACTCAGATTGATTTTCCAAAATTTGTTAAGTCATTAGTTGGATAATTTTCCCATTAGTTGAGTCCTTAATTGCAAATTCCTTGTTTAGTTCATTTAGTTAAATTCTCTTCCTTTTCATTGCATTTTCTTGTCTATTCGAAACCAAACACCAGATTTTATTTGAAACCCAAAAGAAATATTAACGACACATAAATTCAAGCTCAAGTCAAACCATCTCAACTAGCCCTAGGAAAAATACGACCTGTGGCCCCTTTACTACGCTTTTATTCTTTGATTGCAAAAAGGGTTTCCAGCTTATAAATATCTAAATTTGAGACCCACATTCGTGACAGCTCTTTTGGGTCCATCAAATTTTTGGCGCCATTGCCGGGGAAGCAACTAGTTGATTTGTTTGATTTTTGCTTGTGTGCTTATGGACATATCATTTGATTCTATTTTCTTTTGTTTTATCTTTTGTATACGGTTGCTGCCATTTTTCTTGTTTGTTTTGTGACAGGGCTGCAAGATCAAAATGTTTTCACCAGAGGACTGTAAAGAGATCACAAGTGCACTGTTAGAGTTAAAGTTTTGGGTGAATTATGTGAACCAACAAAGATCCAACAGTCATTCATCTACTTACCAGCCGCCATGTCAACAGTTTCAGCAGGAAAACCAATGTTTTCAGCAAGGCACTTAGAATTTTCAGCAACTAAACTATCAAATTCAGCAAGGGCAGCCACAATGTCAGCCTCTCAACCAATTTCAGCAAACAAATCAGTTTTTTCAGCCACAATTTCAACAATATCAGCAAGATTTCCAATTTCAAGGTCAGAATTTTCAGCAAGGCACTCAGAATTTTCAGCCCCAACTATTTCAGCAATTCAATCAACAATGTCAGCCCTAACTTCAGAATTTTCAGAACAATAATTTCCAGCAACATCATCCTTGCTATCAACCCAATTTTCAGCAGTTTAATCAACCCATTCAACCATCTGAGCAGCCCCAACTATTTGATTTTCAGAATTCACAGCCTACTCATGGACTTCAGCAGCTTTTTGCTACATTTCAAGACCAACAGGAGTTCTACACCAAGCTTCAAAACCTTAGAAGATGCCTTGAAAAATGGGTTGATCAATTGAATCAAACAGAAGCCGAAAGATCAGGACAATTATCTCCTCAGGCTACTCAGGATTTTAAGGGGCATGATTGTGAACTAACTTGGAGGTTGGTGGAAGAAGAAGAAGAAGTCATCAAAATCAGGAAACCTAGAGCATGCATCCATCCAGAGATTCCTGTTCAAAATTCAATTCTAAATTTTTCAGCTCAAGAAAAAGATTCTGAAGCACTACAGGACCCTTCTCATCTTTTATTTTGTGATGATAGTGTTATTGATGGTCCAAATTTTTCTAATATGGTTGTTGCAGATATTACAGAAGAAGCATGAATAGAAGATGATTCTACAGGTGTAGGGGATTGCACAGAGCCCCAGGGACCACCACCATTGACCGATACATTAGAAAATTCAAAGGACAAGCCAGAAAGTGTAGGGACTTGCATGTTGGGAACAAGAACCCAAGGATCACCTATTCCAGTTGAGTGTCCACGAGAACTTGAGCACGACCAGGTAAGTATTTTTCCTTTTCCTTTAGAAAATTTTAGAGAGGTGTCTAAAATTGCATGTGAAGCATGTCTTGATACATCTTTTGTGAAAAATAATGATGAAAATTCCATAGAGGCACCCAGGCTTGATTTTATGCATTGCAAAGATATTCTTGATACATATTATGCTGAAACTGATTGTAAAAATTTTTTAGAAGAGCCTGAAATTGAAGTTATTTATTGTGAAGAATCTCTTGCTATATCTTATGCTGAAGTTGAATGTGAAAAACTTATGGAGATACCCGAGATTGATCTTATTGGCTATGAAACATTTCTTGATATACCTTTGATGGAATTTAATTGTGAAAAATTTTTAGAAGAGCCTGAAATTGAAGTTGTTTATTGTGAAGAATCTCTTGTTATTTCTTATGCTGAAATTGAGTGTGACAAACTATTGGAGGTACCCGAGATTGATTTTATTGACTAGGAAAAATTTCTTGATATATCTTATGCAGAAACTGCTTGTGAAAAATTCACTGAGGTACCAAAAATTGATTTTATTGGATATGATGCATTGTTGGATACATTTCATGTAGAGATTGATGGTATTACATTTCTATATTACCCTGCACGCATGAGAGAGGTATTACATGGTTTTGCAGGGTCCAGAAGACTTTTGGAGTGGGTGCTCCATCTAAACAGTCTCCAACCTCCTGGAAGGATTTTCAAGAAACATCAAGAGGGGGGGAGTAGATCTTACTGTAATTTATAGCAATCCACTTCTGACATGGCTTGTGTACCTAAATCGCCTTCGTCCACCTGAACATTCTTCTGTAAAGTTTAAGTGTGGGGGAGTAATGCAAAATAAAATTGAGCAAATGAAGGAAATTTTTTCAGCTACCTCTACTCCTCCACTACCACGATGGAGATTATTTCTTGATAGACTTCGACCGCCAGAAATAAAGGGGAGTTTGTTCCTTCTTGCATTTTCTTTCATTGCATATTTCATTCTTATGTTCTTTAGAAGTAGAATTTTCTTTTAAAAGAGTCTTTGCTAATAAATGCGTGAGTAGAGTAGAATGAATAAATAGACATTGTAAATACCATTTTATGTCTTTTGGCACTTTTTTTTAATGAATAGGAATAAATGTATCCCTTTAGGTTATCTTCATAGCATTTTAGAGTCTTTTGAAAATAAATTAAATTTGGTTGTTAAAACTTAGGTTTGAGCTCATGGATGAAATCTTGGATGCTTGAGTACTACTTGGCTATGGATTCTTGATTGAGGACTTAAGATGAATCATTTGTACCTAGTGAGGATTAGCCTTATTTTTGTGACACATACATGTGATTGTACTCTAGAACTTGCTTAGGTTCTTTCAAAACCATATTTCGATGATTGGATCACATTTATAGAAGTGTATCATGTTGTTTCATATCTCATATCAATTTTTCATAAATTCTTCTTGTATCACTTCATATTTCTCATTTTCCCTACCTAATCTTCATATTGCTTCTAACTTCATTTTTCTATGGACTTGTTTGTTTGGGGATGTTCTTTGATGTTATTTTGCCCGAGACGGACAAATGATTAAGTGTGGGGGAGTGGCTAGTATTTTGAATCAATTCGCATCAAGGAAGTACTTCATTTTGAAAAAAAAGAAAGTGGCTATTTGAGTTGAGCTTTGTATCGAGATAAATGGGAATTCAGTTGTGAATTGGATGTGAAGTGGTTCTCTCATTGCAATCATCATGCTATTCGGCAGGAAAAAAAAACAAAATCTGCAATGAAGAAAAGGAAATGGCACGGAAATGAAGAAGATGTATCAAAATGCTATGGAGCATGTTCGGCTAGTATGCTAGAGGATGAATGGCAGCTATGTTAACCTGAAACTAATGCAGAAATTCTGTGCCAAATTTAATTCAGTTGAAGAAGGAAGAAAAACTGAGCCAAAGTGGAAAAGAAATGAGCAGAAAAATATGAGAAAAAGAAAGAAAAAAAAACACAAAGGAAGCAAAGTATCAAGCCATTAAGTGGAAGAAGATGTTTTGAAAATCTGAATAATCTGGGCTGAATAAGAAATCAGAAAACTATAAGGATGAAGAGCTTGATGTTTCGGGATTCTGAATTGAATTGCCTTGGAGCTGGAATGTGAAAAAAAACAGTTTGTATCAACTTGAAATTGATTGTGCCATGGATGGAACTTGAATTTGCTGAGCTGAAATTCTCAAGTGAAGCATGTGAACTTTCCACTGTTATTTGAGGCTAATTGTTGTGAGAAATCAGAGATTGCAAGGTCTGAATCATTTGGCGTGAATCTGAAACATGAAACACAGAAAAAAAATAGTTTGTAAGCTGAGAAAAAAATAGCTATGAGAAGAAAAAAAGAGCTGGGCACCATATAACTGAGCAGAATGAAGGAAAGAATGAGTAGATACTCAGCTGCAACCAAATCTGAAGCTAGCAGCTGACTTGAAAGAATCAAAAAAAGAGAAAACAGTTTGAAGAAAAAAAACAAAAAAAAACAAAGAAGCAAAGTTGGCACACAATTGAAGACTTGGCACCATAAAATCAGTGACGTTGCTCTCATCCGAATCAAAAGCTTTGCTCCATTACATTTTGACTTTGCTAGAAAAAAAAATCAGAAAAGGAAGAAAAGGAAGTAAGATTGGCCCACAAGAGTGAAATTGGCACAAAAGAGTTGATGAGGTCTTTTCATCAAATTTTTGAAGGGCAATGCCAAAGCTTCACTCCATCACACTTTGACTTCATTATGAGGAATGACAAGAGGATAAAATGCATCAAGAATATCCTTGAACATCCAAGTCTTCCACTTTATCAATTTTGCTATTTTCTTAGTTGTTACTTCATTTTTACCATTTCATATGTCTTTCACTTTTGAATAAACTTTTATAGATGTAGATTTGAATCATGAATAATGGTGGAGAGTAGATAACAAGCAAGCCTATGGTAGTGCAAAAAGCATGTGTGTATGAGTGAGCTCCATTTTCATCATGTACTTAGAACTTAGGAAGAGAGCCACCAAAAATTTCCCTTGAGAGGTTTAGTGAGTGAAATTCATCTCAATGAATCATGAAGGTTGAAGTTGTTAAGTTGTTGATTTAAGGACAAGATATCAATCAGTAGAGCTTAGATTTTTGAGAATTAACAACCCTAGGTAATTTCTTTTCAATTGCTTCTACTTATGTATGAGAAAAGCTAGGAGATACATATTTAGTACTTCTCGCGAGACGCTCAAGATAAAGTGTGGGGGAGTTGATAAGTGTCATTTTGTTGATTATTTAAGATTCTAGGATCTATTTTTGACTCATGTTTTACTTGCTTAATGGTGGATTTACCCTAGGTTCTAGGATTTATATTCTTTTTGGACCTAATTACAAATTTTCATATATTTGAGTTGTTTTGTCATTAAATTTTTGATCTACTTTTGTAGGCTTGGAAGGATCAGGGACCTAGGTCATGTTGGGTCAAAGTTGAGTCAAGAGTGGACTGGATCAAGTGATCAAGAGTCAACTAATTTGGACCGTCCGATGCAAAAACGGTTAGATTTAGACCATCTGAGAACTTCTGATCAATCCGAGCTGGGATTAAGGTTAATCAAGCGATCAGATCAAGATCTGAGGTTTTCATCCAAATCCAAGGAGATCTAGCCGTTGGATCACGATAAGAGGGATCTAGACCATCCATTCAAAGATCAGCTGGATCTGAGCCATCCGCTGCAAATCTGGAAGATCCGAGCTGTAAATCTGGAGAACTTCTGGTAGATCCTGACCTCTGATCATGATCTGGAAAATTTGAGTCAAATCGGACAAGGATCAACCGTTGGATGAAGTGAGATTAATCTGAGTCGTCCACTGTTTAACTACTCAAACTGAAATCAGATTCCCGATCTGTTGTCGCGTCTTCGCCAGTCGTAGCTGCTTCTTCGAGTTTTCCTTCATCAGTTCTCATTTCTTTTGCGATTTTCTTCAGTGAAGGCATGGCCATCTCGATCACAACCTTGGAGCAAGATTTGGATCGTTGGGAGGAAGCTTCAGTGGCGATTTTAGCTCAAGATTGCGCCGGATGCAGAGCTGTTTGAGGGTTTCGGCAGATCTGTGATCCAATCGCTTGGATCTCACCCGCGTGCCATTTCCGTCCATTTGAGCCATCTGTAGGGGTCCTTGGATGTGCTCAGAAGCTTTTCAAATCACCATCGCGATCCATTAAAGTGAGATCAAGGAGATTGGATTGGATTTCCCAGCTACGTGCAGTTTGTGAGCAGATCTAAATTGGAGCTAATTTTTCCATGATTTGCGAGTTGAAGGGGTTCTTGGCTTGCTCTTGTGTGACGGCAAGGAAGTCTTGAGACAAGGGAATGGTCGAGGATTAGTTTCTAGTTGTATTTCTTTTTGTCTTAGCTGTAATTTCAATTCCTGTATTCATTTCTGTTCTGTCTTTGTATCAGCTATTTCGTTTTCATTTCTGAATTTCTCAAGCCTTAATTAGGTTCCATTCTGCAAGTCAATTAGCTCGTGAGTTTGTTTAGTGAACATTGTCATCAGTTTCAGTTCAATTTCTTGATTTCCTGTTGCGTATCAGTTTGTCCAGCTGCGTATCAATTTCTGTTTCTGCAACTTCATTTTAGTTCTGAATTCTTCAGTTCATTACACATTTAGTAGGATAATTTAGTTGATCTAAGTTTTGTTTTACCTTAGCTTCATTTCTGAGTCTTTATTCAGCTTAGTAATTCTGCGTTTTCTGTCCAATTCTTATTTCAATTCTTGTGTATCAGAACTGTTTTCTGCGTTTCATACTTTAGCTGCGTATCAGTCCTTTTACCTTGCTTATCAGTTTCATTTCCTGTAAGCACTTCTGAATTTTGTATCAAGATTGTTTTAGTTTTCTTGTTTGTTTTTCCATTGTAGCTGGTTGCTTTCCAAAAGGTTTTAATTTCATTTCTGCATTAGTTTTCAGCCTGTGCGTATCAAATTTCAGAATTCTGCAAGTTCAGTTTTGTTTCAGAAAATTCAGCTACCAGTTTATGAGTTTGTGCCAAGTAAACATGAGCTTTACTTAAGCTTTACAGATCCTTAGGATAGAGCATTAGTTCCAGCTTAGTTGCTTATCTTGTGTCCAACCTGTTGCCAAATTTCTGCACACAGCTTTGCATTCCTGCATTAACAATTCTGAATTGATTGGTTATTACTCTTGCATTTAGTTTCAGAAATTTCGGCATTTACTTCCTATCAATTTGTTTTGGATTGCTTAGCCTGGGTTTGTGTTAATTTTGAGTCATGAAGCAGATGTTTGCATTAGCTTAATTCGAAAATGTCAGCATCATTTTGATTCTCTTGCTTAGCATTTGTTTTGCAATTTGAACTCAGATTGGTTTTCCAAAATTGGTTAAGTCATTAGTTGGATAATTTTCCCATTAGTTGAGTCCTTAATTGCAAATTCCTTGTTTAGTTCATTTAGTTAAATTCTCTTCCTTTTCATTGCATTTTCTTGTCTATTCGAAACCAAACACCAGATTTTATTTAAAACCCAAAAGAAATATTAACGACACATAAATTCAAGCTCAAGTCAAACCATCTCAACTAGCCCTAGGAAAAATACGACCTGTGGCCCCTTTACTACGCTTTTATTCTTTGATTGCAAAAAGGGTTTCTAGCTTATAAATATCTAAAATTGAGACCCACATTCGTGACAGCTCTTTTGGAGTCCATCATCGAGCCCCTTTTATAGTGCTCCTGGGGGCGCCTGGGACGTCGGGGGCGCTTGACACGTGCCTTCGGATCCGAGAACCTCTATCCGAAGCTTGGTCAGCGCTTATCCCCTACGAATCGACTCTGGAGCTAACGGGGGCGCCCTGCTTGACTTGGTCCGCTGGCTTCTTACTATTTTGCTTCGATTGCTTTGACCTTGGGCGCCCAGGGCCTCTGGGGCGCCCTGCCCAAGGCTGTTCCGAAGCAATTCTTGCTTCCTTGTTTTGTTTTTGACCTTGGGCGCCCGGGACCTCCCGGGCGCCTGGCCCAGCTGCCTGCCCCTCTCATTTGGGGCGTTCTGAGCTGCAGAAACACATTCCCTTGGTCCCTACATTCAAGGTTAGTTTCAAAACAACAAGGCAAGAATATTAGTTGATTTCTACAGCCATAGCTGTCTTGGTTCTGACTTCGGCTCTCCCAAATGGAACCCTAGGTCGAACCGACGCCTACTGTTCCTGTTGGGACCGGGTGCATGTCGACAAGCATACGGGTTCGTAAAATTTTAAATTTTTACGTGCAGCGGAAGAATTAGCATAAAATAATTTCTCAAATTATTTTAACCACGTATCTAGCATGCAACCTTATGATGTGTGGACATGATCATAAATTAAAACTTTGCAGAAAAGTAAACTAATTTACTTAGTACCTCGCGTAACTTGAAGTAAGGAACGAGATCCAACCGTAGCGTCCCTTGGAAGCTCCGCCTCTATTCGCGTCCACGCCGAGTTCTCTTCGGGATGACTTCGCAAAGTCACGAGTTTTGTGCCGATGAGAACTACTAGATTCTCTAAAGGCACAACTTGAAGATCAAGAGAGAAGAAAGGAAACTAACCACCAAGAGATGGAATCTAAATTCCGAGAAGGAAGGAGATGCGACCCGCTTCTTCTTCTTCTTCTTTGGCACCTCCTTGGTGGATGTTGCTCACGCCAACCTTGAAGAGGAGGATGGTGCGCCGGCCCTAGGGTGGTTGTGCGCCGGCCCTAGGGAGGGGATGTGGGCGCCGACCCTAGGGGGAAGAGAATAAGAGAGAGAGAGAGAGAACTACTAGATCTCTTGATAACTCAATTAGGAATTCAAGGCTTGCCTTTGGTTCCTTTATATAGTAGCCTCTCCCTTGCCAAGTCTCTCTTTTAACGGAATTTTTTATAAGAAATTTATCCTATAAATTTTCTTATGAATTATTCTGTTTAAGCCAAGTTTTATTATAACGAACTTTATAATAAAACAAATAGATCTCTCCTTTTATTATGGAATAAATTTTACAAGAAAATTATAAATTTTCTTATTATGAAAAAATCAATTCATAATTGATTTTATAAAATTAAAATAAACCATTTCATGGATTATTTTAATTTCCACAAAAAGAATAAATTTCTATAAATTTATTTATATAAATTTCTTTGTACAAATTTATTTATCGATAATTTATAAAACAAATCGTGCTAGATTTATTTTATTAATTAAACCAATTAAATTGGTTTCTCCCCAATGATGTGGCCGGCCAAACCAAAGGGGTTTGGCACCCTCTTTGGCCGGCCAAACCGAGCCGAACCGATCGCGAATTAAACTCATTTAATTCGCCCAATAAGCCTTCAAAAGACTTAGCCATTTTAAGCTTCCGTTGCGCCTCTGATTAACTCAGATTCGACTTATTTCTCTTGATTGGAAAATCCAATTTTCAACTCGTTTTAAATCCCTCGGATTACTCGTAGTGCGTGTGACTAAATAGACTTTCGATTTATGTTGGCCGTCTATAATCAACCAATTATAGAACGATCATGAGTGGCACCTAGTAGTACATCATGACCCCCAATTAATCGAAAGATCAACGGTTGACCTCAGAAGTAATTCTGAAACCCTTCAGCAGCTCTAATGAATCGTGCCTCATTCCCTTCACCATCTTATACCCACTTGGTTCAGGATATGGTCTGTGTGTGTCAGTCCCCACTAGGCTGACTACGTCACACCTAGCCCAAGTAGTGTCTTTCTCGTCCTTTGGATTTCTAATTACTCTCATGTATTTAAGAGACTCATACTCTAAACATGATATGCTCTGGCCAGAGGCTTTGAGTAACAATCCGACGATAGGCCTGGGTATACATCTCCTCGCAAGGAGTGGTGAATCCTTTGTAGGCTGTTCAAACATCTTCGGGCACTTCGGCTTACACCCAACCATCCTGGGTCCACACCTCCTTGGAGATGCTTGCTTACGATGTTAAAGTATAAGTCTCCATGACCAAGATAACTTGAACACCGCAAGTCAAAGGAACATCGCACTTAAGCTGCGGTAAGAACTTCATTGACAAATCTGTATAGATTACCATATGAAGTTTTACAGCTAGTCACTCCAATGAACTAGTTCCCTTA
Source organism: Boesenbergia rotunda (assembly GCA_024364735.1). NCBI lineage: Eukaryota > Viridiplantae > Streptophyta > Magnoliopsida > Zingiberales > Zingiberaceae > Boesenbergia > Boesenbergia rotunda. The sequence continues at coordinate 63,157 of JAGFNQ010004018.1, read as the reverse complement.
ACTAGCATCCATGTTTATCTCTGGACATCCCAATGTCACCAGCCAGTGAGAGTCAGCTGATTAGAGAATAACCCATGCTAGTCTCAACAGAATTGATAATGTCCATTTTTATCAATTCATCGACTAGGGATATTTTCAATACTTCACAATTGTACATTTAGAGATAATCACTAGTTGTGATCCCATCACAAATTCTCTTATGCTGTGAATTGTATTGCGGACATTCAGTAGATGAGTTTAAGATCCCAATCAAATACACAAACATGTATACTCAAATAGTGAATTATCATTTATTAAAATGAATGTTTACAATCATAAGGCGATTGCCTTAGGACACTTCTCTCATATCAAATATGTTCCGATGGTAACAGCAGTAATCTTTGCTCCATTTCCAACTCGCAAATTTGCTTCTCCTTTGACGAGTTTTCTTCTATTCCTTAGCCCCTGTATGTCATTACATATATGTGAGCTACACCAAGTATCAAGTACCCAGGTATTTGAGGAAATAGAGTGACATTCAATAACGAAGATCTCTGAAGAGGATGGGGCATCAGATGCCTTATTCTTCAAGGACTCAAGATAAACCTTGCAGTTTCTTCGCCAGTGACCCTCCTTGCCACAATGATGGCAAGTTCCTTTTGGTTTCTTTTCAGTCTTTTTGGCCTTTTTCTTCTTCCCTTTATTATGTTCTTTGGCCTTCCTCTTAGAACCTTTCTTCGAGGAACCAACTAACAGTACCGTCTTTTGATCCGGCTTTACAGAAGGCTCCACAGTCTTCAGCAGGTTGAGAAACTCAGGAATGGTAGTCTCTAGTTTGTTCATCCGATAGTTGATAGATACCATTTTATTGATTATTTTAGATGTTAAAATCCATGTTTGACCTATGTTTTTAATGATTAATTGTGAAATTGCCCTAGGTTTTAGGATTTCCTCTTGTTTTGGACTTAATTGCAAAATTACACATTTTTGGATTATTTGGCCACTAATTTTCTGATATATTTTTGTAGGCATGAAAGGATCCTGGACCTAGAGCATATTGGGTCAAACTTGAGTCGGAAGTGAACTGGATCGATTTATCTAGCTTACGATTAATCCGAGCCGTCCGATTCAAAAGCGGCTAGATCTGAGCCATCCGGGACGATCTGAAGCAATCCGAGCTAGGGTTAGGGTTGATCAAGCACCCTGATCAAGATCTGAAGGTTTCATCCCAATCAGAGCTCAATCAACCGTTGGATCAAGCTTGGAGGGCTCTAGATCGTCCGTTCAAAGATTAAGTTGATCTGGACCATCCGTTGCACATCTGGAGGATCCGAGTTACCACAAGGCAGATCCTGACCCTGATCATCATCATTAAAGTTTGGCTCCAATCAGAGCAAGATCAGCCGTTGGATTTCCTTAAATTGATCTGGACCGTCCATTGATGGCTATTTAATCAAAATCACCCGCAGCCTTCTCCTTTGTCGCATCTTCGCCGCAAGCTTCGTTTCTTCATAGTTTTTAGCTTTTGCTTCAATTCTTCTTCAATTCGAGGCGCGACCACCTCGATTCCAACCGAAACTCATCGTCTGAATCCTTGGAAGGCCATCTCGATCCGAAATTCATCTCAAATTGCATCCGGACAGAGTTGTTGAGGGTTTCGCATTCTCTGGGGTCCGGGAGCTTGAATCTTAGTTATAATCAAATTCAGATCACCTGAGCCACTTGTAGGGGTTCTCAGGTGAGCTCAGGTCGTCTCCAAATCTTCATCACAGCTCAACAAGCCGAGATTGAAGGGCTCGGATCGGAATTTTCCCAGTTGAAGCAGTTTGAGCAGATTGGTAGATTGAGGCTGTTTTTCCACTGATTTGCTGAGCCTAGGGGTTCGAAGCCAGCTCTTGCTTGACGACCAAGAAGATTTTGAGCTTAGGGAGGATTGAGGATTAGTTTACCATAGTTAATTTCATATTTCTAGCTGTAATTTCATTTCTGCACTTCACGTTCTGTTTCTGAATTGTTGTTTTAGCTGCTGTAGTTAATCTTTCGGGTTTAATTCTGCTTAATTAGTTGTTTTAATCTGTTCTTCCATTAGTTAGCTAGCTCATTTAGTTAACACTTTGGTTAATTTCATTTGCTTTGCAGTTTTAATTGTTTGCGTGCCATTTTATTAGCTGCGTATCAATTCCCTGTTTTGTGTATCAGTTGGTTCTGTGTGCCAACTTTTGTTTTCCTCTAGTGCATCAGTTCTTCTCTTGAGCTTTGGAATTTCACATCTAACTAGATTTAGTTTTATCCTCTGAAGTTATACTTTAGTTTGTCTCATTTTCAAGCATCTGAATCCCATTTCTGCAAGTGATTTCCATTATTGCAAATCAAGTCATTTCTGCAATGCAGTTTCGTTTCTGAATTAGGATAGTTTCTGAATTTTAGTGTTCTTCATTGCGTATCAAACCCCCATTCCTGAAATTCCCAGTTATCAATTATGAATTTGTATCAGTGAAGATGTGTAGTGGAATTCCAATTGCTGCCGCATTCCAATTCTGCATATGGTCTCTAATTTCTGCATTCCATTTCTGGATAAAGTTTGTAATTGCTTTGATCAGTCTCGAGCTGAAATTTCTTCACTCATTCGAGCCTCCCAAGCTGAGTTGATCAGCTACAATTCCTGCTTTCAAATTCAGAATTTGGCACATCATTTTTTTCTCTTTTGGTACAAAGTGTGTTTAACTCAATCTGCAGTGCATTGATAAATTCCATCATTAGTTGAGTTCTTTAGTGCAACTCCTTGTGTAGCTCCCTTACTTGTGTGTCTTTTCTTTCCATTGCTTTTCCATTTCCGATTGAAACCAAACCCAAATTACATTTGAAACCCAAAATTCACAAACGACACCTAAATACGAGCTTGAATCGAACAACGTCAACTAGTCCCTGAGAAAAATATGACCTGAGGCCCCTTTACTACGTTTTCATATTTTGATTGCAAAAAGGGTTTCCAGTTATTCATTCACATTTAAATTCTGATGGTCCCACAATTCGTGACAACTTTAACCTAGTAATTCGGGGCCGTCAATAGTTCATCACAAATTGTGAATAACTTTTGGGCAAACAACTCAGAATTAAGTCAATACTTAGTTCATGATCCATTGCAAAACCGAGTGTGCTCAGTCGCTCAATGTACCCCAACATCTTTAACACAAACTGCGAGGCAAAAGTGCCTTCCTGCATCTTAGTGGTGAAGAGGAGTCTGGAGACTTCGAACCTTTCGGATCTCGCCTGCTCTTCAAACAACTCATGAAGATGGAAGATGATGGTATAAGCATCCATATGCTCATGCTGCTTTTGCAGCTCAGGTATCATAGAGGCTAGCATGATGCAACTCGCAAGTTCAGAATCGGTCACATGTTTCTGATAGGCCATTAGCTGGTCTAGAGTTGCACCTTCTGGAGGATGGTTGGGAAGTTGATCTTCAAGGACATATGTAAGCTTCTCTGCCTTGAGGACTATTCTCAGGTTTCGAAGCCAGTCCATGAAGTTTGGCCTAGTCAGTTTATTGGTGTCCAAAATGGAACGCAAGTTTAGAGAAGACATGATCGAGTGATTAACCTAGAAATACAAATTGAGCTTATGTGAGAAGAATGATAAAGAATGTATCAATATACATTAATTAAAAATCCTATTTATTTTTCAAATTGAATAACCCTTTTTATCAATTCGGGAGATTGTAGGAACATCTCCAAATAGGTTGATATCCAACCATAGATAAGAACAACCATGGCTGTGGCCATCAAGTTATTCTTAGCTATGAAGGTAGGTAATTATAGCGATTACATATTACATATATGTAACTATCACTTTATGCTATCAACTAATTGAATGTTTGCATAAATCATTGGGTTGTTAACTCATTAACAAGTATGCGACATTATACATAGCACCCAATTGCACCTCTCTTTACATCGACCTTGGCTGTGGCACAACAAATCGATGCTCCAAGCTTAAGGCTGACCCATTAATCAAGAAATAGTTTTAATATGGTTGGAGCTCATTCAACCGTTTAGTCAGGCTTGGATGTGTCCAACAACCATAACTAAGGATTGAACTCTGACTCCAACTGTATTAATCATAAACTAATTCCATGGTTTGAACATGTTGAGGTTCAAGCTAGGCATGGATGTGTCCATCAACCCAAACAAGAAACAAAACTCCGATTCTAACCATATTAATGGAAGGTGTTGGCCTTAATATTTTGTAAGGGATTTTAGGTCTCATCCTTTCCTTTTAATGCACATTCATGACATATAATTATGTCATGACTAACGATTTCCTTAATAAAGTATGTATGTAACTTAATTTATCAAGTCCCATGAATTGAATTAGGAACCGGATTTCCTAATTCTAATTTCATACTTTATTAAAGGAATTGTTTTGGGAAACAATTTCCTAAATTGTCATAATCAATTTCAGAAATAATATGTTTAAGACTTTGATTTCTCTAAATCAAATCTTATTAAATTAAGAGACAATTCCCTTAATTCAACCACATATTATTTTCATGAAAATCTCATTTAAGAAACTCTATAGGAAACCATTTTCCTAATTAATTTTGGAGACAACAATATGTAAGAGCATCACCTCTTAAATCATATTTTATTCATGGATTTAATTAATTACAACAAATCGTTTTCTAAGGGTGGCTCCCCGAGGCTCAGATACCCAAAAAAAAGTAATTTGTCGTAAATCCAATTTGGTCCGCTTCGGAAGCATAACCAAATTAAACATGACAATTTCATTTAAAATTAGGAAATTAAATTACAACAACTAACTTTAAATTGGACGGCTCCCCGAGGCTCAATCCAAAATAAAGAATTTTGTTGTTAATTTAAAAACCAATTCAAATTTAATTGTCAATTAATTGTCCATAAATTTGTCTAGACTTTCTTGAAAGAAAGTGCCCAAAATTGTGAGATTTCATAATAGGTTTTCAGAATAATTGTAAGTTTCTGGTACAAAGAAAACTTACATATTTCCAAAATTGGAAAATTTCTAAAATAGAAAATTTCCAAAATTGGAAAGTTTCCAAAGATGGGAAGTTTTCACAATTATCATAAAATTTCAGAAACTAGGATATTTCAAACGTTTGCGAAATTTCATGAGGATTTCCAAACTTTGAAATTCCTAAATCTAAAACTTATAATAATTGGAAAATTTCCATAATTGAAATTTTTTTCAAAATTGAGATTATGACAATGTTTTTCGCAAAACAATTATATGATTATGTCGAACACTAACCGGCTCTGATACCACTGTTGGGACCGGGTGCATGTCGACAAGGATACGGGTTCGTAAAATTTTAAATTTTTACGTGCAGCGGAAGAATTAGCATAAAATAATTTCTCAAATTATTTTAACCACGTATCTAGCATGCAACCTTATGATGTGTGGATATGATCATAAATTAAAACTTTGCGGAAAAGTAAACTAATTTACTTAGTACCTCGCATAACTTGAAGTAAGGAACGAGATCCAACCGTAGCGTCCCTTGGAAGCTCCGCCTCTATTCGCGTCCACGCCGAGTTCTCTTCGGGATAACTTCGCAAAGTCACGAGTTTTGTGCCGACGAGAACTACTATATTCTCTAAAGGCACAACTTGAAGATCAAGAGAGAAGAAAGGAAACTAACCACCAAGAGACGGAATCTAAATTCCGAGAAGGAAGGAGATGCGACCCGCTTCTTCTTCTTCTTCTTTGGCACCTCCTTGGTGGATGTTGCTCACGCCAACCTTAAAGAGGAGGATGGTGTGCCGGCCCTAGGGTGGTTGTGCGCCAGCCCTAGGGAGGGGATGTGGGCGCCGACCCTAAGGGGAAGAGAGGGGAAGAGAATAAGAGAGAGAGAGAGAGAACTACTAGATCTCTTGATAACTCAATTAGAAATTTAAGGCTTACCTTTGGTTCCTTTATATAGTAGCCTCTCCCTTGCCAAGTCTCTCTTTTAACGGAATTTTTCATAAGAAATTTATCCTATAAATTTTCTTATGAATTATTTTGTTTAAGCCAAGTTTTATTATAACGAACTTTATAATAAAACAAATAGATCTCTCCTTTTATTATGGAATAAATTTTACAAGAAAATTATAAATTTTCTTATTATGAAAAAATCAATTCATAATTGATTTTATAAAATTAAAATAAACCATTCCATGGATTATTTTAATTTCCATAAAAAGAATAAATTTCTATAAATTTATTTATATAAATTTCTTTGTACAAATTTATTTATCCATAATTTATAAAACAAATCGTGCTAGATTTATTTTATTAATTAAACCAATTAAATTGGTTTCTCCCCAATGATGTGGTCGGCCAAACCAAAGGGGTTTGGCACCCTCTTTGGCTGGCCAAACCGAGTTGAACCGATCGCGAATTAAACTCATTTAATTCGCCCAATAAGCCTTCAAAAGACTTAGCCATTTTAAGCTTCTGTTGCGCCTCTGATTAACTCAGATTCGACTTATTTCTCTTGATTAGAAAATCCAATTTTCAACTCGTTTTAAATCCCTCGGATTACTCGTAGTGCGTGTGACTAAATAGGCTTTCGATTTATGTTGGCCGTCTATAATCAACCAATTATAGAACGATCATGAGTGGCACCTAGTAGTACATCATGACCCCCAATTAATCGAAAGATCAACGGTTGACCTCAGAAGTAATTCTGAAACCCTTCAGCAGCTCTAATGAATCGTGCCTCATTCCCTTCACCATCTTATACCCACTTGGTTCAGGACATGGTCTGTGTGTGTCAGTCCCCACTAGGCTGACTACGTCACACCTAGCTCAAGTAGTGTCTTTCTCGTCCTTTGGATTTCTAATTACTCTCATGTATTTAAGAGACTCATACTCTAAACATGATATGCTCTGGCCAGAGGCTTTGAGTAACAATCCGACAATAGGCCTGGGTATACATCTCCTCGCAAGGAGTGGTGAATCCTTTGTAGGCTGTTCAAACATCTTCGGGCACTTCGGCTTACACCCAACCATCCTGGGTCCACACCTCCTTGGAGATGCTTGCTTAAGATGTTAAAGTATAAGTCTCCATGACCAAGATGACTTGAACACCGCAAGTCAAAGGAACATCGCACTTAAGCTGCGGTAAGAACTTCATTGACATATCTGTATAGATTACCATATGAAGTTTTACAGCTAGTCACTCCAATGAACTAGTTCCCTTAACTAGCATCCATGTTTATCTCTGGACATCCCAATGTCACCAGCCAGTGAGAATCAGCTGATTAGAGAATAACCCATGCTAGTCTCAACAGAATTGATAATGTCCGTTTTTATCAATTCATCGACTAGGGATATTTTCAATACTTCACAATTGTACATTTAGAGATAATCACTAGTTATGATTCCATCACAAATTCTCTTATGCTGTGAATTGTATTGCGGACATTCAGTAGATGAGTTTAAGATCCCAATCAAATACACAAACATGTATACTCAAATAGTGAATTATCATTTATTAAAATGAATGTTTACAATCATAAGGCGATTGTCTTAGGACACTTCTCTCATATCACTAATAGTTCCCTCGATGGGGAACGCGTCCTCACCTACTCCTCTCAGGAGAGTTTACCTTTTGCCAACCGGCTCCTCCGGTTGGACTTTTGCCCAGTAGTCCTTCGCCAGGTGCCTAGCAGCCCTTCGCCAGGTCTTCGGTACCAAGCAGTCCTTCGCCAGGTGCCTAGCATCCCTTCGCCAGGTCTTAGAATCCCAGCAACCCTTCGCCAGGTGCCTAGCAGCCCTTCGCCAGGTCTTAGGGTTTCGATGCCAGCAGCCCTTCGCTAGGTGCCCAGCAGCCCTTTGCCAGGTCTTAGGGTTTCGATGCCAGCAGCCCTTCGGTAGGTGCCCAGCAGCCCTTCGCCAGGACTTCTTTCTGCACACTCAGTGAACACATTAGACCACAATAACATCTTAACTCTTGAACCCTTTGCCATTATCAAAACCCAGGTTCGACTTAGGTGCTGCCTGCACCAACATAATCAAGTAGCTCCATGGATAATGATGAGGAGACATATATGGTAAGAAAAATGAGAAGGACCTTTAAACATTTTTCATCTAATAAATCTCATGATAGGAAAAGTTCAAGATGTAAAAGTCGACCATGGAAGATCATTTGTTACAATTGTAAAGGAGAAGGACATATGAGAGATGAATGCCCTCTTTTGATGAAAAAAAGAAAAGAATAAAGCAAAAGAAAAGGGGAAGAAAGTCCAAAACCTAAAGGCAACATGGGATAGCTCATCATCTTCGGAAGAGGAGGAACATCATGTGTCTCACTTTGCCTTCATGGGAATTGATGATATAGCCTCCACATCATCGAAGTTGAAGAAGGAAAGAGCTCAAGTGAAGATGAAGGGAGCTCAAGTGAAGGGGAGGCTCCACTTCGGATTCAGACGTCTCAGTAAGTGAGCTAGGTATACAATCTACCCACTACCACCTTAGTTAAAATAATTTCTAGCACTAATAATGATTTATTGAAGGCTAGAAAGAAAATAAAATATTTGAAAAATAATATTTGCATGCTTAGAGAAAATTATAATCCATGAAAAATGACATGCATGCTTCCTCTTCTTCTAACATAAATGATTCATGTTTAGAAGAAGAAAATAGGAATTAAGGAAAAAGGTAGATAACCTTACTAAGACCCTTAGGAAATTTGAAGATGGCTCCAATACTTTAGATATGATTATTAGGAGCTAAAGAGCAAACTTCAAAAAAAAAAATAGGCTAGGATATGGTCAACCAAACAATGAAAAAGCCTACCATTGCTTGCTTGCTAGAGGTCAACAAAAATTCAAGACCCTAGATAGAAAATGGATCCCCAAGGAATATTTGGTTAACCCAAATAGGAAGAATCTCTATTGGGTGTCAAGGTTGTTGGGACCAATGTCACGGCTAGAGGGGGTGAATAGCTCGATCACCCCAATTCGATCTCTTACTACAATGGTTAACACAAGTGGAAACTTAATCTAACAACTAAAACAATGCTAACAGTTTACCGGTTACGTGGTTCGGAGATTGCTTGCTCCTACTCTACGCGTGTCCTTGAGGTGGACGAAACCTTGATCTTTCGGTGGATCACGCCCCGGAAATTTCTGGCTAAAACTTTCTCCTTCTCGGTGGAGAACAACCTCTCACAACTCTTTTTCCTCCTTACAAGAATGAGCTAGAGTTTGGGAGGAAGATGAACTTGGAGCTTGAGCACTTGAGCAAAGATATCACAATAAAGAGCTAACCTATCTCAAGTCTCAAGCTTCCATTTAAATAGTGGAGAGAGTTGTTTAACAAACAACTCAGTACCGACACCAGTCGACTGACCCCAGGGCCAGTCGACTGAAGCCTAGCCAACGGCTCTATTTCGAATAGACTAGTCAATTGGTGCATGGACTAGTCGGCTAATCTTTGTGTGAGTTTCCACTTGACGCTGGCAGTCGACTGCTTCCTTTACCAGTTGACTGCCCAGCTTACAAACTCACTCAAACTCACTCCAAAGTCCATCCTTCACGTATGCCTTGAAGTCCACTTCCTTGGCTTGCCCCTTGAAGTTCTCTTCCTTCGGCTCTCGTCCCTCGGATGTGCACACAAGCTCGTGGCTCATCTCCATGCCATCCTTCGTGTATGCCTTTGAAGTCTACTTCCTCAGCTTACCCTTTAAAGTCCTCTTCCTCGGCTCTCATCTCTTGGATGCTTCACTCTGTTATTCATGTGTGATTCACAATGTCCTGCACAACTCAACCACACATATCAAATCAACATGAAAATCTAACTTAATCATATTGACACACACATCAAAACCTATGATTTACCCGATCAACCTTGGGTCAATTACACTAACAAAAGTCAATCCTCAAAGGTTAGAGGATTTTGGGTTAGTCAACCATGAACATTGAAATTTTAAGTTTTTGAAAAATGGTTGACTTGAGACCTTAAGGGGGAGCACTTAGCCAAATAGAAATTCATGATCAAATGGGATAAGTAGAGATTACCTTTTTTCATCTCATAATGACTTGATTCATGGTTTTATGGCATTTTGATGAGTTATTGAATGTATCATTTTAGTAATAATAGACCAACTATGGGGAAAGTAAATGTTTAATTAATAGACATCTTGCCCATAGATCATAGTTGGATATTTTAAATATTTTATAAATAATTCTATGTTTTAATTGTTGATGTATTGACTTGAAAAACATAGAAGTGCAAAACTAGGTTTTAAAGTTGATACAAAAGTGAGTGTTTTTAAAGCATTTGAGTTTTAGTCAAGAATTCAAAAAAACTTTGATTTTTGATGCAGACTTATTTTTTCTTATTAAAGAATAGTTCAAGAAATATGTTTGCAAAATTTTGTGATTTTTTGAATTTTCTTGATTTTTTTAAGCGTTTCTGAAATTCAGCTCAAAAGCCTAAAATTTGGATCAGAAATGTGCCAATTGACTAGCAGTGATACCAGTCGACTGATCTTACTAACTCTTCGAGTTTCGTTGAGACCAGTCGACTTATAACTGTCTCAATCGACTGATACTCTGATTTTTTGATTTTGGTTGAATTTTTCATAAAAACTATATGCTTTGCCTCACTTTGATGTCTTGTTTTAAATTGTTTAGTACAATCTTTTTGATGGTGTCAAAGGGGGAGAATTGAAGGGTTTAAATTAGAATTTAACTTATTTTTGAGCAAAATTGAAAATCATATGATAAGGCGTAGGTTAAGTGGAAGGATACATGTTTATGCTTCTTCGTATGCCATGCCTCAAATTTTCAAATTGCTATTTTTGTGTCTAACTTAAACATATTGCCACACATCAAAAATGGGGAAATTATTGGTGCAACGGACCTAGGTTTGATAGGATACATCATGATTTTGATGTGTGTGTCAATAAATTTAAGTTAGGATTTCATATTGGTTTGATGTGTGTTTAAGTCATGCAGGACTTGGTGGAACACACACGGGAGATCTCATCTTGAGTGTTCGGGTCCTTGAGTCGGTGAAGAATGATGCATTTGAGGGATCGGTGGATAAGGAGCAACGGAGTGGAGCTAAGAGAAGCAGACTTCAAGGTATATGCAAAGGATGACATGGAGATGAGCCGTGGGCTAGTATGTATCCGAGGGACGAGAGTTAAAAGAAGAGGGCTTTAGAGGGCGACTCCAGAGAGGATGAGAGTGAGTGTGTAAAAGGAGCAGTCGACTGGTAGGGACACAAGTCGACTGCCCTGTATGACAGTCGACTGATCTTTCTGTTGGGTCGAACAAAATGTAGTAGTCGACTGGTCTGGGCACCAGTCGAATGGTTTATTCAAAAATTAGCTATTGGTTGAGCACCAGTCGACTGGGGTTGGAGTCAGACGACTAGTGTCGAGGCTAAGCTATTTTGTTAATAGCTCTCTCTTCTATTTAAAGAAGAGCTTGAGACTTGAGACTTGAGACTTGAGAAGGTTTAGCTGTTCTATTGTGAAAGATCCTTGCTCAAGTGCTCAAGCTTCCAAGTCCACTCTCTTCCTCCTAACCCTAGCTTTCATCTTGTAAAGAGGAAGAGAAATTTGTGGGAGATTGTTCTCCACCGAGAAAGAGAAAGCATTAGCCGAAGATTGCCGAGGATTGATCCACCAAGGATCAAGGTCTCGTCCACCTCAAGGACACGCCGTGGAGTAGGAGCAAGCAATCTCCGAACCACGTAAAGGTTTTGTGTTAGCATTGATTTCATTGTTTCTTTCATTTTCGCTACGCCTACTAACTTTGTAGAAAGAAATACGAATTGGGGGAATCGAGCTATTCATCCCCCCCCTAGCTGGCATCCGATCCTCTACACATAGGTGCCCGGGAACCATGAGGGCGCTCGAGTCATGGGGGCACACGAGTGTGTTAGTATTGTGAGAGAAGTGTCCTAAGGCAATAGCCTTATGATTGTAATCATTTATTTTAATAAATGAATATTCACTATTTGAGTATACATGTTTGTGTATTTGATTGAGATCTTAAACTCATTTACAGAATGTCCGCAATACAATTCACAGCATGAGAGAATTTGTGATGAATTCACAACTAGTGATTATCTCTACATGTGCAATTGTGAAGTATTGAAATTGTCCCTAGTCGATGAATTGATAAATACGGACACTATCAATTCTGTTGAGACTAGCATGGGTTATTCTCTAATCAGCTGATTCTCACTGGCTGGAGACATTGGGATGTCAGGAGATAAACATGAATGCTAGTTAAGGGAACTAGTTCATTGGAGTGACTGGCTGTAAAACTTCATATGGTAATCTACATATAGATATGTCAATAAAGTTCTTACTGCAGCTTAAGTGCGATGTTCCTTTGACTTGCGGTGTTCAAGTCATCTTGGTCATGGAGACTTATACTTTGACATCTTAAGCAAGCATCTCTAAGGAGGTGTGGACCCAGGATGGTTGGGTATAAGCTGAAGTGCCCGAAGATGTTTGAACATCCTACAAAGGATTCACCACTCCTTGCGAGGAGATGTATACCCAAGGCCTATCGTCGGATTGTTACTCGAAGCCTCTGGCCAGAGCATCACATGTTCAGAATATGAATCTCTCAGAAACATGAGAGTAACTAGAATCCGTAGGACGAGAAAAACATTGCTTGGGCTAGGTGTGACGTAGTCAGCCTAGTGGGGACTGACACACATAGACCGTGTCCTGAACCAAGTGGGTATAAGATGGTGAAGGGAATGGGGCACGATTCATTATAGCTGCTGAAGGGTTTCAGAATAATTTCTGACGTCAACCGTTGATCTTTCGATTAATTGGGGATTATGATGTACTACTAGGTGCCACTCATGATCGTTCTATAATTGGTTAATTATAGACGACCAACATAAATCGAAAGCCTATTTAGTCACACGCACTACGAGTAATCCCTAAGGAAACGAAGGGTTACCAATTCTATCATCCCTTGGAACAAAAGGTGTTTGTTTCAAGGCATGCTGTATTTCTGAAAAAAGAATTTCTTTTACAAGAAAACAGTGGGAGTGGCATTGAACTTGATGAAGTTCAAGAAACTTCAATAGACATTATAGAGACACCTAGTCTAGACCCACAACCAATAACTCATAATGATGAGCTATCAGTTGAACCTAAAACAACACCACCTCTTCGTAGGTCTGATAGGACACGTAATATTCCAGAGAGATACGGATTTCTCATAAGTGAATCGAACGACGTGTTGCTCATAAGCGATGACGAACCTATCAGTTATGAAGATGTTCTGAAAAGTTCAGAAAGGGACAAATGACTTGAAGCCATGAAGTCGGAAATGGATTCCATGTACGAAAATCAAGTATGGGACTTGGTTAACCCACCTGAAGGGATTAAGCCCATAGGGTGCAAGTGGGTTTTCAAGAAGAAAACCGACATGGAAGGTAATGTTGTTACCTTTAAGGCTAGATTAGTGGCAAAAGGATATCGTCAGAAACAAGGAATTGATTATGACGAAACCTATTCGCCAGTAGCTATGCTTAAATCCATTCGGATGCTCCTAGCCATAGCAGCTCATTATGATTATGAGATATGGCAAATGGATGTGAAAACAGCTTTCCTTAATGGAAACCTGCTTGAGGATGTATACATGATACAACCTGAAGGTTTCACATCGGTTGATAAAACCAAAGTATGCAAGCTTCGACGATCCATATATGGACTGAAGCAAGCATCTAGGAGCTGGAACATCCGTTTTGATGAGACAATCAAAGAGTTTGATTTCTCACAAAATCCTGACGAACCTTGTGTGTACAAGAAGGTTAGTGGGAGTGCAGTCGTATTCCTAGTATTATATGTCGATGACATATTACTTATAGGAAACAATATATCAGTTTTACAGACAGTTAAAATTTGGTTGTCCAAAACTTTCTCCATGAAAGACCTGGGAGAAGCAACCTATATCCTTGGGATTAGAATCTATAGAGATAGATCAAAACGGTTGCTTGGTCTTTCGCAGTCTACATATATAGACCCAGTGCTAAAAAGGTTTAGCATGTCGGAATCCAAGAAATGTTACCTTCCCATCAGGCATGGGATCAACCTTTCAAAGTCTATGTGTCTGCGCACAGAAGACGAGAGGATTTGCATGAATAAGATTCCTTATGCATCCGCGATAGGATCTATCATGTATGCTATGTTATGTACTAGGCCCGATGTATCATATGCTCTGAGCGTCACGAGCAGATACCAGTCTGATCCAGGTATGGATCATTGGGCGACTGTCAAGACAATCCTTAAGTACTTAAGAAGAACTAAGGATGTGTTCCTAATATATGGAGAAGGAGATATGGTAATACGTGGGTATACAGATGCCAGTTTCCAGACAGATAAAGATGACTCCAAATCTCAGTCTAGATACGTATTTACTTTGAATGGAGGCGCAATAAGTTGGAAGAGTTCCAAACAAGACACCATAGCGGATTCTACCACGGAAGCGGAATATATCGCAGCTTCGGAAGCAGCAAAGGAAGCAGTCTGGATCAAGAAGTTCGTCTCCGAACTTGGTGTGGTTCCAACCATTGATGAAGCAGTGCCGGTTTACTGCGACAACAATGGAGCTATTGCACAAGCAAAGGAACCAAGGTCTCATCAGCGATCCAAACACGTGCTTCGCCGCTATCATCTGATCAGAGAGATTATAAGTAGGAATGATATACAAATTGAGAAAATTCCCACTGAAAGGAATTTAGCGGATCCTTTAACTAAGGCCTTGCCTCAGAGCAAGTTTGAGGGTCATGTTAGAGCCTGTGGTATTGGATACCGTAGCGATTGGCATTAGGCCAAGTGGGAGTTTGTTAGTGATATGAGAGAAGTGTCCTAAGGCAATCGCCTTATGATTGTAAACATTTATTTAATAAATGAAAATTTACTATTTGAGTATACATGTTTGTGTATTTGATTGGGATCTTAAACTCATCTACCGAATGTCCGCAATACAATTCACAGCATAAGAGAATTTATGATGAGATCACAACTAGTGATTATCTCTACATGTGCAATTGTGAAGTATTGAAAATATCCCTAGTCGATGAATTGATAAAAACGGACACTATCAATTCTGTTGAGACTAGCATGGGTTATTCTCTAATCAGCTGATTCTCACTGGCTGGTGACATTGGGATGTCCGGAGATAAACATGGATGCTAGTTAAGGGAACTAGTTCATTGTAGTAACTAGCTGTAAAACTTTATATGGTAATCTATATAGATATGTCAGTGAAGTTCTTACTGCAGCTTAAGTACGATGTTCCTTTGACTTGCGGTGTTCAAGTCATCTTGGTCATGGAGACTTATACTTTAACATCTTAAGCAAGCATCTCCTAGGAGGTGTGGACCCAGGATGATTGGGTATAAGCCGAAATGCCCGAAGATGTTTGAACAGCCTACAAAGGATTCACCACTCCTTGCGAGGAGATGTATACCCAGGGCTATCGTCGGATTGTTACTCAAAGCCTCTGGCCAGAGCATGTCATGTTTAGAGTATGAGTCTCTTAAATACATGAGAGTAATTAGAAATCCAAAGGACGAGAAAGACACTACTTGGGCTAGGTGTGACGTAGTCAGCCTAGTGGGGACTGACACACACAGACCATGTCCTGAACCAAGTGAGTATAAGATGGTGAAGGGAATGGGGCACGTTTCATTAGAGCTGCTGAAGGGTTTCAGAATTATATCTGAGGTCAACCGTTGATCTTTCGATTAATTGGGGATCATGATGTACTACTAGGTGCCACTCATGATCATTCTATAATTGGTTAATTATAGACGGCCAACATAAATCGAAAGCCTATTTAGTCACACGCACTACGAGTGATCCGAGGGATTTAAAACGAGTTGAAAATTGGATTTTCCGATCAAGAGAGATAAGTCGAATTTGAATTTTTTAGAGACGCATCGGAAGCTTAAAATGGCTAAGTCTTTTGAAGGCTTATTGGACGAATTAAATGAGTTTAATTCGTATGGTATAGGCTTGGGTTTGGCCAACGAAAGAGGGTCCCCACCCTCTTTGTTTGGCCGGCCACATTAAAAGGGGTGAACTAAATTGTTTGGTTCAGATTATAAAATAAACCAAGCGTGGTTTGTTTTATAAAATTATGGATAATATATAAATTTTTATAAACCAAAATTTGGTTTATTATTTTCATGGAAATTAAAATAAACTTTGAATAGTTTATTTTATTTTTTAAAATCAATTATGAATTGATTTTTCCATGATAAGAAAAATTTATATAATAAATATTGTGAAAATTTATTCCATAATAAAAAAGGGAGACATGGTTGTTTTTATTATAAATTAAATTATGATAAAAACTTGGCATGATGGAATAAATCATAGAAAAATTTATATGATAAATTTCTTATGAAAATTTATTCCATAAAAAGGAGACTTGGCGATTGAGAGACTACTATATAAAGGAACCAAGGCAAGGCTTGGAGATTATTCTAAGAGATCAAGGAATAAGCCCTCTCTCTCTCCCTCTCTCTCTCTCCCTCATCTAGTGCCGCCGGCCCTAGAGGCTCTCCCTTTGTTGCCGTGAGCTTCATCGACCAAGCAGCTACCGTGAGAAGAAGAAGAAGCGGGCGCGACTCCTTCCTCCCCGGAATCTTGATTCCGTTCTTCATTTGGTGGTTAGTCTTCCCATCTCTCTCTTGGTATTCTTGTCGTGCCTTTGGAGAATCTAGTAGTTCTTGTCGGCACGAAACTCGTGGCTTTGCGAAGTCATCCCGAAGAAAACTCGGCGTGAACGCGAATAGAGGCGGAGCTTCTAAGGGACGCTTATGGTTGAATCTCGTCCCTTCCTTCGAGTTACGCGAGGTAATAAGTAAATTAGTTTACTTTCTGCAAAATTTTAAATGTATGATCATGTCTACACAATATAAGGTTGCATGCTTAGATGTGTGCTTAAATAATTTGTGAAATTATTTATGCTAAACCTTCCGCTGCACGTAATTAATTTTAAAATTATGAACCCGCATCCATGTCAACATGCACCCGGTCCCAATAGTGTGACTCTTGGGCGCTCGGGTCAATCTGGCGCTTAGGAGTCACTCGGGTGCCCGGGTCCTTCCATCCTTCTGGGCACCTGGGAGCAGCCTCAGGCTGCAATTTACTTTCTGCTTTGCTTTTCTCTCCTTTCTTGCCTCCAGCTTTATATTCTACAATACAAGCAAACACAAAGCAACCAAACATCCTAAGCCTAATTTCTGTAAGTCTACCTGACCTACTAGGCTTTGTTTGGAGTCAACTCTCCAAGACATTACTACCTAAAGTCAATTCCTTAGGATTTCTCATTGCCCAGCTTCACTCACTAGGACTTTATCTTGCCTGGCTTCACTCACTAGGATTTTTACCTAGCTTCACTCACTAAGACCCAGCTTCAATCATCAGGATTTCATGCCCATCCTTGACCAGGACTTCAGTCCCCAACCCTGGGCCAGGTCTTCGTGCCCATTCCCCGAACCATGACTTCATGCCTAACTTTACTCACCAGGTCTTCGATGATTTAAAAAGGACTTCTTTTCTAGTCATCTGATCCTAACTGGACTTCTCTCTGCTAAACATCATGTCCTGTTTGGCTTAGACTTTGGTCTAACTAACTAGATCTAGGTTTAGTCACTCTGTCAAACATCAAATCTTGTTTGGCTTTTTTCTTGGTCAAATTGACCAGCCGTGGGTTCTTTGCTAAATGCTCTACCAAACATCAAGTCCTGTTCAGCTTAACCCTTAGTCAGACTGACCGGACCTTGGTATAATATCAAACATTAAAACTCTAGTGGTTGACTGTGTGGGATTGTTTAGAATCGATAGAGGAGGGGGGGGGTGAATATCGATAAAAATAAATTTTGGATACGTAAAAGCAATGCGCAGCGAAAAATACAGCAATGCTAACTCTTTTTATTCTTACTTGGTTCGGGGTCTGTAATGGCTCCTACTCCAAGGCCCACGGTCCTTGACCATTTTAGTTGGGCAATTTCATATTTCAAAAAAGGTATTACAAGATTTTAATTTACGAATACAGAATTGAAAGCAACTTGAAATTATACCGACGACCGGAAAGAAATCTGAAGAACGGAGCAGCAGGTCGTCGATCTTGAGTGTTGTTAACGCTTGGAACTCGAGCACGAAGGAAATAAACTGAGCGTTTGAGTGCTTGAGTTGAGAGAAGTCTTGTTTGGAAGCAGGGGAGTGAACCTCCTTTTATACTAGCGTCCTGAGCACCTGTGTTGCTAGGGGCGCCTGCCACGTCAGCCAGTTTGGGCACAAGCTTATCCGCAGACTCAGCCAACGTCTATCCCCCATCCAGGGCGCCTAGGGCGTCTGACTACTCACAGGCGCCTCACATGCTGACGTGGCAACTGACGGGCCCAAACTATGTGTCACGAATGTGGGCCTCAAATTTAGAATTTATAAATGAAAGCTGGAAACCCTTTTACAAGCAAAATGTATAAGAATGTAGCAAAGGGGCCACAGGTCGTATTTTTCTCGGGGATAGTTGTCGTGCTTGATTCAAACTTGTAATTATGTGTCGTTTTTGGGTTTCAAATAAGTAATGAAATTTCGGTTTTTAATTGAAAATGATAATGAAAGGAAAATAAAAGAAAGTGAGCAATGGAACTAAACCAAGAGATGGCACTTAGTACTCAACCTAATGGAATCCTAAGTAAACACTTACCAATTTTTTATGGGAAATCGTTTTCTGTTTGCAACAAACCAAAAGAAATGCCAAGCAATGAAGTAAAGAAAAACAGTGATAGGATTTTCGGAAACAAACAAGGTTGCAACAATTAATAGCATGCAAAAGTAAAACTCAACCAAGCAATTGCAACTAAACTAGCCCAAGTGTTTTTGGATTCCTATCACTGCCAACAAAATTCAAATTTGAGTAAGTGCAAGCTTATTGATTCAAACACAATCTTATGCCACAAAATCAAGTTGAAAGTTGGATGCAATTAAAGCCAAGGGCAGTTGGCACACAAGGGACAATTCCTTGTGCCAAAAACCAATTCAAATCAAGAAATGAGTGATCTTTCAACTCGACTTTTTAAAACTGATTGGTTCGTTTGTGAAACAAAGATTTGAGGAAAAACTAAGCAAGATTCTGAACAGGAATTCGAACTAAAACCAGAGCTAACAAAGCAAATGAAATCAGAAGCTGGGTTATGCAGTAAATCAATTTCTATTTTCAGAATTCAGCTCTAGCTAAACTAAAAACCCTGAACGAATTGCAAGAAATCGAAATTAAGCTCTAAGTTAACTAAGGAAACCTATATCTGACTAAAATGCAGGAATTAACGAAGAAAACCAGTCCTAAAGTAATTCACTTAAGACACACCCGAAAGCTAACTTAAGTATTCAGAAATTCAGAAATTAATAGCAAAGCAGCATTGGAATAGATTAACTAGTTGGATGCAAAACTAATGGAACAACTACTAACACTACTTGAAACTAGATTAAGGAGCAATGAACCTAGTGATTTCTGAGTTTGGCCGGCAGTTCAATTGCAAATAGCAGCATAAACAGATTGAAAATTCAGAATTACTTGGCACGCTAGCAACACAATTGGCACGCAACTAATGGAAACTAAACTAAGCTGAAATTTGAGCTATTCATTCACTAAACAAGTCCCTAAATTACTCTACTTGAAGAATTGAAGCTAAATTACAGCTAACAACTCAAGAATCGAAATATTCAGTAACTACAACAGAATTTCAGAACAGAACAGCAACAGAATTGAAATTTAAGCTACAAACTTAGAAACTAAGGATCTAAACTACTCCTCAACTTCTTCCTCAGCTCAAGAAATTCTTGGTTGTCAATCAAGAACCGGCTTCGAACCCCTAGGCTCGGCAAATCAATGGACAATCAATTCTGAAGTGGATTCTGCATCAAATCTGAGCTTGATGGAATTTTCCATCCGATTCTCTTCATCTCGATTGGAAAGGCTGCGATGATGATATGGAAAACTTCTGAGCTCACCTGAGAACCCCTACAAGTGGTTCAGAAGCCTTGGAATGGATTGTGGTCGAGAAGAAGATGATCGGACTGAGAACTTCCGGAACCCCCAAGAAATCCTCTGTTCCAGCGCAATTGAGCAGAATTCTTCAATCACCAATCGCCAAAGACTTGATTCTCGATCTGGGAATGAAGATGAGGTGGTCACGCCTTCATGGAAACAAGAATTTTGAAGAACGATGAAGAAACGGGGAAGAACGGCGAAGAACAGTGGAAGCTGGGCTGAAGACGCGACAAGGGTAAGCTCGGTGAAAATTTCCTTAAGTATTAACCAATGGACGGCTCAGATCGATTTGAGGAAATCCAACGGCCGATCTGACTCTGATTTGAGCCAAACTTCGATGATGGTGATCTGAGGTCAGGATCTACCTCGTGGTAGCTCGGATCCTCCAGATATGCAACGGATGGTCCAGATCAACTTAGTCTTTGAATGGACGATCTAGAGCCCTCCAAGCTTGATCCAACGGTTGATTGAGCTCTGATTGTGATGAAACCTTCAGATCTTGATCAGGTTGCTTGATCAACCCTAGCCCTAGCTTGGATTGCTTCAGATCATCCCGGATGGCTCCGATCTAGCCGCTTTCGAATCGAACGGCCCAGATTTAATTGTAATCTTGGTAATCTGATCCGGGTCAATTCCGACTCGAGTTTGACCCAATATGCCCTAGATCCTTGAACCTTGATGCCTACAAAAATAGATCAAGAATTTAATGGCCAAAATAATCCAAAAATTTGCATATTTGCAATTAAGTCCAAAATAAGATAAAGTTCCAAAACCTAGGACAATTTCACAATTTTGACAATAAAAACATAGATCAAACATGGATTTAAGCAACTCAAATGATCAATAAAATGGAATCTATCAGCAACCTACCAGCTCAACTTCGTAGCCATAGGAAGAAACCCCATCTGGGGCGCTTGTATCAACACAGGCGCCTGTGTTCTCGGGCGCCTATGTTCTCAGGCGCCTGAGTCCTCTCAAGCGCCTGGGATGCAGAAACTTGAACCTCTTGCTCCTGCAACTAGGGTTAGTTCCAGAACAGCAGTAATAATAAAATCAAGTATAAATAACAGTCTGCGCTATCTTGGTTGACTTTGGGTTTCCAAATAGAACCCTAGGTCGAACCGACGCCTACTGCTCCCTCTTCCGGGGAACGCGTCCTCACCTACTCCACTCTGGAGAAGTTACCTTTCGCCAACCGGCTCCTCCGGTTGGAATTTTGCTCGACCTCCGAGACTGCCGGATCTCAAGATGTCCGTTCCTCGACCCGTCTCTACTTCTGTCCGCAGCTCCCGCCCGGCTAAGACTTCTGCCCGATCTTCCGTATCAGTACTTCGGTGCCCAGTCCATGACCAGGACTTATTACCCAACCCCCGGTCAGGTCTTCGGTGCCCAATCCACGACCAGGACTTATTGCTCAACCCTACCGGTCAAGACTTCGTGCTTAGCTTACCTAGGACTTTCCTACACACTTAACAGATTCATTAGATAATACCTTAACCTTAACTTTGAACCCTTTGCCATTATAAAAAACCAGGTTCGATCTGGTTCTTCTAGCACCAACAGACTGTTCTTGATTGTTGCTTTTGGAACTAACAGTTTCGTCAGAACGGAATTAGAAGCGCTCGAAGTTGGTTACGCTTCGACGATGAGGATCTCATACTGCCCTTTTCTTGAGCGTCATTCAATAGCTCGAAAAGGAAATGGGGAGAGTATATGAGTCATGAGTCGTGGTCTTGCGCCACCTTCATGTGATGTTTCATTCCTTTTGTCCTAATCCTTTCCGGCAATTCTTCATCGCTTCTCTCAAGCGATCTTTGCTCCTCTTTTCTATCCATGTGTAAGTTTTAACCCCTCCATTCTTTACGAGATCGGATGGGCATCTAGAGGGGGGTGAATAGACGTTGCCCCTTAATTACTAGGTCTCCTTCCTACTTGTGTTAGTAGCGCAAGTGGAAATACAATTTAAACTAAATGTAACACAAGGAAAATAAACTGATGTAATGTGGTTCGATGATGATGCTTCTACTCCACGGTTATCCATAAGATGGATGATCCCAATCCATCATTGGATGAGTGCCTGGAAAACCTCCGGCTAGCTCGTGTACCTCCTTGTGGGTAAAGAAACCTCACCACAACACGCACACATACTAGAGCTTGGTAGACTATTAATAGGGGTTAACAACCTCTATTTCATCAATTTTGCTCAAGCAAATCGAGTTCTCTTAAATAGAACTCGTTTGTTGATCCAGCTGTTACCAGTCGACTTGTGCCAACACCAGTCCACTAACAGTTGTCGAATTCGAATGTTACAACCAAACGTTTGAATTCAGCCGATACGAGTCGACTCAATAGAAAGATCAGTTGATTGATCTTTCTGTGGCCTCAAACATATCAGTCGACTACTAAACCCTAAACCTAGGGTTTCAACCACGAGTACATTCTGTTGGTGCAAGATGCATCAGTGACGTCTTCCTCTAGGGATTCGATGTTTAATAATATACTTAAGTTAGTAACAATATATGTTAGACAAGGTAAGGGTTAGTCAAAGTGATCAAGGGTTAAACCAAATAGGATTTTATGTTTGGTAGAGTAAACCCAGGTTTGATCAGGTTGACAAAGGGTTAGCCAAACAAGATCTGATGTTTAGCAAAGTGAACCAGAACCCAAGGTTGGTCAATTTGACCAAGGCAGTAAACCAAATTGGACTTGAGGTTTGGAGTTATATTTATCTGAAAAATGGAGCAAGTCTAGTCAGGATCAGGATGACTAGCAAAGGAGTGATTTTGATGAAAGAAATCTAGGTGAGTGAAGTTGGGCCTAGCGAGTGAAGCTAGGTTGGGCTAAGTCCTGGTGAGTGAAGCTGGGCACTAAATCCTGGTGAGTGAAGTTGGGTCCTAGCAAGTGAAGCTAGGTTGGACTAAGTCCTGGTGAGTGAAGCTGGGCACGAAGTCATGGTTCGGGGGACTGAGCACTAAGTCCTAGTCAGGGATTGGGCAACGGAGTCTTTGCCGAGCGAGGGTTGTCGGACAGAAGTAGACGGGTCGAGGTCGGACGTCTCGAGATCCGAGTTCTCGGAGGCCGAGCAAAAGTCCAGCTAGAGGTCCGGGTTGGCAAAAGCTTTAGCCGAGCGAGGATCATGAACAAAAGTAGAGATGGTCGAGGTCGGACGTCTCGAGATTCGGGTTCTCGAAGGCTAAGCGAAAGTCCAATCAGAAGTTCTGATTGGCAAATGCAACTTCTCCAGTGTGGAGTGGGTGAGGATGCATTCCCCGTGAAAGGGAACATTAGGCGTCAGTTCGACCTAGGGTTTCGAGTGAAATCCAAAGTCAGAACCAATCTTTAAGGCTAAGATTATTTGCATATTTGTCATGTGTTTATTGTCTTCCAGGTACTTGGAGTTGGAGGCAATATAGGAAAGCAAATGCAGGAGAAAAATCTACCTGGGAGGAGCATCCAGGGCACCTGTGTTGATACAGGTACCCTAGGCTTCAGAGCGCCCTCAAGGGTCAGGCGCCCTATATCCCAGGCACCTGGGAAGATCCAGGGCACCTAGGATGGTAGCTTTTATCCATCCGCGAAGTTTGCGATTGTGGATCTGGTTTGACCACCTATGAGGCGCCTCAGAGACCTCTAGGGCGCCCTGGACATTGCTATATAAAGGGGTTCGACCCCTCAACTCAGACAAGGAATTCCATCATCTACTAAGTCATTCTGAGCAAAGAAAAAGCACTAGAGACGAAGCTCTGCGACCATGGAGGCTCCAGGAGGAAGTGCGCTACACTTCGGACTTCCGAATTGGTCGGAACTTCGCTACTGTTTGGTTTGCTTTTATTTATGAGTTGTACTTTATTTATTATCTTTTGCTTGTAAATCAAACTGTAAGACGGGTATTCTCCGCCTCCGAAACTTTCAGAAAGGAGACCAATAGTGGACTCACGCCGAGTACATAGGCCTTAGACGTACTAACCCTGGGGGGTCGGGAACCAAGTACATAAATCTCGCGTGGACGAGTGTTCTTTGTTTTCGCTCTTTATTATTTCCGCTGCGCAGTAACTCTTTGACTAGAACGAACGAACGACAAGTTTTCGAAGAAATTACGAGTCGATATTCACCCCCCCCTCTATCGACGACACCGATCCTGCAAGTGGTATCAAAGCCTGGAAGCTCTTCACCGGACTAATAGCCGACGGAGCAAAGAAGCCAGGAATTGAAGGGTAGCCAGGGGTGAATCAGGTACCTTTTTAATAATGTTAGTATTTAAATTTCATATAAAAACAAGTGTCCTACTCGTAAGACTCGATCGTCACCACCGGCGGCAAAGGAGGTACCAGCGCCAGGAGTCCGGAGGGACAAAAGCCATATCAGATGCTTCAAATGCCAGAAGCAGGGGCATTACAAGAACCAGTGTACAGACTGGAAGATCGGTAGGACAACAAAGCTAAAGGAGGTATAGAAATTTAATTTTCGCAATATTTTTTTTTCAAATTCCTGCATAATTACAAAACTTTTCTGGCAATTTAGATTTTCGTGTTAAATTAGATAATTTGCATGAGAAATTAAAAATATTGCATGATAATTTAAATAATCTTAAAATCATAAATATTAATTCTGTAATTTTTTAAATTAATGATGCAATAATAAAAATTAATTCTAAAATTATTTCACACAAATCCTTAGATATTTCTGATAATATTAATGAAATTTTAATTAGTGATTCTCAAGATAATATTTCAGAAAATACTACTCAAACTCTAATTAATATTTCTATAGATAATCTAAATATTTCAGAAAATAATTGTCAACCCTTAACTATTAATTTTGAAAATAATCATGATAATGCTGAAGATAATTATGCAACATTAATTAATAATTCTACCAATTTTGAAGTAATAATCACATAACATTAATTAATAATCCTGAAAACTATTTTACCTATTTTGAAGATAATGATACAATTTTAATTAATAATTCTAAAAAGAATTATGAAAATAAAGATGAAGAATATGATTCTAAAGATGAAGATAAATTCAAAAAATTAAGGATATAATTAACAAGGCTTACCAAAATTCAAATAAGGCAGAAGTATTAAATAAATTTGAAAGCTTAAAAACAAAAGAAAATGTTAAGGAATTAGAATTTTTTGAATTAATGGAACTGATACAATTAGACCCACAATTACTATTTAACTCTGAAATCTTAAACCCTAAAGCTTAATAACTTAAATTCAAATTAAATCTTAATAACTTAAATTCAAATTAAATCTTAAATTCAAATAACTTAAATCCTAATTAATTCTTAACATCTTAAATAAATTCTTAAACCTTAAGTAATTCGTAATCCTTAATTAATTCTCAAATAATTAAACTTGAATTAATTCTTAATTAATTCTCAAATAATTAAACCTTAATTAATTCTTAAATAACCTCAACTTTAATTAATAACTTCAACTTTAATTAATTTTTAATGATTTCAACTTTAATTAATCCATAATAATTTAAACTCTAATTAATTCACAATTAATTGTACAACTTAAATTTTTATTAATTTTTTCTTAACAATTTAAAATCCTTAATTCAACATAATCCACGAACTGAAATTCAAATTTCTTACCTTCAAATATGCAACTAAATAAAATCCTACCCAACCGAAACTTCCAACTAAACAATAATAAATATGTCAAAGTGGGTTGACATATTCGCGGGTTCACACGGTATGTATCAAATCGAGAATTTGATACATTATTAGAAACCTAATAAAATGTTTTGACTTGATTGACTCATGCATAAATGCCATGTACATGCATTCGCTTATTTTTCTTAAATATATCTGCCATGTCATACATGCTAGTTTACTATCTTGCTTATCTTAGAATGGATAGATAGGAAATAGATAGTTTGACACTTGCCTAACCTAGTACTAGGACGGGGCGAGATAATAGTACGTTAGGAAACTAGCCGAAGCTACCTTGCCACATCCTAGACTAGTTAGACCAGAGTGTTTTCAAAGAGTAAATTAGAAGTATTCTTTCTTTAAAAGGCTTTGTCTAAGGAAAGGGTTGATGATCCAATAAGGCTACGACCAAAGAAGGCCTCTGTGCCTCGCCAAGACCTGGAAGCCGATTACTGAAAGTTACTTTTGAATTACAAATTGATTAAACATGAATTTAACTCAAGGTCAAGCAATCTATAAATTAAAATGTAAAATACGACAATTCAAAAATCCGAACTAGAAAATTTTTTGGGATTTTTCTGAATAGAGTCTAGGGTTTCCGGCCCTACGGGAGGAGCCCAAGGGGTTTTATTGTAAAAAAAGAAAACTTAAAACTTACCAAGGGTTTACGGGTAAACTCTTAAATTATGAAAGGGTAAATATGCTAACCCTAGAGATTTATGGAGGTGGATTAAAATATAGTGGAGGCTTAAATAGTTAAGACCTTTACCCTAAAGGTAGAGTCGAATTTCAGAAAATTGGGGGATCATTTTGCAAAAGACCCCCCCCTTTATTACATCTTCTTCCCGAGCCCTAAACCGCAGCCGACCCAACTCCTTCCCTTCCTCCCCTTCCACGTGCCCTAGTCGCAGCCAACCCCTTATCATCTTCCTCTCCGACTTCGTCCGCAACCCAAGTAAGACTCGATGTGGATCCTCTCTTTTCTCTCTACATCGCATCTTCTCCTCTTCTGTCATGGTCGGCGCAAGGGGGAGTGCTCGTCGGCAGCGATTCAGTTGCCTTTGAAGCGATCCGGATCTAGGGCTGGAGATTTGTTCCTCCTTCTAAGCGTGCACGAATTCATGGGAATCGAGCAAGGATGTTGTCGCGGGTCTCATTCCAGGTAAGATATGCTCATTCAATATTGATCTTGGGATTTGGATAGATCAGTGGAGATAACTAAATACTGATGTGAATGTGAGTTTGGTTTGCTGATCTTGCCATGAGCATCATTTTGGTGTTGTTAGGTTGCGGTTGTTTGTCCCTGCCGTGAGCTACGATGGGTGCCATTTCATGTGAGTGATGTTTGATCTGTTGGCCATGATGGATTGAAGCTATGAGGCTTTGAATTGGATTGGTGTTGTATTCTGATTTCTATTTAGATGATAGTTCTTGATAGCTGATTTGAGATTAGGATTTGTGTTTGATCCTGTGATGTGGCAGTGTTGTTCACCGATGATGCTCTGTTTGTGTTGTTCTAAAGATGCTATTGGGTTGACAAGTTTAGGGTTTCGGTTGATCTTGATCAGTAAAGGGGTTGAAGTATGTTTGATTGAATTGTAGTTTAGTTAGTAGTTCATTTGTAGGAATTTTTCGGTTTTGGATTATGTTAGTTAGGATGTTGATCCATGTAAAGGTTTGTGGATGTATACCTCCACTGTGGTTGTTGAGGTTTCTTCCTTTTTGTCGTTTAGTTTTAGCTTTCTTGCCTTGGGTTTGAAATGCTCTAGCCGTGAACATGTGGAGGTCTTGCTAGGGGATGTTTCATTGAATATGTAGTAGCAAGAGTGTGGAGTTAATCTTACTCAGATCGGGGGATGTTCTGTTCTTATTGTTAATATTCTGTTCGATTTCTTTATGTTTCTTTTGAGGGAATCATTGGATTGAGGATTGGGTTTGGATGTATAGAGTTCTTCATTGGAATTAATTTCAGTATTGATGTGGAATTAAGGGTTAGCTTAGATTCAAGTTAATTTCCTTTATGAACTTGGATCTTATTGGGTGAGGATAAGGATCTGGGATTAACTCGAAGGTTGATCCCTAACCAAGGCTAATTCTAATTAAATTAGCGTTAGCCTAATTGTGTGGTTCAGTATTGGAGTAAACCACACTTTGATTAGATTGGGTTAATTCGGATATGACATGATGTCTAGTCTAGTTAGCATCATTTGTATTTGTTGGAACTTGGATGGCTAGAGGGGGGGAGGGTGAATATAGTCAGACACCAAAAATTGCTTTCACTTAGGTAGATTCTGCACTTAGGGTTAGTAGCACACAGCGGAAGCAAATACAAAGCAGAGTAATGCAGAAACTAAACCTTAGTCTAAGCACATTCACAAAACGCTAACAAAGAGGATTTACAAGGTTCGGGGATAACTTGCCCCTACTCCTTGGCGTGCCCTTGAGGTGGGCGATCCCTTGATCGTCGGCAGATCAAGCCCCGGAAAATCCGGATAGAAAGCAGCCTCCTTCTCGGTGGAGTAATCTCTCCACAACGTTTCAAGATGAATGAAGTATTAAGTATAGGAAACACAAGAAGGAATCTTACTGAGCACTAAGAACCGCAAGAACACAAGCGAACTCCTCATCGAGCTCCACTCAACACAGATCTCACGCAAGAACTCCCTTCTTTGTGTCTTCTCGCTGATGGACTCGCCAAGCTCTTTGTTCCTTCCCAAGTGCTCTAGTAACAGATGGTTGCTCAAGAATCACAGTTGCTTGCTCAAGAGATGGATCAAAGTTGTCACAAGAACACAAGTGTTGTAGCCAAAGAACTGATCTGATCAAAGAATTGTTGTTGAGACTTCTTAGCCACCAAGCCCTTAAGTCTCTGCTCACTGATCCTAGGTCCCAGGCGCGCCTCTGCAGCTCCCAGCTGCTCACCAACTTCTCTGCAACAACATCAGCTATCCTGACCACCTCTGGACTCACTGAACTCTCCAGCCAAGCCCAGGTTAGCTCGTCAGCTTCCTGCCGTTTCAAGCCCGCGCCATCCATCGTGACCTGAGAAGGAGAAACAAACAAACCTGCTCTAAGGAAAGACTCCCATTGACCCTCCTTGAGTGTTTGAATCCATCCCTGTCATCTGCACACTTAATCAGAGGTTTAGTAAATAAAATCAAAGTTACATCAGTGATAGCAGAGAAAATCAGAACAAAATCGGAACGCAATCAGACGTTTGACACCGCTTTTGAAATAAACCTGTCAGCTACTGATCGGTCACCGGACCGATCAGGGTGACTCCTGATCGGTCACCAGACCGATCAGGATGGGCTCAGACCAATCAGGCTCCAACCTGATCGGTTCCCAACGTCCAATCAGAAATCGCGACTTCTTCGTGATTAGTCACCAGACCGTTCCCAAGTCGTGGATCGGTCACCAGACCGATCCACCCCTTTGCAGGGTGATTTCCCAGCTTCACAGTCCAAACCTCCTGATCGGTCCCCAGACCAATCAGGGTGTGGCCTGATCGGACTGGTGACCGATCAGGCTCCAACCTGATCGGTTATAGTGAGAAGTCCGCGATGTTTGATCTTTCACCAGAACGATCCGAACAATATCTCTGATTGGTCACCAGACCGATCAGGAGCAGAGAAGTAGAGTTCCCAGACTCACTGTATGCTCCCTGATCGGTCACCAGACCGATCAGGAGCCGAGCAGTAAGGTAACTGTATGCTCCCTGATCGGTCACCAGACCGATAAGGATCGGAGCAGTAAGGTTCCCAAACTTACTATATGCTCCCTGATCGGTCACCAGACCGATCAGTCATAGCTGGATCGGTCACCAGACCGATCCAAGAGGGAACTCCGTGCCAACTTCCCTGATCGGTCACCAAACCGATCCAGGCAAGGTCAAATCTCCTCTAAGTTATGAGAACAAGCCTCCTGTAACGCCCGCCTTTTTCCCACACCTTATGGTGTGGCGAGAAGGCGGCGTTACGCTAAACATACATGTACATATAAAACATCTTGATGCAGTGGAATAATTTTTTTCTTCTTCTACACATGCTTTTAACCATGCAACTAATACATGAAACATCTACACATGCCTAAATTTGTCATTCATGAACCTAGTATCATTGGACTTAGCATATTAACGACATGCATGACATCATGATATAATCATTCCATAGCTTATTCATAATCACTATAAGTAGCAAGTAACTTATCCATAACATCATAAGTCTTAAGTCATTCATCAAGCAAAACCATTATAAGCATAGCATAGCATCTAAGGAGGCATTTCAAAACCCAAGACATGCGATACGTGTAAATAAAAGAATCCTTTGCCATGTCACCGCCACACACACACATGCTCTTGCCTCTCCTGCTGCTTCCCTTAGTAATCTCTTGCTTGATCTGCGGTATAAGAAAATAAGACTATAAGCACATAGGCTTAGTAAGACCCTTTCCTACTCACGAAAATCCATACGTCACATGAACATAAACATGATTCTTAACACATACTTATCATGGCATCATTCTTAATATGAACATAACATAAGCATACTTATCATGATATCATTCCTAATTATACATGATTCTTAACACATACTTATCATGACATCATTCTTAATATGAACATAACATAAGCATACTTATACAAGCATACTTATCATGATATGATTCCTAATTATACATGATTCTTAACACATACTTATCATGACATCATTCTTAATATGAACATAACATAAGCATACTTATCATGATATCATTCCTAATTATGAACATAAACATAAGCATACTTATCATGACATCATTCTTAATCATGAACATAAACATAAGCATACTTATCATGGCATAATGCATAACATGAATGAATGCATGAGACAAATGCATATATCATAAGGATGCTTAATTTGAAAACCATAGTTATAAATACTTAAACATAATCATAACATCATACGGGTCCCCGGCTTGTATCACATACATACATCATATGCGCGCATCCCTAAGTAAATACGAGGTAGCTAGTCTCGACCTACTAGGGTAAGGACAGCTTCATCGGTAGTCCCAGAACCGTGGACAGCTTCATCGGTAGTCCAGAACCGTGGACAGCTTCATCGGTAGTCCAGAACCGTGGACCTTACTTAGGTCCGGTACAAGCCCATTCATAAAATAAAATACTTTCACATGCTTCTTCATTCATAAAACATACATAGCATAACCATTCATTCTTAATGCTTAACATCATCATTATGCCTTGAAGGCATGAACCTTATCTTCATTCATCATTTTCATTCCATATCATCATTATGCCTCGAAGGCATGAACTTTAACTTCATTCATCATTTTCCTTCATAAATATGACATGCATACCTAATCATGTCCTAAAGTATAAACATCATCCTAGTTCATAAAGCTTGTCGTGTCATGGTACATAAGATAAACATACAGTTCATACATGATACATTTCATCTAACATGCATAATCCTAGTATCCATCTTACGACATGCATGGGTAAAATACATATGAACGTGATACATACCACTTAGGTTCCTGACCTTCTACAGTACTTAGGGTCATAGCATTCATCATAAAACATACATAGACCTTCGTACACATATTTCCATTATAGGCATTTAACATTCTACATGCATTATTCTATTCGACCTACTCCTACATCACATATGTTCATGGTATTTGATCTATAATCTTCATGAGTAAAACATAACACATAACCTAAACATACCAAAATCACGTTACATAACACATAAAACTAGGGTTTTAGTAACATAAGGATCCTTACATCATGCTTAACCATATACTTACATCATTGTAACCTAAAAACAAGTACCCTTGAGACTTTAACCCAATCCAAACCCTAGGTCATGGTCTTGGCCGAAACCCTAAAGGACCCTAGGTCCATGGAAAATTCATATAGGTCACAAATAACATCCCATACAATGCCATAGAAAAACATTTGATCCCATAGTTGAAGCTAACCCAAATCCCTTAGCCCTAGAGTAGCTCTTGGCCGAACCCTAAAGGTCCATAAATTCATATAGAAAATTCTTATAAAACACAATTACTATCCATCATGTCATAGGGAAAACAAATTAAACATGTTGAATGGTTAGATCAAGTTCCAACCATGGGTTAGGGGTCTTGGACGAAACTTATAAGGACCATTAAGCATGTAAAAATTCACATGAATCACCACTAACATCACTTACATCATAAGAAGACATAAGAACCATCATTAGAGAGTTAAAACTAATCCTAGCCATGGGGACATGAAGGTGGCCGAAACCCTAGAAGTCCTCCTTCATGGATTTCTCAACTTACGTCTCAAACAAAAACTTAGATCATAACAATATCAAGGAAAATCATTACACCATAGGTGAGGGAGTCTTACCTTCCTTGATCTTGCTTATAAGCCTTGAATAAAAAATAAAAAGAAACCTCCTTGCTCCCAAACTTCTCCTTAGCCCTTGTAGCCTTGTAGAAGGCTTTGGATCTTCAAGATGGAGCCCTTTGTGAAACTTTTCCAAGGGAAGAGAAACCTTGGTGGTTTCGGCTAGGAGAAAGAAGAAGAAAGAGAGGGGTGGCCTTGGTGGAAGAAGAGAAGAAAAGTAACTCCTTTGTCTCTTCCATTCTCCTCTACCCCTTTTATACCACATGAATGGGGGCAAGTGAAGGGTCATGGTGTCTCTCCTCTTGATGACTCTTCACTTCCCTATGCCTTAACCAAAATCCTCTTCATTCTCTCATAGCACTCCCTTGCTAGGTGAATTGGTTAGTACATGCATGGTGGTAGGCTAGGTCCAAGGTTCAATCCTTGGTGCATGCACTTTATTTTTATTTTATTTTATTTTTATCATTTTTTCGAAAATTCCCCTACAATTCACCCATAATCATGCTAATATTTCTAATTAAAACCCATTTATATGTATATTAAATTCTACCTAAAATCCACTAATAACCATGGTACTAGAAAAGCCCATATAAGGCCCATTAGTATTTAGCTTCCCAATTAAAAAGGGGAAATCATGGGTTACTAGTCTAAAGTTCATACTAGTATCCCTAGGTTCCTCGGAAATTATCTAGACATGATCAATATTTTAAGGAAAATATTGAGAAAATTTTTTCGCGTCGTTACAATCCCCCATACCTCGTGAAAGTTCGTCCTCGAACTTAGAATAGCTCCGGGTACTTGCGTCTCAAAATCGTCTTCGCGTTCCCAGGTAGCTTCCTCGAACCTTTGACTTTGCCATAGGACCTTGACTAAGGGTACCTCTTTGTTCCTTAGCTTCTTGACTTCCCGATCCAAGATCTTGATAGGTCGACTTTCATAACTTAGGTCCTCCTGAACCGGTACCGTCTGTGGCTCGATCACTTGGTCCATATTTGGAATACACTTCTTAAGCATTGACACATGGAACATGTTATGAATAGCTGACATCTCCTGAGGCAGCTCCAGTTCATATGCCACCTTGCCAACTCTTTTTAGGATCAGGTACGGTCCCATATATCGCGGACTCAGTTTTCCTCTCTTCCCAAATCTCGTCACTCCTTTCATAGGAGCCACTTTGATGAACACTAAATCTCCAACATTAAATTCCAGTGGTCTACGCCGGACATCTGCATAACTCTTCTGCCGGCTCTGAGCAGCTTCTATCCGTCGTCGAATGTTCTGTATAG
The DNA here is from genome assembly GCA_024364735.1 of Boesenbergia rotunda. Classification (NCBI taxonomy): domain Eukaryota; kingdom Viridiplantae; phylum Streptophyta; class Magnoliopsida; order Zingiberales; family Zingiberaceae; genus Boesenbergia; species Boesenbergia rotunda. The sequence goes on along the minus strand of JAGFNQ010004018.1, from coordinate 29,747 downwards.
CTCGGGTGGTGCTGTCGATGACATCCGTTGTGAGTCCCATTTCCTTCTTTTCACCACCTTCGTACCAACAGATCGGAGACCTACATCTCCTCCCATATAAGGCTTCATAAGGTGTCATTCCATAGTAGCTTGGTAGCTATTATTGTAAGCGAATTCCGCTAAACATAGATATCGGCACCAGCTCCCTTTGAAATCCAAGGCACAAGCTCACAACATGTCCTCTAGTACTTGATTCACTCGTTCAGTTTGCCCGTCAGTCTGAGGGTGAAAGGCGGTACTGAATCGTAGTTTAGTGCCGAGAGACTTCTGAACACATTCCCAAAAATGTGAGGTAAAGCGACCATCTCTATCTGAGATGATGGTCTTGGGAACTCCATGAAGTCTGATTATCTCCTTAACATATAATTGAGCCAGTTGCTCAATCGAATAAGTCATTTTGATTGCTAGGAAGTGAGCAGAGTTCGTCAACCTGTCCACAATTACCCAAATCGCATCTTATCCGTTTGTAGTTCTGGGAAGTCCTGAAACAAAGTCCATAGAGATGTCTTCCCATTTCCACTCCGGAATCGGAAGTGGCTGCAGAACTCCTCCGGGTCGCTGGTGTTCTGCTTTCACTCGTTGACAAGTCAGGCAAGTGCCAACATGCTGAGCCACATCCCTCTTCATACCGGACCACCAGAATTTCTCCTTCAGGTCTTGATACATCTTGGTGGATCCCGGATGCATCGAATAAGGGGTTCCGTGAGCTTCGGTTAATATTTCCCTCTGCAACTCCGGATCATTAGGGATACATAGACGATCCCTAAAGTATGTTACTCCCCCGTCGGCGATACGAAAACCGTCGCCCTTTCCTTCCAGAATCCCCTACTTGATTCTCTGAAGACTCGGATCACCATTTCTTAACTCTGGAAGTATTCTTATTACTTCTCGCACAATATACATGTACCACTTTCTCCACATTACAAAATTTTTCTATTTCATGGTCATCTCTACTTTCGCTTATTCTATCTTTCCATAGTCTTCTTTCCCATATCCAAATACCTTTTCTTATTTACCAGTCATGATTCCTCCACTCTAATCACAAAAATCACATTCTTATGATCTCCGTATCTTACTTCTCTATAACCTTACTTTTAAGCAACGAGTATCTAATATATTCTTTACCAAATTTCATAAAGCTAATACTATTCTTTACAAAACTCTCTCTCATCATTTATTTTCTAACAAGAATTTATAAAATATTCCTATATCAATCTTTTTCCAAAATCTATACTTTATTAGATCGTTTCACCTAGTAAGTTTGCTGGACCTAGAGTTCTTACTACATTCTTGCCTTTGATAACATTAACATCTAGTTCCTTCATACAGAGTTATAGCTAAGGTACTATTCACTGATCTCTATCACTCTTTCTTTTGCATATCTATTTCCTACCCTCTCTCTCTCTTATATCAAGAATATTACTCTATTGCTACTACTATATATATCTGTTTAAAAAGTCAAATAACTTAACACCTTAATCTGTTCCTAATAGATATACTCACTAAGTCTTTATTTCATAACCACTATAATCTCTTAGAATACCTACACTAAATACTCTACTCCCTTAATACTATAGCTAATAAGTCTCCATTAATAAAGCACTATCCTCTCTTTACTCTAGGCTCATCGCTAAATATTAATATACGTCTTTCATCAACAGTACAAACTTGCTTTGGTTCACAACTCTTCTTAATTCCAGACAATCATGACACTTATACAGATAATATCCTCATTACTTACACATTCCTCCTCTTACATCTACTTGCTCTTCTTTTCCAATTTACTCCGTTCCACCACCACTAAAACATTTACTATATTCATTCCACATGACTACAACTACTTAAGTTAAATCTTCACAGATCACTTTCGCTCACTATCACTCACATATAAAAGACAAGTAAGGCTAATATAAGTTATTGTTATTCCTACCCGCATATCAAATTCTAAAATCTTTGATTTCATAAAAATAAGGTAAAGTATCGTTCATAGTTACATACCCTAAGGTACTTTCCGTCATAAGGCATCATTCATATCCTAAAGTACTTCCTATCATAAGACATCATTCATACTTGCATATTCTAGAATCATAAACGAAAATAAGATATACATAGAGGTACTTACTTGGAAGCTGCAGGAAGAAGGCTTGATGTGTGTGTAGTGAGATGACAAACTGCTCTGATACCAACCTGTAACGCCCGCCTTTTTCCCACACTTTATGGTGTGGCGAGAAGGCGGCGTTACACTAAACATACATGTACATATAAAACATCTTGATCCAGCGGAATAATTTTTTTCTTCTTCTACACATGCTTTTAACCATGCAACTAATACATGAAACATCTACACATGCCTAAATTTGTCATTCATGAACCTAGTATCATTGGACTTAGCATATTAACGACATGCATGGCATCATGATATAATCAATCCATAGCTTATTCATAATCACTATAAGTAGCAAGTAACTTATCCATAACATCATAAGTCTTAAGTCATTAATCAAGCATAACCATTATAAGCATAGCATAGCATCTAAGGAGGCATTTCAAAACCCAAGACACGGAATACATGTAAATAAAAGAAACCATTGCCATATCACCGCCACACACACACATGCTCTTGCCTCTCCTGTTGCTTCCCTTAGTAATCTCTTGCTTGATCTGCGGTATAAGAAAATAAGACTATAAGCACATAGGCTTAGAAAGACCCTTTCCTACTCACGAAATCCATACGTCACATGAACATAAACATGATTCTTAACACATACTTATCATGACATCATTCTTAATATGAACAAAACATAAGCATACTTATCATGATATCATTCCTAATTATACATGATTCTTAACACATACTTATCATGACATCATTCTTAATATGAACATAACATAAGCATACTTATCATGATATCATTCCTAATTATACATGATTCTTAACACATAATTATCATGACATCATTCTTAATATGAACATAACATAAGCATACTTATCATGATATCATTCCTAATTATGAACATAAACATAAGCATACTTATCATGACATCATTCTTAATCATGAACATAAACATAAGCATACTTATCATGGCATAATGCATAACATGAATGAATGCATGAGACAAATGCATATATCATAAGGATGCTTAATTTGAAAACCATAGTTATAAATACTTAAACATAATCATAACATCATAGGAGTCGCCGGCTTGTACCACATACATACATCATATGCACGCATCCCTAAGTTAATACGAGGTAGCTAGTCTCGACCTACTAGGGTAAGGACAGCTTCATCGGTAGTCCCAGAACCGTGGACAACTTCATCGGTAGTCCAGAACCGTGGACAGCTTCATCGGTAGTCCAGAACCGTGGACAGCTTCATCGGTAGTCCAGAACCGTGGACCTTACTTAGGTCCGGTACAAGCCCATTCATAAAATAAAACACTTTCACATGCTTCTTCATTCATAAAACATACATAGCATAACCATTCATTCTTAATGCTTAACATCATCATTATGCCTTGAAGGCATGAACCTTATCTTCATTCATCATTTTCATTCCATATCATCATTATGCCTCGAAGGCATGAACTTTAACTTCATTCATCATTTTCCTTCATAAACATGACATGCATACCTAATCATGTCCTAAAGTATAAATATCATCCTAGTTCATAAAGCTTGCCGTGTCATGGTACATAAGATAAACATACAGTTCATACATGATACATTTCATCTAACATGCATAATCCTAGTATCCATCCTACGACATGCATGGGTAAAATACATATGAACGTGATACATACCACTTAGGTTCCTGACCTTCTACAGTACTTAGGGTCATAGCATTCATCATAAAACATACATAGACCTTCGTACACATATTTCCATTATAGGCATTTAACATTCTACATGCATTATTCTATTCGACCTACTCCTACATCACATATGTTCATGGTATTTGATCTATAATCTTCATGAGTAAAACATAACACATAACCTAAACATACCAAAATCACGTTACACAACCCATAAAACTAGGGTTTTAGTAACATAAGGATCCTTACATCATGCTTAACCATATACTTACATCATTGTAACCTAAATACAAGTACCCTTGAGACTTTAACCCAATCCAAACCCTAGGTCATGGTCTTGGCCGAAACCCTAAAGGACCCTAGGTCCATGGAAAATTCATATAGGTCACAAATAACATCCCATACAATGCCATAGAAAAACATTTGATCCCATAGTTGAAGCTAACCCAAATCCCTTAGCCCTAGAGTAGCTCTTGGCCGAACCCTAAAGGTCCATAAATTCATATAGAAAAATTCTTATAAAACACAATTACTATCCATCATGTCATAGGGAAAACAAATTAAACATGTTGAATGGTTAGATCAAGTTCCAACCATGGGTTAGGGGTCTTGGCCGAAACTTATAAGGACCATTAAGCATGTAAAAATTCACATGAATCACCACTAACATCACTTACATCATAAGAAGACATAAGAACCATCATTAGAGAGTTAAAACTAATCCTAGCCATGGGGACATGAAGGTGGCCGAAACCCTAGAAGTCCTCCTTCATGGATTTCTCAACTTACGTCTCAAACAAAAACTTGGATCATAACAATATCAAGGAAAACCATTACACCACAGGTGAGGGAGTCTTACCTTCCTTGATCTTGCTTATAAGCCTTGAATAAAAAATAAAAAGAAACCTCCTTGCTTCCAAACTTCTCCTTAGCCCTTGTAGCCTTGTAGAAGGCTTTGGATCTTCAAGATGGAGCCCTTTGTGAAACTTTTCTAAGGGAAGAGAAACCTTGGTGGTTTCGGCTAGGAGAAAGAAGAAGAAAGAGAGGGGGTGGCCTTGGTGGAAGAAGAGAAGAAAAGTAACTCCTTTGTCTCTTCCATTCTCCTCTACCCCTTTTATACCACATGAATGGGGGCAAGTGAAGGGTCATGGTGTCTCTCCTCTTGATGACTCTTCACTTCCCTAAGCCTTAACCAAAATCCTCTTCATTCTCTCATAGCACTCCCTTGCTAGGTGAATTGGTTAGTACATGCATGGTGGTAGGCTAGGTCCAAGGTTCAATCCTTGGTGCATGCACTTTATTTTTATTTTATTTTATTTTATCATTTTTTCGAAAATTCCCCTACAATTCACCCATAATCATGCTAATATTCCTAATTAAAATCCATTTATATTTATATTAAATTCTACCTAAAATCCACTAATAACCATGGTACTAGAAAAGCCCATATAAGGCCCATTAGTATTTAGCTTCCCAATTAAAAAGGGGAAATCATGGGTTACTAGTCTAAAGTTCATACTAGTATCCCTAGGTTCCTCGGAAACTATCTAGACATGATCAATATTTTAAGAAAAATATTGAGAAAATTTTTCTGGGTCGTTACACCTCCAACCCTTCTCTGACTCGTGCTCAGTCCCCCGGACCAAGACTCCATGCCCAGTCTCACTCACCGGGACTTCAACCTAGCCCTCCAAGCTAGGACCTGACCCTCCAAGCTAGGACCTGGCCCTCCAAGCCGGGATTTCATCCAACCTATCCCTCCATGCTAGGACCTGACCCTCCAAGCCAGGGTTTCATCCACCTAGCCCTCCAGGCTAGTACCTGACCCTCCAAGCCAGGATTTCATCCAACCTAGCCCTCCAGGCTAGGACCTGACCCTCCAAGCCAGGATTTCATCCACCTAGCCCTCCAGGCTAGGACCTGACCCTCCAGGCTAGGACCTGACCCTCCAAGCCAGGACTTTTCACACCTAACCCTCCAAGTTAGGACATTTCACACCTAGCCCTCCAAGCTTGGACTTTTCACACCTAACCCTCCACGTTAGGACATTTCACACCTAGCCCTCCAAGCTAGGACTTTTCACACCTAACCCTCCAAGTTAAGACTTTTCCAACCAACTCCGTGCCCAGTCCCCGACCAGGACTTAATCTTAATCATCTCATCAACCTAAACTAAAATAGGTGTCAACACCAAAACAATAATCAGGGTCAGTCTGCATCAACAATCTCCCCCTTTTTGTTGTTTGACAACCCGATTTTAAGTTTAGGAATTTGAATTTAATTTCTCAAATTTCAGAATTGTAGGAGAATCAGGATCCTCCCCCTACAACAGTCAAACTCATAGTATTCTAAACTTAACCAAACCACACTCTCCCCCTTTGTCAAACACCGAAAAGGGTGTAGACGGGTTGTTAAGTTTAAACATACTCCCCCTAAGCCCTAGGGGTTCTCCCAAAACAATAAAGATATGATTTAATTTGGAAGGATATGAAACCATATGATAAATATAAAACAGGACATAGCAACCATATGCAACATATGAATCAGGAGTAAAACAGGAACTAGGAATAAACATGGAGTAGCATGATATACATGGAGTCAGTTAAGACATCACCAAGTCATCACAGGCAGCATAGTCAGATGCAACATCAATCATGAAAGTAGAAGTAGAGTACAACCAAATCAGTCCTCAGCAGCATCATCGTCAGATGAATCATCAATAGTGATGAAACTCCCTGGTGCAGTGCTGCTGGATGGCCCAGCTCCAGGAAACGTATGCTGGTGCCACTCATCGTACCATATCTGCTGCTGGGAGCGGATCCCCGAGATGTCGGACTCTAGCGTATGTAATCTGCGATCGAAGGACCGAAACATAGAGCGGACCTCCTGGCGCCAGAGCTCTGAGATATGAAACTCGCGCTGCATGGTCTGCTCTAGCTCCGCAACCTGCCAGCGGAGATCGGGATCCGGCTCCTGATGAAAGGCCGGAACAGCGGGTATCTGAAAATGGGCAGCCCTAGGCAACTCCCCCACACTTCTCCTATCCTTCCACCTCAGCCCCTGCAGTCCGACAATAATGCCAGACTGGGCTAATGTGCGTCGGTCAAGTCGGCAGTCCTGCCGAACCATCGGCACGATCCTGCCCTGGGATACGTCGATGCCTATCGAATGAAGCCAGGCAGTAATGATATGTCCAAAAGGCATATAGACCGTCTGACAGTCAATCTGGCTGTAGGTGATGATGGAGAAATAGATGGTAGACACTATGTCAAAGTCTAACTGCTGATGCATCCCGTAGAGCATCAAGCAGTGGAATGAGCGAGTTTCGTCTAAGTGCTTCGAAGTAGTAGGTATCAGACAGTTAGTGATAATTTTAAACAAAACATAATCAACGGGAGAAAGACTGAGAGCGGCAAATGCAGGAAAATCATCGGCGGGCTCACCAGGACCCCCTGGCCTGGGATGACCGAAAAAGTACTCGTAGATAGAGTTAGGAGTGACTCCATCGAAGGGAACCGGAAGAGGATCTGGAAGAAAAGGGTAGAGCGGAAAATCATTATCCGAACGTCGACAATCAAGGAAGGTGGTGAAAGCTGATAAATCAAAAGTGAGGTTGATACTGGCGACTCGGGTCCTATACCCCGAACCCGCTCCACTGACCATGTTGTTATAAAACTCGGAGACTAAATCAAAGTTGATCGACCGTTCGAGAAAGAGAATGGATTGAAGTTCGTAATGCTCAATGATACGTCGTACCAACGGACAATGTTCATAAATAAATGCTCTGTCCATAGTTCGATACAAGGTTTCAGAATTATCAATCTGCAGTTTTAACTTGAATTTTAATGAAGAAAGCCAAGCTACAACTGACGTGGAGCAAGTGGGTGTGAGATTACAAATTGGGAGCAGGATTCATTAACCAATTCATGCAGATACAAGCTCCAGCGAAACAGAATTCATAAATTAAAATGATGTGCAGAAATAAATGAATGCAGGGCTGAAATGAAGATTACGACATTGAAGGTGATACAAGAATGGATACACAAGGTCTGAGCTAAAAGTAAGAAACAGAACTGAATGGAAATCAAGCTCAACTCTAATGCATTAACATACTAAATGCGAGCTTAAATTACAGGGAATTAAGCTAAGCAAGAATCGAATTGGAATAAGCTGTGAAAATCAGAAACTAATCTTGGCACGCATGAATTAAAACTAAAGTGGACTGAAATTTAAAGCAATCTATCACTACACAAGTTACTTAACTACTCGACTTGAAGATTGAAGCTAAATTACAGCTAAACAATTAAGAAAACGAAATTAACCAAATCTGAAATTTGAAGACAGTGACTAAATTCAGAAACGAGATTACAGCTAATAAACGAGATTAACCAAGCAATCTAAACCCCAATCTCTTCCCGAGCTCACAATCTTCTTGGTTGTCAATCAAGAGCCAGCTTCGAACCCCTAGGCACAGCAAATCAGTGGAAAATCAACTTCAATCCCTGAATTCGGCTCAAATTGCTCCAAATGGGAAAATTCCAATCCGAGCCCTTTAATCTCAACTTGCCGAGCTGTGATGAAGATTTGGAGACGACCTGAGCTCACTTGAGAACCCCTACAAGTGGCTCAGGTGATCTGAATTTGCGTGTAGCTGAGATTCAAGCTCCCGGACCACAAAGAATGCAAAACCCTCAACAAGCTCTGTCCGGATGAGTTTGAGTTGAATTTCGGATCGAGATGGCCTTCCAAAGCTCCAGACGATGAGTTGCGGTTGAAATCGAGGTGGTCACGCCTTCTTGGATGAAGAATCTGCTAAGAACATGAAGAACAAATGAAAAAAATGAAGAAGACGGCGAAGACGCGACGATGAAGTGCTGCGGGCGATTTCTGATTAAATAGTTATCAACGGACGGTCCAGATTGCTTTGATGAAATCCAACGGTAGATCTTGGTCTGATTTGAGCCAAACTTTTATGATGATGATCTGGGGTCAGGATCTGCCTTGTGGTAGCTCAGATCCTCCAGATATGCAACGGATGGTCCAGATCAACTCTATCTGTGAATGGACGCTCTAGAGCCCTCCTTGCTTGATCCAACGGTTGATTTAGCTCTGATTGGGATGAAACCTTCAAATCTTGATCATAGAGCTTGATCAACCCTAACCCTAGCTCGGATTGCTTCAGATCGTCCCGGATGGCTCAGATCTAGCCGCTCTTGAATCGGACGGCCCGGATTAATCGTAGGCTTGATAATTCGATCCGGTTCACATCCGACTCAGGTTTGACCCAATATGCCCTAGGTCCAGGATCCTTTCATGCCTACAAAAATATATCAGAAAATTAGTGGCCAAATAATCCAAAAAATGTGTAAATTTGCAATTAAGTCCAAAATAAGAGGAAATCCTAAAACCTAGGGTAAAATCACAAATAAGCAATAAAAACATAAGTCAAACATGGATTTTAACATCTAAAATAATCACAAAAATGGTACTTATCTGTAATCAGTAAGGAAAGATTGGAAACTAAATGCTTACTTAGGTGCCATTTGGGTGAGATTTGCTGAAGGCTTGCGCACGAGAGGATCTGATCGCAGCAGGAGAGATCTCGGGAGCAAGGGAGGAACTCCAACAGCACTCGCAGATGGAGAAACCGCGACTTCACAGGGAATGGGAGAAGGTTTCACGCAGGAGAAAGAAGTCACACGCACAGGGAGAAGAGGCTCAGGAAGAAGATCGTGTTGGATCGAGAGAAACGATAGAGGGGGGGGTGAATATCGTAAAATGTTCGGATTCGTAAAAGAGAATTAGCAGCGGAAATAATTAAAAACAAACTAACACACGCGAACACCAAGATTTTACTTGGTTCGGAGTCGCGGTCGGCTCCTACTCCAAGGCCCACGGTCGTTGACCGTTTACTGCGGACAATTCTATATGCGCAAAAAGTTTACAGAAATAGATTACAAGATTAGTACAGTAAACTGAAAGAAAGTCGCTCTTAGTTACCGACGTCCGAAGTAGATCATATTTTCGAAGCAGAGGGACGTCGTCGGCGCTTGTATCTCGAGTTGGGAGGTTTCCGGGACAGAGCGCTGGAGCAGAAGAGCGTGAATGTGTTGGAAGAAATTGTTGTTCGAAGCCTTGGGGTCGAGGGCCTTTTTATAGCCCCTGGGGGCGCCCCCCCACGTGTCATCTGATCCGAGTTCCTCTCGGTCAACTCTGATCCCTTCAAACTCGGGATCGAGCTTTGACGGGGGCGCTCGGGACGCTGGGGGCGCCCGGGTTGACTCGATCCGTTGGCTTCTCGATGGCTTGAGTTGATCCACTTCGTTAGCTTTAGCTCGGGGCGCCCGGGAGCATGGGGGCGCTCGGGAGCACGGGGGCGCCCCGCCCAGTAAGCTGCCGAAGCACATCTTTGCTTCACTCATTTTGTATTGACCTTGGGGGCGCCCGGAACACTGGGGGCGCCCTGCTCAGCCACTTGCCTCTCTCCTTTGGGCATTCTGATCTGCAGACACACGTTCCTTCGGTCCTGCATCCAGGGTTAGTCCAAAACAACATAAAGCCATTAAGTATTAGGTTTATACAGCCTCCGCTATCTTGGTTCTGACTTTGGGTCTCCAAAATGGAGCCCTAGGTCGAACCGACGCCTACTGTTCCCTCGACGGGGAACGCGTCCTCACCTACTCCTCTCGGGAGAATTTACCTGATGCCAACCGGCTCCTCCGGTTGGACTTTTGCCAGCAGTCCTTCGCCAGGTGCCTAGCTGTCCTTCGCCAGGTCTTCAGTACCAAGCTGTCCTTCGCCTGGTGCCTAGCAGTCCTTCGCTAGGTCTTTGTATCCTGGCATTCCTTCGTCAGGTGCATAGCAGTCCTTCGCTAGGGCTTTGTATCCTGGCATTCCTTCGCCAGGTGCCTAGCTGTCCTTCGCTAGGGCTTTGTATCCTGGCATTCCTTCGCCAGGTGCCTAACAGTCCTTCGCTAGGACTTTTCCTGCACCCTTGAGTAACATGTTAGATAAACATTATATCTTAACTTTTGAACCCTTTTGCCATTATCAAAATACAGGTTCGACTTGGGTGCTTTCTGCACCAACAATCTCCCCCTTTTTGATTTATGGCAACCCTGGTTCAAAGAGTTAAGTTAATCAGAACATATAAAACGAAATTTTATTTCCTCCCCCTGGAAGGAATCTCCCCTAGATTTTCCAAAAAGTTCGTGGGGTTTTTGAAACTAACTTCTAAGTCTAAAGATGTATTTTACTTAGAATAATTTTCAATCATAAACTTCAAAGACATATTTTCCAAAATAATTTTGATTGTGCACTTTGGAAAACTTTTTTTAAAAATTTTTTTGAGAACTTAAGTTATATACTTAGAAATTTTTTTGCAAACTTAAGTTTAAATACTTAAAAATTTGAAAACTTAAGTTTAAGTACTTAGGAAAATTTTTGTAAACTTAAGTTTAAATACTTAGAAAATTTGAAAACTTAAGTTTAAGTACTTAGGAGAATTTTTAAAGCTTAAGTTTAAGTACTTAGGAAAATTTTGAAAGCTTAAGTTTCAGTACTTAGGAAAATTTTGAAAGCTTAAGTTTCAAGTACTTAGCAAAATTTTGAAAGCTTAAGTTTCAGTACTTAGGAAAATTTTTAAAAACTTAAGTTTCAAAACAAATGACAAAATTTTGATGAGTTTCAAAACAAACAAAAACAAAATTTTAAAATTTTAAAGTTTCTCTCTCCTTTCCTATCTCTCCCCCTTTGCCATATATCAAAAAAATAAAGCAATATTGAAAAGATAAATTGTATAATTTCAGAAAGAAAATTGCTAAATTGCATAATTTGCTGTACTGAACCAATACAGGATATGAACTAAATCAAACCAATTTCAATTTTCTCTTTTAGGGTCCTGTCTAACCCAATTAGCTACTTACTAACTGTTATAAACAGTAGTTTTCGCTAGGGTTAGTCAAGTTAAGTGTTCTGTTCAAGTTAGATTTTCTAAACTTGACACTCAACTTGATTACTGTGTAAGTTGTATTTAGTGCCCCAATTACTGCAGATGCACTGACTTAAAGCATCTTGAATTAAGGCAAAGACCTAAGCATCTCAACCCATTCTAGGTTATCAATCAAAAGTACCCTAAGGTGCTTGTGAGATGCTGGCTTCTAGATCTATAGGTGCATGCAGTTCTAGGGTTAGGGCCTAGGCTAAGTCCATTTGCGAAAAATCCCTAGTTTTGAAGGGGGTAGTTTTTGAAAATAAAACTAAGTCGAGAAATTGATTTTAAAGTTTGAAAAAATTTCAAACTAAGTAAAAGTGATTTTGAAATAAAAACTATTTCAGAAACTGATTTTAAAATGAGTTAAGCAAAAAAAAACAAAAGTAGAGTAACCCTAGTCTACCAAGCATAATCCTAACTGCCTTCTTAGTGAGCTGAACTCAGACTCAGGTAGTGGTTTAGTGAATATGTCAGCTAAGTTAGATTTAGAGTCTATATGCTTAAGTACTATTTCACCCCTGACTACATGGTCTCTTACAAAGTGATATTTAACTTCTATGTGTTTAGTTCTAGAATGTTGGATTGGATTCTTGGTTAGATTAATTGAGCTTATGTTGTCAATGAAAACCTGAGTTTGGGTGTAGTTGAGCTGGAAGTCCTTAAGAGTGTGCATCATCAATAAAAGTTATGCTACACACTCTCCTAAGGCAACATACTCAGCTTCAGTTGTGGATAGAGCTACACATTGTTGTTTTCTGCTGCACCAACTTACTAGACTATTTCCTAACAGTTGGCAGCTTCCACTTGTGCTCTTTCTATCTAATTTACAACCAGCGTAATCAGAATCCGTGTATCCTGACAAGTCAAAGGTTGAGGTCCTAGGATATCAAATCTCTACATTTAGGGTGCCCTTAACATATCTTAGTATTCTTTTCAGGGCTGCTAAGTGCATTTCCTTAGCATAGGTTTGGTATCTAGCACACATTCCTACAGCAAAAAGGATATCAGGTCTGCTTGCTGTAAGGTACAGTAGGCTTCCTATCATACTTCTATAGAGTTTAAGGTCTACTGGTTTACCATCAGGGTCACTATCTATTTTTACATTTGTGGCAGGGGGTACTTATACTTTTAGAGTTATCCATTTTAAATTTCTTTATTTATTCTTTAGCATATTTGGATTGATGGACATAGTTTCCATCTCTAGTTTGTTTAATTTGTAATCCTAGGAAGAAGTTGAGCTCTCCAACTAAGCTCATTTCAAACTCATTTTCCATTATTTTCACGAATTCTTTTAGAAAATTAGAGTTGGTGGACCCAAAGATTATGTCATCAACGTAGATTTGGGCAATAAAGATTTCGTTTCCTAGGGTTTTAATAAATAAGGTTGAGTCAATTTGTCCTTGTTTAAATTCTTTAGAAATTAAGTAAGTTGATAATCGTTCATACCAGGCCCTAGGTGCTTGTTTTAGTCCATATAGTGCTTTAGTAAGTTTGTAAACGTGGTCAGGTCTTTCTAAGTCCTCAAACCCAGGGGGTTGTCCTACATATACTTCTTCCTTAAAGAATCCATTTAGGAAGGCTGATTTTACATCCATTTGATATAGTTTGAATCCTTTATGGGATGCAAAGGCTAATAACATCCTAATGGACTCAAGTCTAGCTACTGGGGCATATGTTTCGTCGTAATCTAACCCTTCTACTTGGCTGAATCCTTTCGCTACTAAGCGGGCTTTATTTCTGACTATTTCTCCTTGATCATTTAGCTTATTCCTAAAAGCCCACTTAGTGTCAATAATGGATTTGCCTTCAGGTTTAGGTACTAGTTCCCAGACTTGGTTTCTCTCAAATTGGGCTAACTCGTCTTGCATAGCTATGATCCAATCAGGATCAGGTAAGGCTTCTTCTATAGTCTTAGGTTCTATTTTTGAGATCATTGCTATTTGACTAAGGTTTCTATAGGACGACCTAGTTCTGACTCCTAGAGTTGGATCACCCATAATTTGATCGGTTAGGTGACTGAGTCTGGGTTTCTTGGTTTTTCTAGAACTTGGTTCGGCCTCAGGTCCGGCTGGTCGGTTTGGTTCACTATTTGATTCAATTCTTTGAGCTGGTTCAATTATTGGTTCAATAGTTGGTTGATTTGATTCAGTAGTTGGTTCAATAGTTAGTTCGTTTATGGGTTCAATTAAAGATTCAACAACTTGTTGATCTTCTTGATTAGTATTTGATGAAGCCAGATTTGGATTGTCAGATTTTGAGTTAATTTCTTCATCAAATATTAGATTAGTTGTTTCTTCAATTTTCTTAGTTTGTTTGTTGTAAACCCTATAGACTCTACTTGTTGTTGAGTATCCTAAGAAGATGCCTGGGGTTGATTTAGACTGGAACTTACCTAGATAGTCCTTGGTGTTTAGGATATAGACTTTGCACCCAAAGACCCTCAGGTAGTGTAGGTTTGGAAGTCTATGGTAGTATAATTCATAGGTGTTTTGTTGTGTCGCTTGTTAATCAGGACCCTATTTTGGATGTAGCAAGCCGTACTAATTGCTTCTGCCCAATATTGGTTAGCTAAGTTAAATTCATTGAGCATAGCCCTAGCGGCTTCCTGTAGGGTTTTTTTTCCTTTCAACTATCCCATTTTGCTGGGGGGTTCTAAGACACGAAAATTCATGTATATACCCATTTACCTTACAGAATTCCTCGAACCGTTGATTTTCAAATTCACCCCGTGGTCACTCCTAAGTCTTTTAATTTTAGTATCGTTTTGGTTTTCAATTAACTTACAAAAGTCATTGAATAGGTTTAGGGTTTCATCTTTGGTCTTTAGAAACCTAACCCAGGTAAACCTAGAATAATCATCAACTATTACTAAGCAGTATCGGTTTCCGCTTAGCGACTTGGCTCCATTTAAATCAAATAGGTCAAGGTGCAGGAGCTCAAGTGTGGTTTGAGTTTGATCAGATTGGATAAGTTTATGATTAGACCTGGTTTGTTTACCTTGATTACATGATTCACATATTAAGTTTTCATGATTTTTAATTTTAGGAATACCTTTAATTAGGCCAAGTTGGGTGATTTTTGAAATAATTCTTAGGTTAGTGTAACCTAGTCTCCTATGCCAGAGGTTTGATTGTTCTAACTGAGTTAACATGCATTTAGGTACTAGAGGTAGGTTTATAGTGTAAACATTATTTTTCCTAGTGCCCTTAAGCATGATTTCTGAGTCTTGCAAGTTTCTAATCAGGCAGTTAGAATTGTTGAAGGTAACTACATAACCAGAATCACATAACTGACTTATGCTAAGCAGGTTAAATTTGAAATTTTCAACCAAAAGGACTTTCTTAATAACAAAGTCAGATTTAAGTTTAATATTACCTGACCCAATTACCTTGAGTGTAGCATTGTTGCCAAATGCCACTGAGCCTAGGTTCTTGAACTTGAGTTTGGTGAATTTCAATTTATCTCCAATCATGTGTCTGGAGCAACCGCTATCCAACATCCATTGTTCCAAATCTTTATGTTCCTACACATAAAGAGTTTTATTGATTTGGATCCAATTAGAATCAGGAATAGCTTAAATTGATTTTCACAACCTAGTCTGTCTCACCCAATCTAGGGTTAGCAATCACTTTAGCCTTATGGGTTTTGTGAGACAGGTTTTGGTAAATAGAATTTTGAAAAATTATGATTTATTTTAAAACATCTAATTAGTTTTTGAAAGCAATTGATTTGAGTTTATTTTAAAAATAATGTTTGAATCTATAATTAACTGAAATTTTATGTTAGATTCGAATTTGACAAAGAATAATTTGAATTTGAATTTCAAAAATTGGCTTCCAGGTCTTGGCGAGGCACTAGGCCTTCTTTGGCCGTAGCCTTATTGGATCATCAACCCTTTCCTTGACAAATCCTTTTAATGAAATTTCATTTTCAAAATTATTTTTCGAAAAATTCTGGTCTAACTAGTTTGGGTCTTGGATCGGTAGCTTCGGCTAGTTTCACCAGTCTAAAGAGACCAAGTAGCGAATACTTGACCTTATTAGAATTGGTTTCCCTAACATACTATCATCTCACCGCCACCCAATACTATGTTATTCAAATTTCAGTTAAGTTGGTTCAGTCCTTAAACTAACCATTCCTAAGTCTAAGCATGGCAAATTGCAGAAATTAAATAAACAATCAATCATGCATATTGCAAACAAGAATTTAATTTTATCTAACAATAATTATTGTTTTCAATTTGGCTCCCCCTGGACTAAAGCCACGATAATGGTTTGGCAAGATGTGAATCTTGTCCTTGGGGATCCAATACTGATTTGATCCAGTTTGTTTGTTCAGGTACAGTTTAGATACCCATGCTTGAACTTCAGGTCTGGACTGATTCAGTACAACAAGGTAGGATCTTTGTCTAGATTTGGTTCTATAGCCTAGTCCGGATCGATTTAGAACCGATTTCTGTTTTCCAAGAATCATGTCAAGACCCTTGGAACCAGAAGTGAATCGTTCTAAAGCTGATCTAAGGTCCTTAACCTGAGTTTTTATGGAGGAGTTCCCTTTCTCAAGTTTTTCAACTTGAGTAGAGGTTCCTTCTTGAACCTTCTTAGTTAAGGATCTAGAGTTAGCTCCCTCTTTCAGGAGTTTTACTTCCTGTCGGAGGGATTCGATTCGGAGTTTAGCTTTCGCCAAATCTCGAGAAAGATAAGAAATTAACTCATTTAATTGACTTCTAGTAAAACCACTTACCTTGATTTCGCCGTCCTCTGAAAATGTCAGTCTGCCGTCGTCCTGTTCCGATTCTGACTCGGTCTCGATTTCTTCTGAGGCGGTTAGTGTGAGTAGGTTCGACTGTGGGACCTCTTCTTCTTCTTCTTCTGAGGAGGACTCGTCCCATGTTGCTTGAAGTGCCTTCTTCTTCCTTGTCTTCTTTGTTTGCTTCAGGTTGGGGCATTCGGTCTTGTAGTGGCCCTTCTTCTTGCACTCGTAACAGGTCACGTTGGGCTTGTTCTTTTCATTTGAGGGTTCAGCTGGTTCATCCTTTCTTCAGCTGGCTTTCCTTCTGTTGGTTTGGTTCTTCAATTCCTTGTAGTAGTTCCGGGCCAGTCGAACCAACTTAGGTCGATCTCTTTCTTTGTCTTCTGAGTCTGAGTCTGAGTCAGACTCAGGTGCAGGTTGAGATTTCTTCTTGGATACCTTTCCAACTTTACCTGCAATAAGGGCAATACCTTTCTCGGCCAGGGTGCAGTTAGTCTGCTCATACAATTCAAGTTCTGAAAATAATTCATCTAGTTTAATTTTTGAAAGGTCCCTTGAAACCTTGTATGCATCTACCATAGATGCCCACAAGGTGTTTCTCGGGAAAGCATTCAGAGCATACCTTATCAGGTCACGGTTTTCTACCTTGTGACCGATTGTGTGTAGTCCGTTCATTAGTTCTTGAATTCGGGCGTGGAGCTGAGCTGCTGTTTCATTGTCGTTCATCTTGATCGTATACAGCTTGTTCAGGAGGAGATCTCTCTTGCTGATCCGAGTGTCTGAAGTTCCTTCGTGCAGCTCGATCAGTTTCCCCCACAGCTCCTTGGCACTGTTGAATGGACCCACCCGGTTCAGCTCCTCTTTTGTTAAGCCGCATTGGAGGGTCTGGGTCGCCTTTGCATCAGCTTCAATCTTCCGTTTCAGAGCGGTGTCCCACTCTGTGTAGGTCTGAGGTACTCCTTCAGCATTCTTTGGAATCTCCAGTCCGGACTGGATGATTATCCACATGTCCACCTGAGTTTTCAGGTGGACCTCCATTCTGCTCTTCCAGTAGGAGAAGTCCTCCCCACTGAAGAGAGGTGGTCTTGCGGTGCTGAAGCCTTCTTGCATGACCATTTTATCTGAAAAGTAAACTAAGAGGAAAGAAAATATCCCAAGACTTGGTCTTGGATTAGTAGTGCGGGAAGTAAAAGAAAAATATTTGTCGAGGGGTGTTGCACCAACCTCGATTAACAAGAAAAATTTCGAACAAAAAAAAATTCGTAAAATCCGAAAAATTCTCAAATCGGTGGTTGCACCAAATTTGAGCTTCCCCGCTCTGATACCACTTGTTGGATCGAGAGAAACGATAGAGGGGGGGTGAATATCGTAAAACGTTCGGATTCGTAAAAGAGAATTAGCAGCAGAAATAATTAAAAACAAACTAACACACGCGAACACCAAGATTTTACTTGGTTCGGAGTCGCGGTCGGCTCCTACTTCAAGACTCACGGTCGTTGACCGTTTACTGCGGGCAATTCTATATGTGCAAAAAGTTTACAGAAATAGATTATAAGATTAGTACAGTAAACTGAAAGAAAGCCGCTCTTAGTTACTGACGTCCGGAGTAGATCGTATTTTCGAAGCAGAGGGACGTTGTCGGCGCTTGTATCTCGAGTCGGGAGGTTTCCGGGATAGAGCGCTGGAGCAGAAGAGCGTGAATGTGTTGGAAGAAATTGTTGTTCGAAGCCTTGGGGTCGAGGGCCTTTTTATAGCCCCTGGGGGCGCCCCCCCACGTGTCATCTGATCCGAGTTCCTCTCGGTCAGCTCTGATCCCTTCAAACTCGAGATCGAGCTTTGACGGGGGCGCCCGGGACGTTGGGGGTGCCCGGGTTGACTCGATCCGTTGGCTTCTCGCTGGCTTTAGTTGATCCAATTCGTTAGCTTTAGCTCGGGGCGCCCGGACCATCCGGGGCACCCGGGAGCATGGGGACGCCCGAGAGCACGGGGGTGCCCTGCCCAGTAAGCTGCCGAATCACATCTTTGCTTCACTCGTTTTGTATTGACCTTGGGGGCGCCCGGAACACTGGG
The DNA here is from genome assembly GCA_024364735.1 of Boesenbergia rotunda. NCBI lineage: Eukaryota > Viridiplantae > Streptophyta > Magnoliopsida > Zingiberales > Zingiberaceae > Boesenbergia > Boesenbergia rotunda. The sequence goes on along the minus strand of JAGFNQ010004018.1, from coordinate 11,078 downwards.
GGCGCCCTGCTCAGCCACTTGCCTCTCTCCTTTGGGCATTCTGAGCTGCAGACACACGTTCCTTCGGTCCTGCATCCAGGGTTAGTCCAAAACAACATAAAGCCATTAAGTATTAGGTTTATACAGCTTCCACTGTCTTGGTTCTGACTTTGGGTCTCCAAAATGGAGCCCTAGGTCGAACCGACGCCTACTGTTCCCTCGACGGGGAATGCGTCCTCACCTACTCCTCTCGAGAGAATTTACCTGATGCCAACCGGCTCCTCCGGTTGGACTTTGCCCAGCAGTCCTTCGCCAGGTGCCTAGCTGTCCTTCGCCAGGTCTTCAGTACCAAGCTTCCTTCGCCTGGTGCCTAGCAGTCCTTCGCTAGGTCTTTGTATCCTGGCATTCCTTCGCCAGGTGCCTAGCAGTTCTTTGCTAGGGCTTTGTATCCTGGCATTCCTTCGCCAGGTGCCTAGCTGTCCTTCGCTAGGGCTTTGTATCTTGGCATTCCTTCACCAGGTGCCTAGCAGTCCTTCGCTAGGACTTTTCCTGCACCCTTGAGTAACATGTTAGATAAATATTATATCTTAACTTTTGAACCCTTTTGCCATTATCAAAATACAGGTTCGACTTGGGTGCTTTCTGCACCAACAGATCGCACGCGCAAGAGGGAGGATGAGGGGTTTCAGCGCTAGGGCTTGGGAAGGTAAGGTTTAGAGGGAGTTAATAGGTTGGTGGATCTGTCCACCAACCGCAATTTAATGTGATCGAACGGATCACCGTTCGATCTGGGACCGCCCAGACCGATCAGGCCCCAGCCTGATATAACGCCCGTTTTTTTTTCCATAAAGCGGCATTACGTTAACATACTTGGGCATGTAGACATCATAAGGCAGCGGAATAACTTTAAGACTTACACATACATGCCCTACTACCATTCTTAACATAATGACATGGAAACTTGGCATATTAACTTTGTACTTAGCATCATATCATACTTAGCTTCATGTCATAGAGTTCTATAAGTCACCATTCAAACACATAAGTAGTAAAGATAAAGTTCTAGCATAAAACGAGTAAACATATTATTTTCTTGGCCAAGTCACTACCACACACATGCATTCTTGCCCTCCTGCTGCTTCCTTACAGTCCCCTTGCGTGATCTGCGGTATAAGGAAATAAGACTATAAGCACACAGGCTTAGTAAGACTCTTTCCTACTCACTAAAATCATTCATCACTTAATCATAAGCACATGAAACATAAACATAACTTAATGCTTGAACATAACTATGAATAAACTTACATGGCATAATACATGACATAACCTGAACATAATTCAACCGTTCTTAACATGCATAATACATGGCATAAACATAACATATATTGAACATTCTTAACATGCATGATACATGGCATAAACATAACATAAATTAAACATTCTTAACATGCATGATACATGACATAAACATAAATCTAAAGAAACATTCTTAACATACATGATACATGGCATAAAACCTAAACATAAACATAAACATAAAGCATGAACTAACCTATATGGCATAAACATAAGCATACTTTCCATCATATCATAGGGGCATCTTCTTAACATAATCATAAGCATAAATCGTTTACTATCATGCATATTTCTTGACATAAATCATAAGTATAAGACATGACTATCATGGCATAATGCAATACATGAATGCATGAGTCTAATGCATATACATAAGGATGCTTAACTTTTTAAAACATACTTTTAAATACTTAAACATCATCATATCATCATTGGGGGTCCCCAGCTTGTACCACATACATACATCATAAGCGTGCATCCCTAAGTAGATACGAGGTAGCGAGCCCCGACCTACTAGGGTAAGGACAGCATAGTCGGTAGTCCCAGAACCGGGGCGTTCTTAAGGTGCCCATCCCTGTTGCACAGCTTCGGTAGTGCCAGAACCGTGGACAGCATAGTCGGTAGTCCAGAACCGGGGTGTTCTTAAGGTGCCCATCCCTTGGACCCATACATCGGTCCGGTACAAGCCCATTCATAAAGTAAAATACTTTACATGCTTTATCATTCATGAAACATGGCATACATCTTCATTCATAAACATGGCATGCATTTTCGTTCATAAAACATGGCATGCGTAACGACCCGGCCCGTCTATCGGCCCATTTACCGGCCCATTTACCGGTCCTCAAAACCGTCGTACCGTCGACCATCGACCGTGCCGTTATTCATAAACATGACATGCGTCTTTATTCATAAAACATAGCATGCACTTTCATTCATAAACCTAACATGCATCTTCATTATAATCATAACATGCATCTTTATTCATAGAACATGGCTTACTTTCATAAACATCATTCTTATTCCTAGAGCTTGCATGATCGTGGCATATAAGGTAAACATTGCATTACATTCATTGAACATGACATATTTGCATAGACATTTATCCTAATCCATAGAACTTGCATGATCATGATACATAAGGTAAATATTGCACTTCATACATAAGCATGGGATCTATCTCAAGCATGCATAGGTAGGACTTCCATAAACATACCATCTATCATCAAAGTACATGACATAGGACATAAGACATTCATAAATAAACCCTATTACACATGACATCCAATCATAAACATACAAACATAAAACATGGTGCTTAAGGTTAGGGTTATAGGTAACTTAATTTCTACCAATACATACATATATATACTTCATGGTAAAGCATAAATCATCATTCTTCAAACCCTAACTCCATCCAAACCCTACATTCCTTTGCTTGGCCGAAACCTATAGGGATGGGTTCCATCATTCAATTAACATGTAAGATAGCATAAGGTAAAGAACCAACCATACATTACTTATAAGACCATGGGAAGCCATTAGGGCTCATAATTAGGGCTAACCCTAACCTTTAGCCCCTCTTCACAAGGCTGGCCGAAACCCTCCAAGTCATAAGTACATGGAAAAATTCCATGAAAACCCCAATCAAACATTAAACACCAAACATACTCTACCATAAAGCCATTTGGACCCTTGCTCGAAGGAAGCCCTAACTTTTAGCCCTATATCCCTACTTGGCCGAAAGTTATAGGATCCTAAAGCCTTGTGAAAATTCACATAAGTCTCCCTCAATCTCCCTTATAGCATGATAATACATAAAACACATACTTGAAGTTTTAGACCCAACCCTACCCATGGGTTCTTGAAGTTGGCCGAAACCCTAGGAGGTCCTAGGGTACCCCAAAATTTCTCCAAATCTCATTTTAACTAATATTCATCATGGAAAAACATAGAAAGCATGAGAAATATTTTTAACATCATTTTGGACCCAAAAACTCTAAGGGCCGAAAGTCATAGGGTCACACCTCATGGTTTCTTCAATATAAATCCCAAAACCAACTTTATATCATGCTAAAAATTATAAAGGAACTATTATACCACAGGTGAGGGAGTCTTACCTTGGTTGATCTTGATTTTTAGACCTTAAAAGAGAAGAAAATTGCAAATCCCTTGGACACTTGAACCCCCTTGCCCTTGTAGCCTTGGAAAACCTTTAGATCTTGGTGATGAGACCTTTTTGTGGAGCTTTTCCAAGGGAGGACCTCACTTGTGGTGTTCGGCTAGAATGAGGAAGGAGGAGGAGAGAAAATGCAATTGATGGAAGGAAGAAGGTAACTCCCAAACCCCCCTCTTTATAACCCATTAAGGAGGTAAATGAAGAGTCTCTTCATGACCCTTCATCTTCTTCTAAGACTTAACCAATATCCACTTCATTTCCTCATAGCACTCCCTTGCTAGGTGAATTGGTTAAAGCATACATGGTTATACAAGAGGTTCAAGGTTCAATCCTTGGTCCATGCACATTATTTTCCATTTTATTCTATTTTATTTTTTCTTAATATTCGAAAATCCCCTAAAAATCCCCCATAATTATGTTAATATTTCCCATTAAAATCCCTTTATATTTCTATAAATTTTTACCTAAAATTCACCAATAATCATGGTACTAGAAAGCCCATATAAGGCCCATTAGTGCCCATTTCCTCAATTTAAATGGAAAAGGCATGGATTTCTAGGCTAAAATTCGTGTTAATACTTCTAGGTTCCTTGGAAAATCATCTAGACATGCTTAATATTTTAAAGAAATATTAAAAAATTTTCCGGGTCGTTACACCTGATCGGTCTGGCCTGGTCCTGATTGGTCGGGTGACCAATCAGATAGGCTCCTGATCGATTGACTGATTGATCAGGGAGCGAACAGTGGGTTTGGGAGGTTTTCTGTGAGCCTCCTGATCGGTCGGTGGACCGATCACCATAGGGTGCCAGATCGGTCTGTGGACCGATCCAGGCTAACACAGAGAGATTTCTGTGATTAATCGCAAAGCAGCATGATCGGTCCCTTGGACCGATCAGACATACTCTTGATCGGTCCGGTGATCGATCAGGCTCCCTGAATTTTTCTGATACGATCTGAAATTTCAGTTTCAGACTCCCTATCGATTTCTGATAAGATCAGATGAAAATTATTGATCTTGGAAGTGATCCCTTGACTATAATTGATCCTTTAACAAGGATTAAAGGTCCTTATGAGTCTAACAAATCAATTTGCTCCACCCAAGTGAAGTCAAATTCAATCACAAACATTCAATCAATTTCCAACCAAGTTTGTATCAAGAAAAAGTCTCCAATCAAGTTTCCTTGATTGGAATGTCCAAGTATGATCATGGAGCCAAGTACACATGTGTTATGCATTGGTTTTCCACATACTTGGTCAACTTAGTGATTATTGTCTCGTAAACCTAATTTCTCGAGAGATGCATTGACATTTTGAGAAATTAAGTTGATCCTAGCATCTCACCCCATTTCTAGCAAATAAAAACGTTTTGGTAAACCTTATAGTTTGTGTGAGATGTCCCCAAGTTACCCAATTTTTCCAATAATTGAATTGATCATGAAGGGTTTTGAATGCTCTTTAATTTCTATGTAGCACGACACATTCCCAACTCCCTTCATAAGAAACTAAATTCATTCTCGAGGAGTGGTTTAGTGAAAATGTCCGCTAGGTTTGATTTGGACTCTACATGTGAGAGTACAATATCTCCTCTAGCAACATGATCTCTAATGAAGTGGTGACGCACTTCAATATGCTTGGTCCTAGAATGATGAACTAGATTCTTTTTTAAGTTGATGGTGCTTATGTTATCACACAACACTTGTACACCCTTATAGCTTAATCCATAGTCCTCTAGTGTATGAATCATCCACAACAATTGTGATACACTCTCTCCCATGGCGATATATTTTGCCTCGGTGGTGGAGAGATCAACACAATGTTGCTTCCGACTTGACCAACTAACTAATGATGATCCTAAGAATTGGCAGCCCCCACTTGTGCTTTTCCGATCCAACTTGCACCCAGCATAGTCGGAATCGGTGTAGCCAATTAGGTCAAATGATTCGATACGGGGGTACTAAAGACCAACTCCAATTGTGTCCTTAAGGTATCTCAAAATTCGTTTAACAACAATTAGATGAGATTCCTTGGCACAGACTTGATACCTAGCGCACATACCCATAGCAAAAAGTATATCAGGTCGACTAGCTGTGAGGTATAGCAAACTACCTATCATGCTCCGGTATTGAGTTAGGTTAACAGGTTTACCACTCTCATCATTGTCTAACCGTGTGTTTGTAGCCATGGGAGTGGTAACTTCCTTCGAATCACTCATGTTAAATTTTCGAAGCATCTCTTGTGTGTACTTTGATTGGAGCACATGGATTCCGTCACGAGTTTGCTTGATTTCAAGTCCAAGGAAGAAAGTCAACTCTCCCACTAGACTCATTTCAAATTCACTCTCCATGTGTTCAATAAATTCATTTAAATAGCCCTTGTTGTTTGAGCCACAAATTATGTGTAGCGACCCGCCTTCTTACTGCCTTAGACGGATCGTTACATTTCTCTACTCCTCTACTTTTGATACATGACTACAAATGCGGAAATCTTTTTTTTTTTTAAACTTTTAAATTCACCTAACAATTATATTCTATCTTAAGCAATCATGCATAATAACATATCACACTTCCTTTCTCAAAAGCTCGCGAATGGTACACTTTGAAGCCTGCCTCACCCAACTGAACTGTCGGGTACCAGTCGACTGGTGACGTGGCAGTCGACTGGTACGCCTATGAGCTGAAAGTTCAGCTTTCGGCAGTTGCTTCACAGCTCCATCAAACCCATAATTTCGAGCCATATGGAATCATGACACCATTTCTATACTCTATACCAATTTTCTAAACAGTTTAGCCAATCAAAATGAATCCATAAACTTAAAATTTGGACTTTTACGAGATTTAGCAAGTTATGTAAAACTATCAAAAACTTTAGTCTAGAGTTTGTACCAAACTTTGCTTCTAACCATTTAAACTCATCATGCAAGATTCTATAACATTGCTAAAGCATTATGGAATATGAATGCAACTTTTCTAGACATATTTAAGCAATAAAAACTTGATTCAAAGAGGAACTAGTACTATCTTGGCACAAACATCTATTTCTCCAACAAAGTATCAATACTTCCATCTACTCATATTTCTACTCATCCAATGCAATCATAAAAATATATAGACTAAAAGAAATGACATGGAATCTTTACTCTAAGGAATTGAGCATATAAAACTATCCATAACTTAAATATTCGCTAAACTCCATAAAGCAAGAACATAAAATTCAAATGAACTATAATATTATGAATTAATAACTAAATTGTCTTGCGCCAAAGATCTCTCCATAATCAGCCACCACACACACTCTACTCAGCACCGCCTCGTCGCCTTCCTTCAGAATTGCTTGCCTTTACCTTTATCTGCAATAAGAGGAAATGCATCTATAAGCGAAAAGCTTAGTAAGTACTATCTAGCTCACAAAAACTCGAAATGTGCAAACATGCTTCTAGATCAAACTGAACATCATATGAGATACTAATATGCTTGAAAGAAAACTAAGAACATGTATAGCTCAAAACATGCATACTCAAGCAATAGATAATCTCAATTTACTTTTCTTGGCTCAACTTGAAACTTTAGCTATTCTTTAACTTTTGAAAACTTTCTTAAACTTTAGAAAACTTTGCTAAAGCATATACTTGAAAATACTAATCACTTGGATCCACTGAAGACGTAAGTACCATCTGATGCGCGTTCCCTAAAAGGTTGGGGTAGCGAGCCGCCAATCCTAATAGAGCAGACCTTGGTCTACCAGGGCCAAGACCTTGGAATTGGACACCTGGATTTCTTTAACGACGCCCTTGGACGCCGGGTACTGGCCTTAGAAAATAAAATAGCTTTTCTTACTTTTCTTTCTTATCTGTAAATGCCTTGGCATTTTCTGGAGCACCTTGCGTGCTAAAATCCCTAAGTCTTGACTTTTGGGGATTTCTTAAGGCCTTGGCCTTTTCTTTTCTTATCTTTATCTTCTCTTTTCTTTTCTCATAGCTTTCTTAGACCCTAAACTCATATAGGGTACATGAATAAACTTATACATAAGCATACAACAATTAATGAACTAAGATAACATGCAAAAACTTAAACAAAAAGGAAATAGCTCTTTTTAAAACTTTTAAAGGAAATTCTCGCGGAAAAACCGCCTCTTACTGCAGGTGAGCAGTACTTACATTGATATCTTGGACTTACAACCAAGATTGACGTCTAGGACTCGGAAGAAACTTGAGATCTCGGAGAATTCTTCGCACCTACGCGTTCCTCTCGTCGCGGGGATCCCGAATATAGGATTATCTCTTGGAGAAGAGTCTTGGCCGGCCCTCCTTGGCCTTGATGGTGGTCGGCGTCGCCCAAGAGGAGAGGTGGTCGGCGTGAGGGTTTGGAGAGGAGAGAAATAAAATTTCTCTCTTTAACTATCTATTTATACTTAAGGCAGATTAAACTAACAATTCCTTAAATAACCTTCTCTCCGTCCCTTGTTGTGCTTGATACCCCCAGCCCAGCTGGCCGCGCGCTCCCTTGGTCTCGTGGTGGTCGCGGGTTCGAGCCACCCGCTGCACTTAATTGGTTTTTCCATTTTTGGCTTTTTCCTTTTTCTTTTTCTTTTTTTCCAAAAATACCAAACGGACTCGAAAAATTCCATAAAAATACTCTAAAAATTCCTAAAAATATCTAGAATATTTCTAAACCATTTCTAAATAATTCTAAGGACTTTAAGAACTAAAAATGGAAATTTTGGGGCATTACAATCCCCCATACCTTATAAAAAGTTCGTCCTCGAACTTAGAATAACTCTGGATATCGTTCTCTCATGCTGTCCTCACGTTCCCAAGTAGCCTCTTCATGCTTTTGATTCTGCCAGATGACCTTCACTAGTGGCACTTCTTTGTTTCTTAATCTCTTAACTGCTTTGTCCACTATCTGTGTCGGTCTGCTCTCATAGCTAAGATCTTCTTGGATCTGTACTGACTGAGGCTGAATCACTTGGCTAGGGTCGTGAATACACTTCTTTAGCATAGAGACATGAAAGGTACTGTGGATAGCTGACATATCCTCTGGTAGGTCCAGCTCATATGCTACCTTACCAACCCTCTTTATGATCTTGTAGGGTCCTATGTAGCGAGGACTTAGCTTGCCCTTCTTGCCAAATCTCACCACTCCCTTCATGGGAGCGACCTTGAGAAATACTGAATCTCCGACTTGGAATTCAAGTGGCCTACGGCGTGTGTCAGCATAACTTTTCTGTCTACTCTGGGCAGTCTCAATCCTCTGGCGGATCGTCTGGATAGCCTGAGCGGTCTCATCTATAAGCTCAGTCTGGCTGCCTAATCCTGACTCCATCTCTTTCTTCTCACCAGCTTCTTGCCAACATATGGGTGATCTGCATTTCCTGCCATACAATGCCTCATAAGGTGCCATCCTGATGGTGGCCTGATAGCTATTGTTGTAGGCAAACTCAGCTAAGCACAGAAATTTGCACCAACTACCTTTAAAGTCCAATGCACAAGCCCTGAGCATGTCTTCTAAAATCTGATTTACTCTCTCTGTCTGTCCATCTGTCTGGGGATGGAAAGCTGTGCTGAACTGAAGTCTGGTGCCTAGGGCGTCCTGAACACACTTCCAAAAATGGGAGGTGAATCGCCCATCTCTGTCAGACACGATCGACTTCGGTACTCCGTGAAGCCTGATTACTTCTCTCACGTACAGCTGTGCTAACTGCTCTACCGAATGCGATAACTTGATGGCTAGGAAGTGGGCAGACTTGGTCAACCTGTCCACTATCACCCAAATTGCATCATGTCCATGGGTGGTTCTTGGAAGACCTGTGATAAAGTCCATGGATATTTCTTCCCACTTCCACTCTGGGATGGGGAGAGGCTGCAGAACTCCTCCTGGTCTCTGGTGCTCGGCTTTGACCCTCTGGCAGGTCAAGCAGGTACTGATATATCTGGCCACGTCTCGCTTGAGTCCAGACCACCAGAACCTTTGTCTTAAATCTTGGTACATCTTGGTAGAACCAGGATGCATAGAGTACGGGGTACTGTGGGCTTCTTCTAAAATATTCTTCCTTAGTTCCTCATCATTGGGGACGCAAAGGCGGTCTCCAAAATAGAGGGTGCCACTATCTGATACTCGAAACTCTGAATTTTCTGCCTCTTGGATCCCCTGCTTGATCTTCTGGATTTCTGGGTCTTGATCTTGCTTTCCTTGTATATCTATAAGCAGGGTTGACTCTAGAGTCAATGCAGAAAGTTGCCCAATTATCACCTCGACTCCAAAATCCTTTATTTCTTTCTGAAGTGGTAGAGACAGTGATGATAGGGACATCAATGCTGCACAGGATTTCCTGCTCAGTGCATCTGCCACCTTATTAGCTTTACCTGGGTGGTAGAGGATTTCACAGTCATAATCTTTGACCAACTCTAGCCACCTGCGCTGCCTCATATTCAGGTCCTTCTGAGTGAAGAAGTACTTCAAACTCTGATGGTCTGTGAAGATCCTGCACTGCACTCCATACAGGTAGTGTCTCCAAAGCTTCAGTGCAAAAACCACAGCTGCTAGCTCAAGGTCGTGGGTAGGGTAATTCTTCTCATAGTCCTTGAGCTGTCTGGAGGCATATGCTATTACTTTACCATCTTGCATGAGGACAGCTCCAAGGCCCATCTTGGATGCATCACTGTAGATGTCAAAGGCCTTGTCACTCTCTGGAACAGTCAGGATGGGAGCACTGGTCAGTCTCTTCTTCAGCTCTAGAAAACTGTGCTCGCATTTATCTGACCATTCAAACTTCTTGTTCTTTCTGGTCAAGGCTGTGAGTGGAGAGGCTATTCTGGAAAAGTTCTCCACAAATTTTCTGTAATATCCTGCCAGGCCTAAGAAGCTTCTGATCTCACTGGCATTCTTGGGTCTACACCAGTTGCTGACTGCTTCTATCTTGGCTGGATCAACTTGAATGCCTTCTTTGGATACAATGTGACCCAGGAAGGTCACCTGATCTAGCCAAAACTCACACTTTGAGAATTGTGCATAGAGCTTCTCCTGCTGAAGGATCTGCAGCACTATCCTCAAGTGTGTAGCATGGTCCTCTGGAGTCTGTGAGTATATGAGAATATCATCAATAAATACAATGACGAATTTATCGAGATATTCCCTGAAGATGTGGTTCATCAGCTCCATGAAGACTGCTGGAGCATTGGTTACTCCAAAAGGCATTACTACAAATTCGTAGTGGCCGTATCTTGTCCTGAAGGCCGTCCTGGGGATGTCACTTTCTTTAACCTTTAGCTGATGATACCTAGAACGCAGGTCTATCTTCGAGAACACTGTAGCCCCTTTGAGTTGATCAAATAAATCATCTATTCTAGGAAGGGGGTACTTGTTCTTGATGGTCACCTTGTTCAGAGCTCTGTAGTCTATGCACAGACGCATAGATCCATCCTTCTTCTTGACGAAAAGTACAGGAGCTCCCCAGGGTGAATGACTCGGCCGAATGAAACCCTTGTCTAGTAGCTCCTGGAGTTGTCCTGTAATTCCTTCAACTCTGCTGGGAGACATACGATATGGGGCCTTCGAGACCGGACCGG
>JAGFNQ010004017.1:89565-157706 GCA_024364735.1 Boesenbergia rotunda | reverse complement strand
CCCAATTAAACCCTTCATGGGTATACTCGTACTCACAAACAATGCAAGGTCACCAAACCATATGCATGTTGGTGCAAGTTGCATCAGTGATGTCCTCCTCTAAGTGTTTTAATATTTGACAATTTACTTAAGTCAGTGATACATTGAACATACAAAGGGGAGTTAAGAGAGAAGTAACCAAAGTGGAAGAAAAGTCCTAGTTAATCTAAGCACTAAGACCTGGTGAGTGAAGCTGGGCACGAAGTCCTGACAAAGAGCTGGGCACCGAAGACCTGCTCGGAAGGTGGGCACTAAGTCCTGGCAAAGGGTTGGGCACCGAAGACCTGCTCGGAAGGTGGGCACTAAGTCCTAGCAAAGGGCTGGGCACCAAAGACCTGCTCGAAAGGTGGGCACTATGTCCTGGCCGAGGACTTGGCAAGAAGACCTGGCCGAGGGTTGGGCACCGAAGTCCTGGACTTAGGGTTTGGGCATGAAGTCTTGGTCCGAGGGACTGAGCAACTTAGCTGAGCGATGACTAAGGACAGAAGTAGAGATGGGTCAGGGTTTGGAGTATCAGAAGCTAAGTAAAAGTCCACCCGAAGGACTGAGTGGCAACCGTCTCCGGAAAGGAGTAGGTGAAAGGCGCGTTCTCGGGGGTGGGAACTTGCGTCGGTTCGACCTAGGGTTTCATGGAAATCCGAAGTCTGAACCAAGTCCTTAAGGCTAATATTGTATGTATATTTGCTTTGTGTTTGTGTATCTTGCATGTACCAAGAACTGGAGACAAAGTAGGCAAAAGGCTGGAAAGCAACCAAGCCAGGCACCCCTAATGATGGGGGCGCCCAGATCAAAGGGTAAAACCCAGTCTTGGGTTGGAAACTTTGAGGCTAGGGGCCCGGGAGGTCTCGGGCGCCCAAGGTCAAGGCCAAAATAGCAATGAAGCTAGAATGCTTCGAAATCACACTGGGCTAGGCGCCCGGGAGGTCCCGGACGCCCACGATCAAAGCCAATGAGGTAATCAAAGCAAATTAGCCATGAAGCCAGCTGACCAAGTCATGCTAGGCGCCCAGGAGGTCCCGGGTGCCCCAGTCAGCTACAGGGGCCGATTCAGAAGGGATAAGCGTTGACCGAGATGCTGATGAAGGTTCTCTGATTTGAAGGCACGTATCAGGCGCCCCCAGCGAATCAGGCGCCGTCAGGAGCACTATAAAAGGGGCTCGACCCCATGGCTTTAACACACAATATTCTAGAGCGATTCTAATGATTCTGACCGATGAAAATGTGCTAAAGAAGAGGCTCTACGACTGGGAGGCTCCAGGAGGAAGTGTGCGACACTTCGGAGGTCCAAATCGGCCGAGTTTCAAAAACTTGCTTGTTTGGTTTGCGTTTTATTATTCTGTACTTACCTTGCTATATTTTGATTGTACTTCTGCACTGTAAGACGGGGTTCTTCGCCTCCAGAAAGTCCGGAAAGGACACCAATATTGGGCGGGTGTTCCCGTGCTTAGGCCTTGGATGTACTGACCCTAGGGGTTGGGAACCAAGTAAATCCCGCGTGCGTTGTGTCATTATTGTCTTTTTCGTTGTATTTATTTTCCGCTGCACTAACGCTCTAAGCCTAGAATGATCCAAGTTTTCTATGAAGTTTTCTACGAAGTTTCCGAAGATTTTTCAACGGTCGATATTCACCCCCCTCTATCGACGGTACTGGTCCTACAAGTGGTATAAGAGCTAGGCCGCTCTTCACCGGACTAACCGTCGACGAAGCAACGACGCTAGGAGTTGAGGGGGAGCCTAGGGGTGAATCAGGTACATTTTAATTATAAATGTCAAATTTTAAATTTCATATAATATGTTTCAAGTGCAGGGAGAGAGGGCACTATAAAAATTAGTGTCCTACTCATAAGACTCGTTCTTCACCGGTGGCAAAGGAGGCACCAACGCCAGGAGTCCGGATGAACATGGACCACATCAAATGCTTCAAATGCGGAAAATACGGACATTACAAAAACAAGTGTCCGGTAAAGGTACGCAGAACTTACATTCCAAAGATTATTCAAATTCCTGCACAATCCTATGTAGATAGGTTAGATAATTTTTCTGATAAAGTAGAATTTTTACATAATCAAATAAATTTTTTACATGACCAACTAGAAAATATAGACAATAGTAAATTATCAAAAATCAATTCTTTAATTATCAATATCAATGCAATAATTTGTAAAATTAATTTTGATAATTTTAATCCTGAAGTTAATTCTGATTTTAATACAGAATTTAAATCTGAAATTAATTCTGAATTTAAATATGAAATTAATTCTGAACTTAAATTTGAAATAAATTCTGATGAAATTATTTCTAAGATTAATTCTAAATTCGAAAACCTTAAGGATAACTTTGAGTTCAAATTTGAAAATTCTTTGGATAATTATGAATTCAAATTTGAAAATACGTTGTATAAATCTGAACTCAAATTTGAAAATTCTTCAAATAATTATGAATTCAAATTTGAAAACCATAAAGATAATTCTAAAGATAACTATGAAATTAGTGAAGATATTTCTGAAGATAATCCTGAAATTATTGAAATTGTTTCTAAGACAAAATTGAAGTTGATGGAAATATTTTTGAGGATAATCAAGATGAAATTCTCCTAAATGATAACTTAATTATAGATAATATTGAAGATTATTACAAAACTTTAACTAGTGGCCCAAATTACTCCACCTATGTTGAGGGATGTGATTTTGAGGATGAGGAGAAGATGCAATTTTCTAAAATCAAGGTCATAGTTAATAAAAATCACAAAGGATCAAATAAATCAGAATTACTAGAAAAATTGAAAAGAAAAATAAGGATAAGTCAGAAATTTTTAAAATAATAAAAATTATGAACTTAGACCCACAACTGTTAATTAATCATTTCAACCTTAATCATTCAAGTTTTAATTAACAAATTAAATCTTAATTAATTCAAATTAAATCTTAATTAATTCAAATTAAATTAATTCAAATTCGATTAAACTCTAATTAATTCAATTAAATCATAATTAAATCAAATTCATATTAATTCTAATTATTTAAATCTCAATTAAATCCTAATTAATTCAACTTAATTCAATTAAATCTTAATTAATTCGAAATTAATTCAATTTAAATTTAATTAATTCAAATACAAATTAATTCTTAATTAATTCAATTAAAATTAATTAATTTCAATTAATTCTTAAATGACTCAAACTCGAACTAAAATAAAATCTTACCCAAACTGTAACAATTAATTTAATAAAATTAAATATGTCAAAGTGGGTTGACATATTCGCGGGTTCACACGACATGTATCAAATCAAGAATTTGATACATTTTTAGAAACTTAAATAAGATAATTTGAATTGCTTGACTCATGCATAACTGTCATGTCATGCATATGCAATTTTCTTAAAATATATGTCATGTCATTCACGTTTAATTTTATGCAAAATTTAGAATGGTTATAGGATAAAGATTATTTGAAACTTGAACAACCTAGTATTGGGTGAAGGTGAGATGATAGTACATTAGGGAAACCTTTATGGTGGAACTAGCTAAAGCTACCGATCCAAGACCCAAACTAGTTAGACCAAAATCTTTCAAGGAGTAACTTGAAGATGAATTTTCTATAAAAGGTTTTGTCAAGGAAAGTGTTGATGATCCAATAAGGCTACGGCCAAAGAAGGCCTAGTGACTCGCCAAGATCTGGAAGCCAATTACTGAAAATCAAATTAACTTTACTATTGCTAGATTTGAATCTAACACATTTTTCAATTAAATCTTAGGTTTAATAATAAATTAAAAAAATGATTCAAGCATCTCACAATACACCCATAAGGCAACCCTGCTTACTATGTTGAGACATCTAGAATGGGTGAGATGTTAAGGACTAATAAATTGAAAAATTGTTTTCAAAATTGTTAGAATATTTTTCTAAAAATATACTTTCAAAATAGTGCTTTAACATAATAATATTTTTATGGAATTCATGCTTGTCTGATTGATTATATATTATATGTTTTCAAAAATTATATCCTTTTAAAAAATTGTTTGACTCACACAATTAGGCATAAGCCTTCTAGGACAACACTAAAGTTCCTTAAGGAACTTAGATAGAGTCAAACGATGTTGGGCACAGGAGGAGTGGATTATTCCTTTAATTTTCATTCAAAAATGTCTTTTGAAAAATCACTGTCTTTTAAAATGGTTTTCGAAAACTGTGCTTTAAATACTATGTCTTATGTTTCTAGTAAACTATATCTAACAAATTACCTTTATTTTAAAATATGCTTCGCAATTTTAAAACTGTGCTTTAAAATTGTGTCGAGGTCTAGTTTGATTTTGATAAACCCTAAAGACACAGAGGAAGGTCCACTTCATGATCTACAAGGACTCCTAGGATGTGTCAGATTTAGGGGGAGTCTAAGTCAAACTTCTGAAAAGTTTTTTTTGTTTTGAAATAATTGGATAATTCCTTTGATCTGAACTAAACCCTAAAGACTTAGAGGAAGAGTACTTGTGGTCGACAAGCTTCCCAGGACTAGGTCAAGTTTAGGGGGAGGTTAAATTAAAAAAAATTATTTAATAACATGTTCAAAATCATGCTGAAAATATAAGCCTTTCAAAATACTATTATTCTATTTTTTAGAATTTTTGTGGCTTATGAAATTATTTTTGAAATAATATTTACTTGGGTTGGAGAACTTCCAAGACACTTAAGAAAATATCCTTGTAGTCGACAAGGTTTCCTAGGATTGTGTCAGACTGGAAAAGAAACCTAGTCAAGTAAAATATTATGTTTTCAAAATGCATAATATCCTTTCAAAAAGGTACTTACAGTCTTCTAAGTCTAATACTTTTCAAAAAGTCCTTATATTTTTCAAATGCTAATATTTTTCAAATAGTACTTATATTTTCCAAAATTACAAAGTTTTTTTCAAAAATTACACAATATCTTTCAAAGTTACTTATAGTTTTCAAAAATGTACATTTTTCAAAGTACTTGCATTTTTCAAAAGCTGATAACATTTTTCAAAGTACTTGTACTTTTCAAAGCAGTTAAGTATTCTTTCAAAAGTTATGCAAAATTATTGTATTCTCACAAAAAGACACTAGTTGAAAATCTTTCTATAAGTACAATTTTTTTTTGAAAATCTTTCTAAAGCAATATTGTTTAAGTGAAAAGTTAAATACTTAATTTTATGCTATGTTTTCAAAAATTTATACTAAGTATTTGCAAAAGAACCAAATGTTTTCATTGTTGGCGCAAGTATTTTTAGTTTCTTTTTGATGTACGACAAAGGGGGAGAGTGAGAGCTTAAGTTAAAAATTTTTTGTTTCTTCCCAAAGGATTAATGAAAATCAAAGTGTTTTTCAAAAAGGGGGAGAGTGAAAGTTAGAAAATAATTTTTTCCTATTTTCCCCATAGGATCAAAAATGAATTTTCAAAACTTAGATCATTTTTTTTTCATTTTGATCCCACGAGTTAAGGTTTAGCCCTTTCAACAAATCTAACTTAAGTTATTGTTAAACATCAAAAAGGGGGAGATTGTTGGTGCAAGTTGCATCAGTGATGTCCTCCTCTAAGTGTTTTAATGTTTGACAATTTACTTGAGTCAGTGATACATTGAACAGATAAAGGGGAGTTAAGAGAGAAGTAACCAAAGTGGAAGAAAAGTCCTAGGTAATCTAGGCACTAAGACCTGGTGAGTGAAGCTGGGCACTAAGTCCTGGCAAAGGGCTGGGCATCGAAGACCTGCTCGGAAGGTGGGCACTAAGTCCTGGCAAAGGGTTGGGCACCGAAGACCTGCTCGGAAGGTGGGCACTAAGTCCTAGCAAAGGGCTGGGCACCGAAGACCTGCTCGAAAGGTGGGCACTAAGTTCTAGTTGAGGACGGGGCAAGAAGACCTGGCCGAGGGTTGGGCACCGAAGTCCTGGACTTAGGGTTTGGGCACGAAGTCTTGGTCCAAGGGATTGAGCAACTTAGCTAAGCGATGACTAAGGACAGAAGTAGAGACGGGTCAGGGTTCGAACGACTCGAGATTCGAGAGTATCGGAAGCTAAGTAAAAGTGCACCCGAATGACTGGGTGGCAACCACCTCCAAAAAGGAGTAGGTGAAAGGCGCGTTCTCGGGGGTGGGAACTTGCATCGGTTTGACCTAGGGTTTCATGGAAATCCGAACTCTGAACCAAGTCCTTAAGACTAATATTGTATGTATATTTGCTTTGTGTTTGTGTATCTTGCAGGTACCAAGAACCGGAGACAAAGCAGACAAAAGGCTGGAAAGCAGCCAAGCCAGGCGCGCCTAATGATGGGGGCGCCCAGATCAAAGAGTAAAACCCAGTCTTGGGTTGGAAGCTTTGAGGCTAGGCGCCCGGGAGGTCCCGGGCACCCAAGGTCAAGGCCAAAATAGCAATGAAGCAAGAACACTTTGAAATCACACTGGGCTAGGCGCCCAGGAGGTTACGGACGCCCACGGTCAATGCCAAATCAGCCACGAAGCCAGTTGACCAAGTCAAGCTAGGCACCCAGGAGGTCTCGGGCGCCCCAGTCTGCTCCAGGGGTCGATTCAGAAGGGATAAGCGCTGACCGACCTGCGGATGAAGGTTCTCCGATCTGAAGGCACGTGTCAGGCGCCCCCAGCGAATCAGGCGCCGCCAGGAGCACTATAAAAGGGGCTCGACCCCAAGGCTTCAACACACAACATTCCAGAGCGATTCTGATCATTCTAACCGACGAAAACATGCTAAAGACGAGGCTCCATGACCGGGAGGCTCCAGGAGGAAGTGTGCGGCACTTCGGAGGTCCAGATCGTCCGAGTTTCAAAAACTTGCTTGTTCGGTTTGCGTTTTATTATTCTGTACTTACCTTGCTATATTTTCATTGTACTTCTGCACTGTAAGACGAGTTTCTCCACCTCCAGAAAGTTCAGAAAGGAGACCAATAGTGGACGGGCGTTCCCGTGCTTAGGCCTTGGATGTACTGACCCTGGGGGTTGGGAACCAAGTAAATCCCGCGTGTGCTGTGTCGTTATTGTCTTTTTCGTTCTATTTATTTTTCGCTGCACTAACGCTCTAAGTCTAGAACGATCCAAGTTTTCTATGAAGTTTCCAAAGATTTTTTAACGGTCGATATTCACTCCCCCTGTATCGACGGCACCGGTCCTACAATGCATAATACTTCTTGTACGTGCATGTCAAACATATATAGATATAACTCAATCTAAGTGCAGCAAACACAATCAAATGCAACCGATGCATTATATACACATGATTCAATGTCATGTGACACTCCTGATGCTAGTCAAGCCATCGTCACATGTCGTATGTAGACAACCGAGTGGGTAGAGTTGTGATAACTGTATGCACTTTACTACCACTATTCCAGAGTGACCAAGTGGACAGGATGCAGGCGGAGTGCACACTCCTACCCCAAAAGATGGGGGAGCACCGCTCTCATCTCCTCACATCGAAAAGTGGAGAGATCCCTATCTGCACATTGCTCCGATCTACCACTACTCCTGAGTTGTCAGGCGTTGCATGATAGGGAAAACTACAACACTCTGACAACCACTAACCCCTGAGTGGTCAATTGAGCAGATTCCGATATGACTAACGACGAGCTCAGACCATAAGGGAGCCGATGGTCGTCCGCGTGTAACAATGCAAGGATGGTGTATAACACTAATCAATGCAATACCCACCAGATCATCATTCATAACATAATATGACATGCATAGGTCTAATTCATGTATCATAACCTAACTACCATGCAACTAGGTATACGAGGTAAACTATAACTAGTGAACACCTCAATGCCAGGTATACGTAAAATACCACTACTCCTATGCACACATACAAACATGTGTACTTTGCAGAGTAAGAGTATCAAAGTAGAGACTGTATTGACATAAACTAGAGAATCACAAGTACAAGCAGCTACCAAGCAGAGATAACCAAGAGCAAATATAAGGTAAAAGCCTACTACTATTCATAGCAATAAGCTGAACATATAAAAAACATATCTACTTAAATAAGTAGAAGACAACCGTCTCCAATGAAGAAGCACGTAAGTGTAGAGAAAAACCCATCCAAAAGTCCAAAGCAAATCAATGCCCTATATCAAAGGACTTAATTTTTAGCTATCACACAAGTCGTAAGTAGCTAACTAACAATTTAGCCGTATTAGGATTATCTCTAATTATCACGTTCATTTAATTAATTCTAAATTAAATGATTAGTTCCTAATCACTCCAAACTACTAAGGTTAGGTACAAATTAGGTTTTATCCCAAACTGAAATCCCTTCAAATCCTATACCACCTCAATAAGTAACTTAAGGTGTGAGCTTGCACACCAAGGGTAATTAAGCTACATATAATCCACCTCCTGGTCATTTACTCCAAACTAAATCCCATTCCATCAATTGTAGCTCATGGTAAAACAATAGGAGATCAAAACCCATAAACATCAAAACAAAATGAAATCCCTAAGCTCAAAGATGACTCACGGCAAACACATTACCACCAAAAGCAATAGCTAAACAAAACAGAACCAATGGCATAAGCACCCTATCATCCCCACCACCACAAGGAGCCAATTCTTAGAATACAAACCTTCTAAACAGAATGAAGTCAAGTGTTCACAGATTCGAACAGGACTCTTCACCCAAACCACATTGATCAAGCTAAAATTCACAACCTAATATGTTTACTACACAATCCACATGCTAATCAAATTCCTCAGTTTGTATCAACTTACAACAGAAACAATCTCTAGTTAAACTTGAAAACATAGGCAAAATCCATTCAAGAACAGATCCAAAATAGGATCAATCTGTAACGCCCGACCTTATATCTACCCTAAAGGCGGGGTTACGGGTCCATACATTCATATCATCCAATCATGTTAAACATGTATATCCAAACAAAACAGTTACAATACATGAACTAGTAATAAGCATGCTTATTGAAAACTAATTTACCAAGCAAGGTTTTTCATTTCTTTTATATCTACATGCATTTACAACCTAATATGAAAATCATTTAACACACTATAGCATGAAATCTCAAGTAAGAATATAGCAAGAGTTATCTAGTCTTAGATACATGCAAAAGAAGCATATACAAAAGAAGCATTCATAAGCAACCGAAAATAGTAAACATCTAGCATTTTACTGAGCATGCATACTATAGGAATTAGACATTAATAGTAGTATTAGCTAACATGGCTTAGGTTTCATATCTCTAACAGTAGAGTAGTCACAATCATCATATACTCAGAGTATAGTAATACAATTTCAATCTTTTATAGGAAGCAGTTAGATTCTAGACAAAACTACGGTAGATAGAATCTTTCATCTTTTCCCGAGCCATCACCACACACATCCTCCAACCTTCCCTCTGCCTCTTCCTTTAGTTCGAGTATTTCTTACCGCTATCTACAGCATAAGAAAAATAACAGGAACTAGTAAGCAAAACATGCTTAGTAAGAATCCGGGCCTACTCGCAAAATCCATATCAATACATCATATCATGTACATAGTAATCAGATAGAATTATCAGCATCATAAGCATCTCATCAAAGCATCATAAACATCACATCAATTTATCTCTAAGTACTTTACGGAACAATATTATCACATGATGAGAAAAGTATGTTTTTCAAAAGGTTCCATAATGGTAAGTACTTCAAAATATCATATCATCATCCAGGGCCCAGTTGTCGTACCACATCATGCGCGTTCCCTAATAAATTGGGGTAGCGAGCCACCAATCTAATTAGAGCAGGACCCTTCCGTCCTACCAATGCCATGACCTTAACATGCTCATTGGATTTGTTTAACGACCCCCTTCCGAGTCGGGTACACAACTTTTCAAAGTAAAGTAATTTATCATGCAATTACTCATATATGTATATGCCTAAAGGTACTCTTAATCTCTTCTCAAAGGGACACACCACACATTCGGGTGCTCTTGATCCCTTAGGGACACACCACGCATTCGGGTGCTCTTGATCCCAGTTTTAATAGAGTAACCCTTTTTTAGGCATATTATCAAACACATCATGTTCATATCATCAAGGTGCCCCATGGGCTATAAGACATGCTTTAATACCTAACAAGATAGGTCACATAAATTATACACACATCACATATGTAGTAGCATGCTTCATGTTAACAATTGACCATGGTTTATACTTCAAATTGAGGTTAGATTCCACTAACCCTGACTTACAAGGGTGGCCGAATGGTGTAACATGACTAGGCTAGGTTTTTGACATCCAACCTTCACACAAACATTCACACAAACATGTTATCTACACCACTAATCATGGGAACATATTAGGATATCAAGCAACACAAAAACTCTAGCCATTCTTCTCTTGGCCGAAACCTACACAAGGGGTAACCCTAGAATTTTGTACATAACACCATTAAGAAAACCCATACACATTTACCTTAAGTTTTAAGGAATGTATTCTTATAACCAAAGGGACCAAGGCCTCCCTCCAAGGGGGTGGCCGAAAGTCTCCCAAGGGGAAACCCTAGTGTTTTGTTCTCCCAAAAATTTGGAAACAACACCTATGGGTCTAAAATCCCTAGGGGTACTAGCATATATCAAAGCTTGATCAAAAATCCCCTTCTTGGACCTCCAAGCATAGGTGGCCGAAACCTTGTGGACACCAAACCCTAGTTTTTGTCTTCTCAAAAATTTGGAAAACAACATACATCCATACCCTAAGTTCTTAGGGATATCCTCATGTATCAAGAAGCAACCAAAACCCATTCCATGGTGGTGGCCGAATGGTTACAAGGGAAGAAGGTTCCCTTTTCAACAACAACAACAAGAAATACATACTAATCAAACGAAACGATTACACTGCAGGCGAGAGGATACTTACATCCTAGCGCTGGAAATTTACTCTTCTCTTTAAATTGTAGGGTACCCTACACTTGGAGGGTGAGTGAGAATCCTTCTCTTGGAATCTTCCTCTAAGCCTTCTTGAACTTAGTAGTGACAAGGTCTTTGGAGGGTTTTCTTCCTTCCAACTTTTCTAGGGCTAGAACCCTAGATCTTGTTTTCGAAAATGGAAGGGGAAGGGAGAAAGGGGTTTTCGGTTTTGGAAGATGAAGAGGAAGAAGAAAAGGAAAGAAGGAAGTTGCTCCAACTTCCACCTATTTATACTTTTCTCATGAAAAGACATGTCTCTTCACTCTTACCCACTTAACAAGCATGTTCCTTACTCCTTCTACAAGATTATTGCTTGGTTCATTGGTTATGACATGGTGAGTGCAACTAGGAGGTCCAAGGTTCAATCCTTGCTTCCTCCACTTTGCACTTTCTTTTTAGCACCATTCATTTCCAAGCCCAATAAACCAAGCCCATCATGAAATTTCATAATATGAATAATATTTTATGAATTCAGAATATTTCATAATATTCCAAAAATATTATTTCATAATATTTTTAATATTCCATATTCATGAATATAATATTTCATGCTAATATTTCATGATAATAATATTTCATGAATATAATATTTCATGCATTCTTAACATTTCATGGCATGTGATTGCATGAAATTCATATCATTTCATTATAACCATTTTCATACATTGTCATGATTTTACATTGACAAATTTGGGGTGTTACACAATCCAACAGTCACCTCCATATCTAATCCACAATATGAACACGTTCCAAGCACAGAATCCCGACAATAGAAATTCGAACAAAATCTTACTTCATCTCTATCAATCCACACAAAATCTAAGTAGTAGCAACCTCAATTCATCCGAAATAAACATCAAGTCTACATATCTTACCAAAGGATGCGTCGACGATGAAGATCCCTGCTCAGATAGATGGATCCAACTACCACCAGCAAAACAAACACCTAAATCATTTTCCTCACTTCCTGCCCTATCCCCAGTGTGTTGGTGCAATCATGTTTAGGTCAAAGGTTGACCTAGTTTGACTGAGCTCGGGTGAGCTTAGGTCTATGGGAGATTGTTGGTGCAATCTTGGTTAGGTCAGGATTGACCTGGTTTGACAAAGCTCAGGTGAGCTTGAGTCTGGTAAGCTCGGGTGAGCTCGAGGTCGTATGTTTCGATGTTTGATAATGATGTTTGAGTGGTCATGATGTGTGAGTCAAGTGGGTCAAGGTTGACTGGAGACTTGACTGAGAAAGACCTAGTGGGACTAGGTGAAGTCCAGGTAGATCGGGGAGATCGTACGCTGGCATGGCAAAAGACCTAGTGGGACTAGGCAGACCTAGTGGGACTAGGTGAAGTCCAGGTAGATCGGGGAGATCGTACGCTGGCATGGCAAAAGACCTAGTGGGACTAGGCAGACCTAGTGGGACTAGGTGAAGTCCAGGTAGATCGGGGAGATCGTACGCTGGCATGGCAAAAGACCTAGTGGGACTAGGCAGACCTAGTGGGACTAGGTGAAGTCCAGGTAGATCGGGGAGATCGTACGCTGGCATGGCAAAAGACCTAGTGGGACTAGGCACACCTAGTGGGACTAGGTGAAGTCCAGATGGATCGGGGAGATCGCATACTGGCAAGGTGGAAGTCTACCGAGAGACTAGACCTAACTCGAGGGTTAGGCAAATCTGGTTGGGAACTAGGTTAAGTCCGAGCTGGGAGCTAGGCAGTAGAAATCCAAGTTGGTCAACGGGGTTGACCGGACACTTGGTAGGGGATCCTGGACTTGTGGGAACAAGTTAGGGTGGACTCAATCGATTGGGCAATCGATTGGGCCAATCGATCAGGTGATCGATTAGAGCGGTTTTCGCGAGAGGACAGAAGGATCCTGAATCGATTGGGTAATCGATTCAGGGTATCGGTAATCGATTGGCTAATCGATTAGGGCGGTTTGCGCGAGAGAACAGAGAGGCTCTGAATCGATTGGGTAATCGATTCAGGGCAATGGTAATCGATTGGCTAATCGATTACGGTTCGAAAACTAGCCGTTGAACGGCTAAGTGTGACGTGGTAATCGATTGGGTAATCGATTACCAAACCCTAGGCGACGGGTATAAGATCTTTCGCGCAGGTTTTGGCCGCAGTCTTCTCCTCTTCTTCTCCAACTTCATTGCCATTTCAAGGGAAGCCTTGGAGCTTAGTGCTGTTGCATTTCCAAGTTCTAGAGGCAATCACAAGCTTGAAGATAGCAAGGAAAGCAAAGGAGTTCATTTATTGTAAATCTTGTAAGATTTTTTTGTATTTGCTTTGTTCTTGTTGTATCTTTGTAAAAGCTTGTAAGAGGTTTCTCCACCTCAAGAAGGAGACTTTCATAGTGCATGAGAGTGTGAGGAGAGTGGATCCTTGGATTAGTCACCCGACCAGGGTGGATACCAAGTAAAATCAAAGTGTTAGCGATTGCTTGAAGTCTTCCGCAGCGACAAATCATCTACAAGCGAATCGAAGCTAATCACCCCCCCTCTAGCTCGCCAATCGGTCCCAACAAGTGGTATCAGAGCAAGGTTGCTCTGCTTTGGACTCATCGCCAAGAGGACAAGAGCTAGAGGAAGAAGAAGAAGTTGGAAGAAACCCTAATTTCAAGAAATCATCATCAAAAGGGTTCATCTTCAAAAATGGAGTTTGGCTATGACACAAGGGCACCTCCACCATTCGACAAGGCAAATTTCAATCTTTGGAAGTCAAAGATTGAAAATTTCTTCATGATGGAGATAGAGCAATGGTTTGCTCTAATGGAGGGTTTTGAAGCTCCAACAAGCACAAAAGGGAAGCTCCTCAAGAAAAGCAAATGGAATGAGGAGCAAATCAAGAGATGCGAGGCCAACAACAAAGTGACCAAGTTATTGGTCAACCTATTGCCAAGCACCATCTTGGACAAGATTGGAGAATTCAAAGACGCCAAAGAGCTTTGGAGCACATTGGCAAGGCTTCATGAAGATCCCTCCACTGTACCAAGTCAAGAAAAATCCGAAGAGGGAGATTCATCAAGTGAAGAGGACTCGGAAGTTGAGAGGTGCTCAACATCCGAAGACGAAGCTCAAGAAGCCTCCACTTCAAGGGTTGAAGAGGAGCAAAATGTTCCATTGGCATCGGATCAAAGAAAAGCGTCAACATCTTCATCTGAGGTCAATGAAGAAGAGGAGGAAAAAGAAGAAGCCTCCACCTCTAGGATTGAGGGGGAGCAAAGGTCATTAACTCCGGAAGAAGAAGAAGTATCTACTTCCGGATCAAGTGAAGAGTCATGCCATACCCCTACAAGCAAAGGTATAAAAATTTCAAGTTGTAAGAATAAAAATCATATCATTTTTTTGAGTGTAGGGAAAGAGGACACTATAAGAGTAAGTGTCCAAAATTGGTCAAGAAGAAGGTGCTAGTGGCACCCAAGACCAAAGAGAAGCCAAAGGAGGTCGGCCCCGTGGCAAAGAAGGATAAGAAGCACATTGTGTGCTTCTCATGCAAAGAAAAGGGACATTATCGAAATCAATGTCCAAAGGGGAAGAATTCCACCAAGGCTAAAAGGAGGAGCTCAAGTCAAGGGGGAGCCTCCAAGAATAACACTAAGGTACCATTAGGTAATGGTACTTATTTAAATCATGATAATATGCATGCTAAAAATAATTATTATCATTTCAATGCTATTTATCATGAAAATAGGAGGTATGAGAAACCAAAAGAAAAATATAGAGCCTTTCATGCTAGGTCTACCACAACCAAGGATAGGGAAGATTTTAGATCATCTAAGGATAGACCTACCCAATCCAAGGCCAAAAAGAAAAATTACCAAGGCTATATTAGAAAACCAAGCCTTGAGGAGGTAATGATTGAAAATCAAGTTTTGAGGTCAAAACTTGATAAATTAGAAAAATCCCTCAAACGAATAGAAAATCTATTTAAGGGATCTAAGGATCAAAACCTAGATTTAGGAAATCAAGGACCCTCTAGGAGCAAGAGAGGTTTGGGGTACAAACCTAAGACTAAGGATGATGGTCCATCCTATCATAGAGTTCCATATAAATATGGAACTAAATCTAGGTCTAGGAGTCAAGTCAAGGTTGCAAGGGAAGCCATCCCTAGAGTTGACCAAGACAAGACAAAGGTGACTAAGGCTTCGGAGAAGCCTAAGAAAGTCTTCAAGAAGGTATCAAGGGAAGTCATCCCTAGTGAATACCTAGAACACCCAAGGTGCACCAATAGGTTTTGGGTTCCTAAGAGTGTGTTCGCCACACCCTAGATAGGTCTAGGGAGTGTCAACTCTAATTGGAAGGGTAGTTAACCCAACCTTGATGAAGTTGACACTTTGGGACATTTTCAAGGAATTATTATCCTTGAAAATGAAGGATTCATTTGTTTACTCTAGGAGGAGTAAATTTGTGCCAAACTATATTTTTGGAGGATTAAACTTGATAAAGTTGGCACAACTAGGTTAGAATCCAAAGATAGGCCAAGTTGGGGAGTTTTGACATTATCTTGGAAATTAGGGCAAGTTAGGATTATCAATGGCTTAGCGATGAGTTATTGATACTTAGATAGGAAATCTATGTATTTTCTTTTATGCTACTATACCATGTTTTTGTATGCCCTATCACATGCCATGACATTATATTTCATCATTCATATTTATTATGAAAATATTACATGTCATGTCATACATGCATCATCTAGTTATAATTTCTTTTGAAAATTCTAATATGATGCATGTCATAGTCACTAATCATGCATAAATCAATATTTATTGAAATTAAGGACATTGGCATTAATTGACATCCTAGGTGGATGATCAAAGTTTATAATGTCTAGGTAAAAATGCATGAACCCTTAGATTAGGGAGAACATGACTTTCATCATCTCACTAAGACTATAAGGTGACTTGTGTTTTTTTTCTTAGAAACAAGTGAGATGTTAGGGTGATGAACAAAACTCAAGGTGTTGATAAAGTACATCATATTGAGTTTTAGATTCATCAAAAACATGAAGTTCAATGAACTCCAATCATTGGGAAAGCTAATGTACAAGTCATGTGCATTTAGCCCAAGGAACATGGTTGGAAATTGTTTTTGAAAAACATTTCAAAACTATTATGGAAAACCTTGGTGAAGACTATCTTTTGATAGCACTCATCATTGATGAATTGGATACAAAATAGAGTGAAACATTAAAATATTTCAAGGTTTCCAATTTTGTGTCAATCTTTGGAAATAAAGGTTATTTTCATAGAAAACTATTTTTCCTTGATAGTATATGGTATAAATAATGTCAACACAAAATTTTAGAATTTTCTAAATTTTGTAGAATTATTTAGGGGTTTCTGAATTTCGGATCTGAAATTGTTTTCAGATTTTAGAAACTCCCAATCGATCAGGTGATCGATTGGGACAGTAGCCAATCGATTGGTCAATCGATTGGAAGGTATGTTTTGCGAGCACAGAAGCTCGCGTAGTCGATCCTTTGATCGATTACAGTCTGCCGTAATCGATCAGTTGATCGATTAAGGACTGTGTAATCGATTGGTTCCCAACGCCAATCGATTGGTCAGACTGAAACTGTCTATTTTCAGTCCAATAACCCATTGTTAAGTAACCTAACAATCTCTAGACCCTAGAATTACTTGTATAAGTATATTTGGGTAAATTTCATTGTGAAATCAAAAAGGGAAATGGTTTGGTGAACATTTAAGGGTTAAGGAGAGTTTTGGGTTCAAACTTTGAATTTCAAAATCTCAATTACCTCAAGTTGAGTTTTCCTAAAGGTTTAGGAACTCAAAAATCATTGTTGGTGCAATGATAGAGGTTTAGAGCATGTTTTGAGGGGGAGGTCTTCCTTAACAACATGTGTTTGGTTTTTTTTTAGAGATTGGGAATCTTCATGAGTGCTCAAGGTTGAGCATAGGTTCAATGAAAAGTATGGGATTTTCATTGGGTATACCTTTGACCATATAGACTCTCGGGGAGAGGTTTGATGTGTGTCAAAGGGGGAGAAATATGGGAGAGATTGAAAGGCTAATAGGGATTAGTCTTTCTCAAACATATTGTCAAACATCAAAAAGGGGGAGATTGTTGGTGCAATCATGTTTAGGTCAAAGGTTGACCTAGTTTGACTGAGCTCGGGTGAGCTTAGGTCTATGGGAGATTGTTGGTGCAATCTTGGTTAGGTCAGGATTGACCTGGTTTGACAAAGCTCAGGTGAGCTTGAGTCTGGTAAGCTCGGGTGAGCTCGAGGTCGTATGTTTCGATGTTTGATAATGATGTTTGAGTGGTCATGATGTGTGAGTCAAGTGGGTCAAGGTTGACTGGAGACTTGACTGGGAAAGACCTAGTGGGACTAGGTGAAGTCCAGGTAGATCGGGGAGATCGTACGCTGGCATGGCAAAAGACCTAGTGGGACTAGGCAGACCTAGTGGGACTAGGTGAAGTCCAGGTAGATCGGGGAGATCGTACGCTGGCATGGCAAAAGACCTAGTGGGACTAGGCAGACCTAGTGGGACTAGGTGAAGTCCAGGTAGATCGGGGAGATCGTACGCTGGCATGGCAAAAGACCTAGTGGGACTAGGCAGACCTAGTGGGACTAGGTGAAGTCCAGGTAGATCGGGGAGATCGTACGCTGGCATGGCAAAAGACCTAGTGGGACTAGGCACACCTAGTGGGACTAGGTGAAGTCCAGATGGATCGGGGAGATCGCATGCTGGCAAGGTGGAAGTCTACCGAGAGACTAGACCTAACTCGAGGGTTAGGCAAATCTGGTTGGGAACTAGGTTAAGTCCGAGCTGGGAGCTAGGCAGTAGAAATCCAAGTTGGTCAACGGGGTTGACCGGACACTTGGTAGGGGATCCTGGACTTGTGGGAACAAGTTAGGGTGGACTCAATCGATTGGGCAATCGATTGGGCCAATCGATCAGGTGATCGATTAGAGCGGTTTTCGCGAGAGGACAGAAGGATCCTGAATCGATTGGGTAATCGATTCAGGGTATCGGTAATCGATTGGCTAATCGATTAGGGCGGTTTGCGCGAGAGAACAGAGAGGCTCTGAATCGATTGGGTAATCGATTCAGGGCAATGGTAATCGATTGGCTAATCGATTACGGTTCGAAAACTAGCCGTTGAACGGCTAAGTGTGACGTGGTAATCGATTGGGTAATCGATTATCAAACCCTAGGCGACGGGTATAAGATCTTTCGCGCAGGTTTTGGCCGCAGTTCTTCTCCTCTTCTTCTCCAACTTCATTGCCATTTCAAGGGAAGCCTTGGAGCTTAGTGCTGTTGCATTTCCAAGGTTCTAGAGGCAATCACAAGCTTGAAGATAGCAAGGAAAGCAAAGAGAGTTCATTTATTGTAAATCTTGTAAGATTTCTTTTGTGTATTTGCTTTGTTCTTGTTGTATCTTTGTAACAAGCTTGTAAGAGGTTTCTCCACCTCAAGAAGGAGACTTTCATAGTGCATGAGAGTGTGAGGAGAGTGGATCCTTGGATTAGTCACCCGACCAGGGTGGATACCAAGTAAAATCAAAGTGTTAGCGATTGCTTGAAGTCTTCCGCAGCGACAAATCATCTACAAGCGAATCGAAGCTAATCACCCCCCCTCTAGCTCGCTAATCGGTCCCAACACAGTGCACTGACAAGCTCGATCAGGGCAGATCCCGGCTAGATCACCACCGACGACAATGAGCAACCAAAGAAAATGAAGACAAATCAGAGAAATTCTGAGGAGATCCACTATGGCATCAGGAGAATCAAAGCTTACCTCTACCGTGATTGAGAATTGGAGCTATGTTGGCTAATCTCTAGCGACAACACCACTCAATGGCCCAAATGTGTGGGGGAAGGAAGAGATTGAAGGCCCACTCCCTTGACCCCTCAATGAGCTTCTACCAGGAGAGCGATCGATGCTCGCTTTAGAGGAGGAAAAGGAGAGGATGAAGAAGGAGAAGATGAGGGAGATGGAGTCTAGGTAGAGGGATGTTGCGAAGAGAAGCTCGACAATCGGGCAGAAGATCTGAGGCAAAGGGATCTAAGGGAGCCTTTCGTTTGCTCCACTTTCTATTTTCATTTTCCAAAAAAATCGTATTTTCTCATTTTCTGGAAAATGACTTTATTTCATTCTATAGTTTTCCAGAAAATGTTATATCTTTTTCTGGAAAATAAGTCTGGAAAATACAAATCGAACATGTTTTCTAAAAAACCATATTTTCTGTGAAAAAATGAAAATAGAAACAAGCATACCAAATGGAGCCTATATTTTTTACATCTTTGCACTTTAGCCCTCAAAATTTGCCATATTGCACCCACCTTAATTTTAGGGTTTAACTCCTTTCACCCCTTTAAAGTTTGGTTTTAAAGCAAATTTACCCCTCCATAACATTAGGTAATCAATTCCGCCCCTCCAACCTCATCCAAGGGTTGGGAAAACCTAGAAAGTCTCCGAAATTTCTTGAACTGACATTGTTATTAACCAAATTTAACATGGAGTTTCAATATCAACCTTGGGGGGGGGGGGGGGGGGGGTGGACATCTTACAATTAGTTTGTCTTGTGAACAAACCATACATGAATAATTTGTTGGTGCAGTCGACATCGATAATCAAACTTAAGTTTTGGTACATAATAGAATGTTAAAGTTAGCTAATAAACTCAAAGTGTTGGATGCACCCTCAGCTGATTGGAGGCATCCGGGAGAGGATAAACACTAAAGTATTGGGATTGGATCAGCATGCATGGAGGCACCCCGGATAAATCGAGAAGCCTCTAATACCCTATAAAAGGAGTATTCAACCCCAACTCTCTTCATCAATTCTACTACAAGTTTCAAGTAGTGTTTGTCGCGTCGTCCCCTTGCAACTGTTGTGATGTGACCTTGCTACGCCAAATCTACCCTCAAGCAAGCTTTTACGACAAGAACCATAACTACATCGAGCTACATGTGTTGGTAAAAAATTTAAAGTTAATTAGTATTGTTCTTGTATAAGAAAGTGTATGTTGTTACACTTTCATCATCTGTGTATTCGATGTCTTGAACTTTAGTGGATTTTCCATCAGATACATCCCAAGGGGGCATGGGCCTTAGAGTAGAAGTCGCTGGATTGCGAACTATGTAACTAGCATGTGCTATTTTTCTATTTTGTCTTTGTTTGTTTTCTTCCGCTACGCAATTTGATTTTTGATAAGTTTCTTAAATCTAGAAAAAGAGAATTTTTAAAAATACATGTGTTTCACCCCCACCCCCACCCCCACCCCCTCTCATGTGCAACCGATCCAACAAAATTGTTGTCTAAATGAATTTTTTTGGTTCTTTAAAGGATGCCCACATGAATTATTTATTATTCTTCGCATTGTTGCCTCATGATAACAAACTAAGTTGTTACATAATATAAAACCATACTTGTCAACAAACTTCTGGTTTGCTATTATGTTTGTCTCAACTGCTTTCATTGTTATACAATACATCCCAGAAGGGAGTGTCCATAATCTTTTTTTTTTATCTACTTCTAGCTTGATATAATAGATATAATGTAAAGGTATTTAATATTATTTTCATTTAATGCTTTAATATGATATCCATTTTGATGGATGTTTTTAAAGCTAAGAAAATTTATACTGAATTTGCTAGCATAGAGCGCATTTTCAATATATAGGATTGTATCATTTTATAAAATGATATTTGTTTTTCAATAATTTTTGATGCATCCCATATTGTTATAACATTACTTTCACTAATGTTAACTCCAAAAAATACTTTTTGGCTTGAATGATGGTGTGGGTTGTACCACTATCTGCTAGACATTTATCTTAATATTCCATCATTAATCTAAAAATAATAATGTATAAGTAAAAGAGTTATACTTCCAATATAATTTCTTTCAAGATTTATACACAAAATATTTTATTAAATAAAGATCCAATGTAGTAACTCTCATTGACAACTTAAAAGAAAATGAAATTTTGAAATAGAAAATACATAGTAAAACTAAAAGACAATCATTCCATACATTCTAGAAACTTCACCTACAACTTAAATCAAAAGTAAATATGGACAGGAAAAGACACTAAAATGGAAATACAACTATATATATTCCCTATTGTCTAGCACGTCACCCTCGCCACCAATAAAATGATCAATATTATCATCTGGCTGGGCAAAGAAATCAGAGACATCCAAATAGATTATGTCAACTGAATCATAATCATCAATAAAATTAGTCTATATTTTACCTTGTTCTTTGATCGAATTTTGTTATAGATCCACAAGATTCCTTGCTGTATGGCAGGCATGAGACCAATGCGTCTCGATTCCACATTTAAAACACTTGTCTTCATATTCTTTTGAGTTTTCCTTTTTTACTTCTTCATTGCTAGATTTCCACTATTGGTTGCTTGTTTTAAATCTTTTACATTTTATTGCTGATAATTTTTCTTTTGTCTATGCCCATGACCTCGTCCACAACTTATCCCAATTTTATGATTTTGAGATGAGTTAGCATTGACTTGGGGAATGATGTTCCATTTGCTTCAGGAAAAGGTGTAGATCAAGTTGGACACAATTGATAATTTTTCATGAGTAGCTCATTATTCTGTTAAGCAACTAGTAGAAATGAGATAAGCTCAGAATATATATATATATTTTTTAAATCCTCACTCACGATATTGTAGAAGCACATTCAATGCATAAAAAGTGGAGAAAGTTTTTCTAATAAATCTTAATCACTAATTTTCTCTCCACAAAGCATGAGTTTAGAGCTAATCTTGAATAGTATTGAGTTATAATCGCTTACATATTTAAAATCTCATAGGTGGAGATGCATCCATTCATAATGGGCTCTTGAGAGAATTATAGTTCTATGATGATCAAACATTTCTTTCAATTTTTTTTTTCAAAATTCTTATAGTTCTTTCACAATGAAATACACAACTTTTAATTCATAATCAAGATGATGGCAAAGGAAAATAAGTACTTTTGCATGATCCTTCAGGATTCATTGTTTCCTTCTTATTGTCTCTTAAGCTCTTAGCAACAAGATGAATATTAGGATTCAAAATCCATGACAAATGATTTTTCCCAATTTGGTCAAATACTTCAAATTCAAGCTTTGTAATATTTGTCATAGCAACCACTATATAAGAGCTAATTAAGAAAATAATTAGAATAATATCATTTATAAAACAAAATGTGTTACTATTTGAAGCAATCAAATAATTATGTCGACACAAAAATAATATATCAACATAAATTAAAGGTCAATAAATATTAAACAAGTATGTCATAATATAATCAAAACATATTATGTTGCCATAGTTATGAAGCAATTAAATATTTGTGTCCACACAAAAATATTATGGCAACAGAAATTAAAGGAAACAAATATGAAACAAGTATGTCATAATATGATCAAAACTAAAATATATTTCAATATACTTTAGTAATATTGACAAATGTTATATCAAAATTCTTCAAGAATATTGATATGTGTTGTTTGTAATAAAACTTATATCTTAGATTCGGAGCATCAATATAGAATTAAAAGTTGTGATTCTTCAAGAGCATCAATATAGAATTAAAAGTTGTGTTTCTTCATCATCAATATAAATTTAGAATTTGTACTACTTTAAGATCATCAATATTAAATCTAAATATTGCGTTATTTCAAGAGCATTAATATAAAACTAAAGACAAACATAAAACTAAAAAATTGTACTCTTTAGAGAGCTTAAAAAAAACTAAAACTAAGAATGTTTATGAGTTCACATCTCAAAAAGCGCTCGTGCTAATAACGTATTATAATTTAATAGTAGTGGAAGAGAATTAAAGAGAGAATTATTTTGTATTTTATTTCTACCAAGGATCCCTATTTATAAGATAGATGAAGTGTTGTAAAAAATAGAAAAAATACAATGATTTATCAATTAACAATCAAATCAAATCAAATTAATCATCTATTATAACAATAGATTAATTGTAAAATAATTGTTTTATACAAAACAATTCTATATTGGACTGGTCGGAATTGAATTCCATATTTCTTTTCTAAAACACTCTCTCGATTGTCATCAACTTCCACAATGATATCTTGCCGAAAATCAATATTAGTAAGAGGGTTGGTCCAGTCGGACGGATCACCCCCAAGCCACATGGAAAGGTCAAGGTGGACAATTGCAAATGGGCAAAATAAAGCCTACAGAGGTCTCCTGTCTCTAACAAAAGGTCGACCGGGCATACTTCTTCGAAACCTATGAATAAGATAACCTTGTGGAAAATTAACACGGCCAAGTTGGAGAAGAAGCAAATAGGATCTTGAGCAGGAAGGGATGCTCCTCTCGACCCATCCGATCATGTTTTCTCAATACTCTCATCCTTGACCCACCCTTCCCATTTTAGCCGACCAAGGTCGGTTAAGCACGTCCATCTCTCAGTCACCAAGTGGGCCTAGGAACTGCATGGGCCTTCGCCATGATGGCCCACGCCGGTCCCCTCTAAGAGCACGTGGGATCCAAATTCCCTACAGATACTCTTTAAATATATGATATCATTGCGATACTGTGATAGGACGGTTGTGACAGTGGCACGACAGTTATCTCCTTCAATCATTCTTCAAGGGGGCAAGCATGTTTATTAGGAATCTCTAATTGCACAGGGATATGAGAATGATGGAAGCTAGCAAGATGACCATGGTGGCGTTGTCGCAAGAGGACTTGGAGTTGTTGGTAGCAACAAAAGCTTAGTCTAGGGGGTAGAAAGTTTAGCCCTCTGGCGGACCTGTTGCTTCTAGCCCTGCGGCCGCATCGCAGACGAACTTGCAGCACACAGTGAGGGCCTCTCGTCCTGATGGGAGAATAGACTTTTCCCAAGCTTTACTCTGATCAGGTGATAGAAGGGAGGTTAGACCCAATCCTGTGCAGGTTTCATCAGTGGAGAACACGATAGAGCAAAACCATCGGAAAGGGGTAAAGTGTCAGCAGGGTGACACTCTCTCAATCGACCCCGTGCCCCCTTCACATGGGAGATATTAGAAGATCCATTGCCCCACCACTTCAGTGTTAGATCTCGAGCATGAGTACATTTTAATGAAACGAATACCATTCTAGTTGATTGCGAAATACAAAAACTTACAGTGATCGGATCTCCTTCTTCTCTTCTTCTTCTGCTTGCTGTCACGAGAACGTCACCGAGGATCGATCCCAATTAGCCACAAACCAAATCCCTCGTCTAATGCTCCTTCGTCTGCTCGCCTCTCTATCGCGTGCCTTAGATTGCATTTGGACGCAGCTTATATAAGAGGAAGATGTCTCTTCCTCTACCTCATTCAATACCTCCATTAATGGAGGTTTATAGAGGTTTTGAATGCTTTAAGCGTTGGAAGCTGAAGAGGAGGAGGTGCCTCTTCCTCTTCTGTAACTTCCCGTAATGCTAACATCTTCCACTCATCCAATTCTATTTATATAGGTCATCTAGTCACTAAGACCATGTAAGAAAGTCACAAAGACCATATAGGAGCATTTAATTCATACTTCAGGGAAAATGGTTCGTGCGACAGCAAGCACACTGAGCAATTAATGCTAAGAAAGTTGTTACACTTAACTTAGCTGCTCTATAGAACGAATCAGAGACATCAATAACTTATCTTTACCCCAGATTAAATATTTACATCAATATGAACATCTCTAATCCCTCATATGACATCTATGTCAAGAGCATGTTCGACATCTCAAATCAATACATTTATTCACAATCACATTTTTAAGTACTCAACAAAAAATATAATTGGTTGACCAGTGAATAAGTATTACAGATGTAAACCAATTTTAATCTTCCTTTTCAGCTAGAATCTATTCATTCTAATTAGTCGCTTTCCTAGTTATGCTCCATAGACCGAATCATCCATAGTCAATAGGACACACACTAAAGTAGCAAACACTGATTAAAACTTCAAGTAGACAGCTAAATAGTCATTTAGGGTAAGATTGAGATTAACTGATAATCTCAAGGGTCTCACATAGTAGAGAAGCAGGGATCCATTCTCCTACTACCCTTATTGTCGCTATAGCACATGTGGTATGAATCACATGCTACGATATTTTTCTCTTTACCAAAAAGAGTGCATGTTTTTCTCAAATATTTAACATCGTACAGATTTCGATCTAGACATACCTAACGTCTAATCCGAATTTAACTTATGAATTCTAATCTGGCTTTAAACAGGTTTAGTAAATGGTGGGTGCATTTACTTCGATCATTACATAAATGATCTCATCTTGATACAAAATCAAGGCGACCTCAACTTATGAGTATGTCTCTCTTCACAACTACATAAGCTGTCTCATAAGTAATGGTCTTACCTCTATTTATACTCAACAAATAGAGACGATTGTCCATGTGAGTGGACCAATCTCAGCCTGCCAACATGTTCATCGAGACTTTTTTCAAATGTAACAAATACATTTACACTGAATAGATCATGACATTTCATTTATATAAATGTAACAAATACATTTACAATGTGTTACATCTTGCGTAGTCCCAAAGACTTCACATGCTCATGAAATGACTCTTTAGTCAATGGCTTAGTAAAAGGATCTGCAAGCATTGCTCGGGTAGGGATGTACTCAAGAATTATCTTTTTCTTGTCAACAATATCCCTTACAAAATTATATTTAATTTCTATATGCTTACCTTTGCTGTGATATTTAGGATCCTTGGAAAATGTTATAGCATCTTGATTGTCACAATTCACTGTAACAGGGCTCCCACTGTCCTTAACAATCTTCCGATGCTTTAGGAATCTTCTCAACCAGACAGCTTCTTGTACAACCGCTGCACAAGCCACATACTCAGCTTCCATTGTCGACAGCGCTACACAAGCCTGTTTCTTGTTGTTCCATGAAATGGCACCTCCATTCAGCATAAAAATATAGCCAGATATGAATTTTCTGTCGTCAAGGTCCCCTGCCCAATCTGCATCTGCATAGTCCTTCAAGCTCAGCTTTGATCCTTGGAAGCAGAGACAATAATCTGCTGTCCCTTTGAGATATCTGAATATCCTTTTTACTGCTTTCCAGTGTCTCGATCCTGGGTTTGACTGGAAACGACTAACTAAGCAATAGCATAACTTATATCAGGACGAGTACACAACATAGTGTACATCAAACTACCATTGGCACTAGCATATGGTCTTTTCTTCATTTCGGCTATCTCTTCAGGAGTCTTGGGAGACATACTTTTGCTCAGAACAACACCTTTCGCTGTAGGTGTTTGTTCAACGTTGCAATCAAACATATTGAAGTGTTGTAGTATCTTAGTGATATAAGCTTCTTGGGACAAACCCAAAAGTCTTTTTGATCGATCACGAATGATCCGTACTCCTAAGATATACTCAGCTTCTCCCATGTCTATTATGTCAAATTGTGATGAAAGCCAAGACTTGACATCAATCACAACTTTTAAGTCACTTCCAGCTATTAGCATATCATCAACATATAATGATAAAATGACCAACTTTTCTTTATCCTTTCTTAGGTAAACACAATGATCCTCATTGATCATTTCGAAACCATAAGATAAAATGACTTCATTGAATCTTATGTTCCATTGCCTTGATGCCTGCTTTAGCCCATACATAGACTTCTTAAGTCTACATACTTTATTCTTTTGGCCCTCAGCTATATAACCTTCCGGTTGTATCATATAAATTTCTTCGTCAAGATTATCATTAAAGAAAGTCGTCTTTACATCCATTTGATGTAACTCAAAGTCATAATGCACTACTATAGCTAGGATGACTCGTATTGACACAAACTTCACAACTGGTGAGAATGTCTCTTCAAAATCAATACCCTTCACTTGGGTATATCCTTTTGCAACCAAACGAGCTTTGTACCGATTAATCGACCCATTAGCTTTCCTCTTAATTTTGAGAATCCACTTATTCCCAATAGCCCTGCGGCCTGGAGGAAGATCGACTAAATCCCAAACTTGATTCTTTCTCATGGACTCCATTTCCTCATCCATTGCAACTTTCCATTTCTCCTTAACTGAGCATTTTATTGCTTCCTCAACCGTTCGAGGTTTTTCATTGTCAACTGGGAGTATCATTAATGCCTCATTTTCAATGTCAAACCTTCTCCGAAGAATAATCTTACGATTACTTCTTCGCAGGTTTGACTGTTGAGAAACTAATTTATTTATAGGTCATTTACTCCCACTAGGTTGACTAGATTCAGGTATCCCCTGTGATTCCTGATTTGTTGATATAGGAACAGTATCTTCCTCCTCTATTGCAAATAGAGGAGTTGATTTATCAACTTCACCTCTCGTTGGGAACTCAGTTTCGAAAAAAGTAGCATCTCTTGACTCAATTTCAGAGATGGTTCCATCTTGCTACTCAACAATAATAACATAACCCTTAGAGGTATCAGAATATCTTACAAAGATACACTTCTTACCTCTGGGTCCTAATTTTCCATATTTGTGAGTCTTATCATGAATATAAGCACCTGACCCCCATGGTCTCAGATTACTCAAATCTGGTTTTCTGCCTGTCCAAAGTTCATATGGAGTAGATGGAACAGTTTTAGAAGGCACCCGGTTAAGTATGTAGGTTGCAGCCAATAATGCATCTCCCCAATAGGAAATAGGCAAATTAGCTTGAGTCATCATCGACCTAACCATTTCAAGAAGAGTTCGATTTCTTTTTTCAGCAACTCCATTTTGCTGTGGAATCCCAGGGATAGTTAACTGTCTAATAATCCCTTTCTCATTACATATTGTCTTGAACTGATCAGACAAATATTCACCTCCACGATCAGTGCGTAAGATTTTAACCTTACGTTCCAATTGATTCTCAACTTCGTTCAAATAACGATTAAAGCAATCTAATACTTCATATTTATGAGAAATCAAATACACATGACCAAAATGCGTGAAGTCATCAATAAATGTAATGAAATATGAACTATCATTTCTAGCCTTCATGTTCATCGGACAACAAATATCCGAATGAATCAATTGCAATGGTGAATCAACCCAAATAACCTTACCAAACGGTTTTCTAGTTTCTTTTCCAGCAAGACAATGCTCACATATAGACAAGTTTACTTTAGCACAAGTGCCGAGCAGACCCTCTCTTGCTAATCTATTCATTCTCTCTTGTCCTATATGTCCCAATCTAGCATGCCAAACTTCATCATTAACATCAGCATCACTAGTAAGAGCAATGTTTGAAAAATAACCATTATTTTCACAATTAACATCTGGTTCTACATTGAGAACCATGAAACCGTTTGATACAAAACCATATCCAATTAATACAGAGTCAATTTTAGGTTCAACACAACGACTGTAAAAATTCAAACAGTAACCCAATTCAAGAAGGAAATTCACAGAAACCAGATTCCGTCGAATCTCAGGAGCATACAGGACATTATGCAGAAACAATGTACGCCCACCACGAAGGTTGAGTTTGCAAGTGCCAATTCCTTTGACTTCAATTCTTGCATTGTTTCCCACATATATCCACTTATTGCCAGCTGGTACGCGGCGGTACTCCACGTACGTAGCTCGATCACGAGCTACATGGTTCGTTGCTCCTAAATCTATAATCCACAAAGGATAAGAATCAGCTAACAACACCGAACTAGTAACATAAAGCTCATGAAAAGAAGACAAACATGAATTTACCTTTTTCGGCTCAGTACACTCCCGAGCAAAATGGCCCTTCTTGCCACAGTTATAGCAAGTTAGCTTGCCTTTAGGTTTCTTTCCATACTTCTTTCCTTTCTTCTTGATTGGGTCTTGCACAGTAGTAGCACCAGCTTCTTTTCCCTTACCCTTTCCTTTCTTAAACCATCATTTCTTATTCTTGGATCCAGAACCTTCAGCTACAAAAGCTTGCTCAGAAATCCTTGCGGATTCTATTCTCTCCGCCTCCAGTTCAATATGGCATGAGACATCTGTTAGTGATATGAGAGAAGTGTCCTAAGGCAATCGTCTTATGATTGTAAACATTTATTTTAATAAATGATAATTCACTATTTGAGTATACATGTTTGTGTATTTGATTGGGATCTTAAACTCATCTACTGAATGTCCGCAATATAATTCATAGCATAAGAGAATTTGTGATGGGATCACAACTAGTGATTATCTCTACATGTGCAATTGTGAAGTATTGAAAGTATCCCTAGTCGATGAATTGATGAAAACGGACACTATCAATTTTGTTGAGACTAGCATGGGTTATTCTCTAATCAGCTGATTCTCACTGGCTGGTGACATTGGGATGTCCAGAGATAAACATGGATGCTAGTTAAGCGAACTAGTTCATTGGAGTGACTAGCTGTAAAACTTCATATGGTTATCTATACAGATATGTCAATGAAGTTCTTACTGCAGCTTAAGTGCGATGTTCCTTTGACTTACGGTGTTCAAGTCATCTTGGTCATGGAGACTTATACTTTAACATCTTAAGCAAGCATCTCCAAGGAGGTGTGGACCCAGGATGATTGGGTATAAGCCGAAGTGCCCGAAGATGTTTGAACAGCCTACAAAGGATTCACCACTCCTTGCGAGGAGATGTATACCCAGGCCTATTGTCGGATTGTTACTCAAAGCCTCTGGCCAGAGCATATCATGTTTAGAGTGTAAGTCTCTTAAATACATGAGAGTAATTAGAAATCCAAAGGACGAGAAAGACACTACTTGGGCTAGGTGTGACGTAGTCAGTCTAGTGGGGACTGACACAAACAGACCATGTCCTGAACCAAGTGGGTATAAGATGGTGAAGGGAATGAGGCACGATTCATTAGAGCTGCTGAAGGGTTTCAGAATTACTTCTGAGCTCAAACCGTTGATCTTTCGATTAATTGGGGGTCATGATGTACTACTAGGTGCCACTCATGATCGTTCTATAATTAGTTGATTATAGACGGCCAACATAAATCGAAAGCATATTTAGTCACACGCACTACGAGTAATCCGAGGGATTTAAAATGAGTTGAAAATTGGATTTTCCAATCAAGAGAAATAAGTTGAATCTGAGTTAATCAGAGGCGCAACGGAAACTTAAAATGGCTAAGTCTTTTGAAGGCTTATTGGGCGAATTAAATGAGTTTAATTCGCGATCGGTTCGGCTCGGTTTGGCCGGCCAAAGAGGGTGTCAAACCCCTTTGGTTTGGCCGGCCACATAAAAGGGGAGAAACCAATTTATTTGGTTTAATTAATAAAATAAATCTAGCGCGATTTGTTTTATAAATTATGGATAAATAAATTTGTGTAAAGAAATTTATATAAATAAATTTATAGAAATTTATTCTATTATGGAAATTAAAATGATCCATGGAATGGTTTATTTTAATTTTATAAAATCAATTATGAATTGATTTTTTTTTCATAATAAGAAAGTTTATAAATTTCTTGTAAAATTTATTCCATAATAAAAGGAGAGATAAATTTGGTTTATTATAAAGTTGGTTATAATAAAACTTGGCTAAAACAGAATAATTCATAAGAGAATTTATAGGATAAATTTGTTATGAAAATTCTGTTAAGAGGGAGACTTGGCAAGGGAGATGCTACTATATAAAGGAACCAAAGGCAAGCATTTAATTAAATCAATAGAGTAATCAAGAGATTAACTCTCTCCCTCTCTCTCTTATTCTCTTCCTCCCCTTCTCCTTCCCACCTAGGGTCGGCGCCCCCTTTGGCTTACCCTAGGGTCGGCGCAATCCATCCTAGGGCCGGCGCACCCTCAATCTTCCAAGGTTGCCGTAAGTTGTCACCAACAAGAAGGAGCCAAACAAGAAGAAGAAGAAGCGGGACGCATCTCCTTCCTTCCCGGAATTTAGATTTCGATTCTTGGTGGTTAGTTTCCTATCTTCTCTATTGATCTTCTAGTTGTGCCTTTAGAGAATCTAGTAGTTCTCGTCGGTACAAAACTCGTGACTTTGCGAAGTCATCCCGAAGAGAACTCGGCGTGGACGCGAATAGAGGCGGAGCTTCCAAGGGACGCTACGGTTGGATCTCGTCCTTTACTTCGAGTTACGCGAGGTACTTAGTAAATTAGTTTACTTTTTCGCAAAATTTTAATTTATGATCATGTCCGCACATCATAAGGTCGCATGCTAGATACATGGTTAAGAATAATTTGAGAAATTATTTATGCTAATTCTTCCGCTGCACGTAAATATTTTAAAGTTTACGAACTCGTATCCTTGTCAACATGCACCCGGTCCCAACAGTGGTATCAGAGCCGGTTAGTGTTCGACATAATCATATAATTGTTTTGCGAAAAACTTTGTCATGATCTCAATTTTGAAAAAAAATTTCAATTATGGAAACTTTCAAATTATAATAAATTTTAGATTTAGAAATTTCTAAGTTTGGAAATCCTCATGAAATTTCGCAAACTTTTGAAATTTTCTAGTTTCTGAAATTTTATAATAATTGTGAAAACTTTCCATCTTTGGAAACTTTTCAATTTTGGAAAATTTTCTATTTTAGAAATTTTTTAATTTTGGAAATATGTAAGTTTTCTTTGTACCAGAAACTTACAATTATTCTGAAAACCAATTATGAAATCTCGCAATTTTGGGCACTTTCTTTCAAGAAAGTCTAGACAAATTTATGGACAATTAATTGACAATTAAATTTGAATTGGGTTTTAAATTGACAAAAAAATTCTTTATTTTGGATTGAGCCTCGGGGAGCCGTCCAATTTAAAGTTAGTTGTTGTAATTTAATTTTCGAATTTTAAATTAGATTGTCATGTTTAATTTGGTTACGCTTCCGAAGCGGACCAAATTGGATTTACAATAAATTACTTTTCTTTGGGTATCTGAGCCTCGGGGAGCCACCCTTAGAAAACGATTTGTTATAATTAATTGTAACACCCCAAATTTTCAATATAATATCATGACGATGCATGAAAAATGATGATAAGGAAATGATGTAAAGTTCATGCAATCACATGCTATGAAATGTCATGAATGCGTGAAATATTATATTCATGAAATATTATTATCATGAAATATTAGCATGAAATATTATTAATATTATGAAATTTCATGATGGGCTTGGCTTAATGGGCTTTGATATGGGTTAGTGTAAATTGTGATAAAAAGAAGAGCTAGAAAGGAGGAAGCAAGGATTGAACCTTGAACCTCTTAGTTTCACTCACCATGTCTAACCAATGAACCAAGCAATATTTCATGTAGAAGGAGTAAGGAACATGCTTGTTAAGTGTGTAAGGGTGAAGAGACATGTCTTTTCATGAGAAAAGTATAAATATGGGAAGTTGGAATAACTTCCTTTTCTTCTCTTCTTCTTCTTCCTTCCCCACCGAAACCACCATCATCCCCTTCTCTTCTTCCATTTTCGAAAACTTCATCCAAGGGTTCTAACCCTAGGGCAATTGCAAGGAGGGAAGCCCAAGTGTCTTTGCCTTCTACCAAGACTAAGGAGTCTTAGAGGAAAATTGGAAGAAAAAGGCTTTCACATAC
Organism: Boesenbergia rotunda; assembly: GCA_024364735.1. Taxonomy (NCBI): domain Eukaryota; kingdom Viridiplantae; phylum Streptophyta; class Magnoliopsida; order Zingiberales; family Zingiberaceae; genus Boesenbergia; species Boesenbergia rotunda. Next base: position 125,242 of record JAGFNQ010004017.1, on the reverse strand, counting down.
CCTTCAAGTGTAGGGTACCCTACGATTTTAAGAAGGTTAAAATCCAGCGCTAGGATGTAAGTATCCTCTCGCCTGCGGCATAATTATTATTGAATGTGTGCTTGTTTCATTCTTTTGAAAAATCACAAGGACCTTCCTTTATGAAACTTTCGGCCACCTCCTTTTAATAGGCTTTGGTTGCTTCTTGATGCATGAGGGTATCCCTAGGAACGTAGGGTATGAATTTATGGTATTTTTCCATCATGATGTGATAACAAAAGTTAGGGTTTTTGTACCCTACAAGGTTTCGGCCAAGCTTGGATTCCTTGGGATTGTGAAGTGAATTACTTCTTGATACATGTCATGAATGCTAAACAAATGTGGTATACATGTGTGTTGTTTTCCAAATTTTTTAGAAGACAAAATTAGGGTTTGGCACCCTATATAACTTTCGGCCAAGAGGAGGAGGGCTAGGGTTTTTGAGTTGCTTGCTAACCTATTATGTTCTTATGAATAGTAGTGGAGATAACATGTTTGTGTGAATGTTTGTATGAAGGTTGGATGTCAAAAAAAAACCTAGCCTAGCCATTTTACACCATTCGGCCAACCCTAGGGGAATTAGGGTAAAGGTTGTATGATTTTTCTTTTGATATATCCATGCTTAATAAGTATAGGTGAGGTGTTTGTAAGAATGCTTGAATGAATTATTTGATTGGAAAACCAAACTCCTTTACCTGTGACTTTCGGCCAACCCTAGTGCTAGGGTTGGGTGGTCCTTAATGAAACCATGAAGCATGCTACACTTATATGTTGTGTGTATAAATTATGTGACCTATCTTGTTAGGTATAAAAGCATGCCTTATAGCCCATGGGGCACTCTTATGACATGAGCATGATGTGGTTGAGATGTGGTTGATAATATGCTTAACAAAAAAAAAAGGATACTCTATTGAACTGGGATCAAGAGCACCCGAATGTGTGGTGTGTCCCTAGGGGATCAAGAGCACCCGAATGTGTGGTGTGTCCCTTTGAGAAGTGATTAAGAGTACCTTTAGGCATATACATATATGAGTAATTGAATGATAAATTACTTTACTTTGAAAGTTGTGTACCCGACTCGGAAGGGGGTCGTTAAACAAATCCAATGTGCATGTTAACTGAAGGTCATGGCATTGGTAGGACGGAAGGGTCCTGCTCTAATTAGATTGGTGGCTCGCTACCCCAATTTATTAGGGAACGCGCATGATGTGGTACTACAACTGGGCCCTGGAGATATTGTATTTTCAAGTACTTACCATTATGGAACTGCTTTTGAAAAACATATTATTTCTCATTGTGAGATAATCTTGTTCTGTAAAGTACTTAGAGATATTTGATGTGATGTTTATGATGCTTGATGAGATGCTTATGATGCTGATAATCTTGTTCTATCTTGATTACTGAGTACATGATATGATGTATCGATATGGTTTTGCGAGTAGGCCCGGATTCTTACTAAGCATGTTTTGCTTACTAGTTCATGTTGTTTCTTATGCTGCAGATAGCGGTAAGAAATACTCGAACTAAAGGAAGAGGCAGAGGGAAGGCTGGAGGATGTGTGTGGTGATGGCTCGGGAAAGAACGAAAGATTCTATCTACCTTGTTTTGTCTAGAATCTAAACTGCTTCCAATAATTACTATTGAAATTGTATTGCTATACTCTGAATGGGTGATGATCATGACTACTCTACTGTGATTGAGTTAGTGATATGGAACCTATGTTATGCTAGATAATACTATCATTAATGTTTAAATGTGTAGAATGCATGCTAAGGAAAATACTAGGTAATTACTATTTTTTGTTTCTTATGAATGCTTCCTTTGCATGTATCTAAGACTAGATAACTCTTGCTATATTCCTATGTTTTATCTTGTTCAAACCATGTTTATTCCATGCTATAGTGTGTTACATGATCTTCCTATTAGGTTGTAAAAGCATGTAGATATAAAAGAAATGAAAAACCATGCTTGGTAAATTAGTCTTCAATAGGCATGCCTAGTATATTTGTTGTATGTAACTGTTTTGTTTGGATATACATGCTTAATATGATTGTATGATATGAGTGTATGGACCCGTAACCCCGCCTTTAGGGTAGATATAAGGCCGGGCGTTACAAGTTGGTATCAGAGCAGGTTTCCCCTCCACCACACACACATCAAGCTTCCTCCTGCCGCTTCCAAGTAAGAAATCCTAACTCGCTTATTTAATTCATGTACAGTAATGATAGAAATGGAGATGATTAATACTTGTATAACAAGTGAAGATAGAATTATAAGGCTTATGAAGTCATTTACTGTCTACATGATAGATATGGCTAGAAGGCATAGTACTAGGGGTAACGAGACAGCACCCCCACCTGACCTGTTGCAGGTGATCACTGAGCTGCAGCGCCAGGTCACTGAGCAGCAGCAGATGATAAACACGCTGATGACCCAGCAGACTAACACTGCCACCCCTGCGGGAAGTCAGGACGCCATAACCACTGAACCTCCGGCTGCACAGGCGCCCTTAGACACTATGGCCAGAGCAGTCCGACAAGAGGCCTATTTGATACAGTGGCAACGACTGAAGCCGGATAAGTTCTCCGGCATCTGCGAGCCGTGGGACGCCCAGTCCTGGCTCAAAACAGTGGAAAGCACCGTGGAACTTCTTGACTGGCCGGAACACGAAAAGGTCAAGTGTGTCTCGTTCTGCCTCTCCGGCGATGCTCGGATGTGGTGGGAACGGGTGAAGGCCAGAAGATCGGTGGACCAGATGAAATGGAAGGATTTCGAGTCTGAATTTCTGGAGGAGTTCTTCCATATGAGGGTGACCAACAGGCATTTTGATGAGTTCACCGAATTTCGACAGGGGAATCTCTCTGTCAACGAGGCCGTCCAGAAATTTAACCGACTGGCATGATTATGTCCGGAGCTGGTTAGTACTGAAAGGGAAAGGGTCAGATTAATGCTAAGAATGCTTAGGCCCGACATTGCTCTGAGTGTAGCCGGTGGCGTTCATAGGCCACAGACTGCAGAAGAGCTAGTCAGCGGCGCCCTGAATGCTGAGCACTATCTGAAGAATATCAGCCAGCAGAAGCAGGCCCCAGCCAGTACACAGAATCAGAGTCAGTCGGAAAATCAAAGGACTCGGAACACTAACCCCCACTGGAAGAAGAACCACAATGGAAAAAGAAAGTCATGGAACAAGTCTACTGGTGATTTGAAAGGCAAGAAGCCTAAGCACCCTCCTTGTGCCACCTGTGGGAAGATGCACCTCGGGGCATGCTTATGGGGTGCCAAGAGATGTTATACTTGCGGGAAGGAAGGACACTTTGCCAGAGAGTGTCCTACTGCCGCTAAGGCACCTCAGCAGCAGTATATTCAGCACAAAGGTGCTCCTCCCCAGCTTCACCATATGCAGGTTGTCATCGATGGTACGCCTATTTATCAGGGGCGATTAGAAGCCCCGCCTGCTACAACAGACGCCTGGGTTTTCTCGCTTACCAAGGAAGACGTGGCGACTGCCTCTACCGTTGTCACAGGTCAGATAGTTATTTACATTCATCCTGCTACTGCATTATTTGACACTGGAGCAACGCATTCCTTTATTTCCATGCTATATGCCACGAGATATGATATGCCACTGCAAGAACTAGATTGCAAGTTTCTGACTACATTGCCCTCGGGGGAGGTGATGGCCTCTACCCAAATGCTACGGGCCACACCGATCAACATCGCAGATAGGGAGCTCTACTGCGATCTAATAGTGCTTCATATGGCCGATTATGATATGATATTGGGCATGAACTTTTTGAACAAATACGGCGCTTCTATTGAGTGCCGTAAACGAAGGGTTGTCTTCCGACCCGAGGCGGGAATCCACTTTGAATTTATCGGCGAGCCGAGGAAGAAGACTGGCAAATTCTTATCGGCTCTGAAAGCAAGGAAAATGTTAGAGAATGGATGTTCTGGATTTCNCTACTCGACAAGGGACTTATCCGCCCTAGTCATTCCCCCTGGGGAGCTCCCGTACTGTTCGAAAAAGAAGGACGGGTCGATGCGTATGTGTATCGACTATCGGGCATTAAACAATGTGACCATAAAGAACAGGTACCCTCTACCCAGGATAGATGACCTGTTCGATCAGTTAAAGGGAGCTACGGTTTTCTCTAAGATCGATCTGAGGTCTGGTTATCACCAAGTCCGGGTGAAAAATGAGGATATACCCAAAACTGCTTTCCGGACGAGATACGGACATTATGAGTTCGTAGTGATGCCGTTTGGAGTTACTAATGCTCCGGCAATATTCATGGACCTTATGAATCGGATTTTCTCGGCATTTCTCGACAGATTTGTGATCGTCTTCATCGACGACATCCTTATTTATTCGAGGACTTCCGAAGAGCATGCAGAGCACCTGAGTATAGTATTACAGATTCTTCAGAAAGAACAACTGTATGCTAAATTTTCGAAATGTGAGTTCTGGCTGAATCAAGTGTCATTCTTGGGACATTATCTCCAAGGACGGAGTGATGGTCGACCCAATTAAAATTGAGGCCGTAAGTAACTGGTCCAGACCCAAGAATGCCAGTGAGTCAGAAGTTTTCTGGGGTTAGCAGGTTATTACAGAAAATTCGTAGAGAACTTCTCTCGGATTGCAGCCCTATGACAGCTCTTACAAAGAAAGATAAGAAATATACCTGGACCGAGGAATGTGAGAAGAGTTTCTCTGAACTGAAAAGGAGGCTGACTAGCGCTCCTATATTGACTCTTCCCGAAAGTGATACGGGTTTCGATATGTACAGCGACGCATCCAAACTGGACTCGGAGCTGTACTTATGCAAAATGGAAGGTGATTGCCTACGCCTCTAGACAATTAAGGACATAAAAGAATTATCCTATCCATGATTTGGATTAGCAGCGGTGGTCTTCGCGCTGAAAATATGGAGGCATTATTTATATGGCACTCAGTGCAAAGTCTTTACTGACCACCAGAGTCTGCGGTATTTCTCACCCAGCAGGACCTGAATATGCGACAACGCCGATGGCTCGAGTTGGTCAAGGACTACGACTGTGAGATCTTGTACCATCCGGGAAAAGCCAACAAGGTAGCGGATGCCTCAGTAGAAAATCATGTGCTGCATTGTTGTCTTTATCAGCCTTGTCACGACCCTTAGGGGAAGAAATTATGGATTTCGGAATCGAGATTATATCGGGACAGCTTTCTACCCTACAGATTGCGCCGACATTATTTGATGGTATTCTGGAGAAGCAGAATCTCGATCCGAGTCTTCAGAGAATCAGGCAGGAGATTCTTGAAGGCAAGGACGAGGGATTCCGGATTTCCGATAGCGGAGTCTTATATCTCCGGGATCGATTATGCGTTCCCGACGACTCCGATTTACGGACGAGGATACTCGAAGAAGCTCACAGAATGCCTTATGCGATGCATCCTGGGTCTACCAAGATGTATCAAGATCTGAAGGGCAAATTTTGGTGGTCCGGCATGAAGAAAGATGTAGCCCATTATATTAGCATGTGTTTGACCTGCCAGAGGGTCAAAGCAGAACACCAGAGACCTGGGGGAGTTCTGCAGCCTCTACCTATTCCCGAGTGGAAATGGGAGGACATATCTATGGATTTCATATCAGGGCTACCTCGGACTACGAATGGATATGATAGTATATGGGTTATTGTGGACCGATTGACCAAGTCCGCACATTTTCTGGCTATCAGGATGACTTATTCAGTTGAGCAGCTGGCTCAACTGTACGTCAAGGAGATTGTCCGACTACACGGGATTCCCAAGACCATTGTCTCTGACCGAGATGGTCGATTTACTTCTGACTTTTGGGGACACGTGCAGAAGGCCCTTGGCACGAAGCTGAAGTTTAGTACAGCCTTTCACCCCCAGACTGACGGGCAGACTGAACGAGTAAACCAGATACTAGAAGATATGTTACGAGCTTGCACCTTGGACTTCAAGGGAAGCTGGTGTCGATACCTGAGCCTGGCAGAGTTTGCTTATAACAACAGTTATCAGGCTACTATCGGGATGGCACCGTACGAAGCACTGTACGGAAGAAAATGCAGATCTCCTTTATGCTGGCATGAGAGTGGTGAAAAGAGGGAGATGGGACTCCAGACCGATATTATTGATGAGACCACTCAGGCTATAAAGAATATCCGCCAGCGGATAGAGACTGCTCAGAGTCGGCAGAAGAGCTACGCCGATAAACGACGTCGACACTTGAGTTCGAGGTGGAGATTCGGTATTCCTGAAGGTAGCCCCTATGAAAGGGGTGATGAGATTCGGAAAGAAGGGGAAACTGAGTCCGCGATACGTGGGACCCTACCAATTTGAGACGATAGGCAAGGTGGCCTACGAACTGGAGTTACCGCCAGAAATGGCGGCTATCCACAACGTCTTCCATGTGTCGATGCTCAAGAAGTGTATCCCTGATGCGATTCAAATTATAGAACCCCACCAGTGCAAGAACAGGAGAGCCTTAGTTCTGAACGCCGGCCGATCCAGATCCTCGATCGGGAAGTTAAGAGGCTAAGGAACAGGAAATACCCTTAGTGAAAGTTCTGTGGCGGAACCAGCAGTTTGAAGAAGCCACCTGGGAACAGGAAATACGATCATCAAAGTACCCGGAACTGTTTAAGTTCGGGACGAACTTTCTATAAGAGGGGAGGATTGTAACACCCCAAATTTGTCAATGTAAAATCATGACGATGTATGAAAATGGTTATAATGAAATGATATAAATTTCATGCAATCACATGCTATGAAATGTCATGAATGCATGAAATATTATATTAATGAAATATTATTAATATTATGAAATTTCATGATGGGCTTGGCTTAATGGGCTTTGATATGGGTTAGTGCAAATTGTGATAAAAAAAAGAGCTAGAAAGGAGGAAGCAAGGATTGAACCTTGAACCTCCTAGTTGCACTCACCATGTCATAACCAATGAACCAAGCAATATTTCATGTAGAAGGAGTAAGGAACATGCTTGTTAAGTGTGTAAGAGTGAAGAGACATGTCTTTTCATGAGAGAAGTATAAATAAGGGAAGTTGGAATAACTTCCTTTTCTTCTCTTCTTCTTTCTCACTTCTCCCCACCGAAACCTCCTTCATCCTCTTCCCTTTTTCCATTTTCGAAAACATCATCTTAGGGTTCTAACCCTAGGGTAATTGCAAGAGGGAGAGTCCAAGTGCCATTGCCCTCTACCAAGACCAAGAGTCCTAGAGGAAATTTGGAAAAAAAAAGGTTTTCACATACCCTTCAAGTGTAGGGTACCCTACGATTTAAAGAAGGTTAAATTCCAGCGCTAGTATGTAAGTATCCTCTCGCCTGCAGTGTAATCGCTTTCGGTTGATTGTATGTTTTTTTGTGGTTGCTTTGGAAAATGGGAGTTCCTCCCTTGTGACCATTCGGCCACCACCATGGAATAAGGTTTGGTTGCTTCTTGATGCATGAGGATATCCCTAGGAAACTTAGGGTATGGATGTATGTTGTTTCTAAATTTTGAGAAGGCAAAAATTAGGGTTTGGTACCCTACAAGTTTCGGCCACCTATGGGTGGAGGTCCAAGAGAAGTTTTTTTTGATCAAATCTTGATACATGCTAGTGCCCTAGGGACTATATACCCATATGTGTTGTTTCCAAATTTTTGAGAGAACAAAAATTAGGGTTTGGTACCCTACAAGGTTTCGGCCAAGAGGAGGAACACTAAGAGCTTTTGTGTTGCTTGCTATTTATTATGTTCCCATGATTAGTAGTGTAAATAAAGTGGTCGTGCAAATGTTGTGTGAAGATTGGATGTCAAAAACTTAGCCTACCCTACTCTACAATGTTTCGGCCAACCCTAGGAGAATTAGGGTTTAAGGTTGTATGATTTTCCTTATGATATATCCATGCTTAATGGTATAAGTGAAGTGTTTGTAAGATGCTTGAATGAATGCTTGATGGGAAAACCAAACTCCTTACTTGTAACTTTCGGCCAACCCTAGTTCTAGGGTTGGGAAGTACTTAATGAAATCACGAAGCATGCTACTAATTATGTGATATGGTATAATGTATGTGACCTAACTTGTTAGGTATAAAAGCATGCCTTATAGCCCATGGGGCACCCTGATGATATGAACATGATGTGTTTGATGATATGCTTAAAAAGGATACTCTATTGAAACTGGGATCAAGAGCACCCGAATGTGTGGTGTGTCCCTAGGGGATCAAGAGCACCCTTGATGTGTGGTGTGTCCCTTAAAGATGTGATTAAGAGTACCTTTAGGCATATATATATATGAGTAATTGCATGATAAATTACTTTACTTTGAAAGTTGTGTACCTGACTCGGAAGGGGGTCGTTAAACAAATCCAATGTGCATGTTAACTGAAGGTCATGGCATTGGTAGGACGGAAGGGTCCTGCTCTAATTTGATTGGTGGCTCGCTACCCCAATTTATTAGGGAACGCGCTTGATGTGGTACTACAACTGGGCCCTAGATGATGATATGATATTTTAAAGTATTTACCTTTATGGAACTCTTTGAAAAACATGTTCTCATTATGTGATGATCTTGTTCCGTAAAGCACTTAGAAATATTTGATGTGACGCTTATGATGCTTATGATTCTATCTTGATATGATCTTGTGCTGTAAAGCACTTAGAAATATGTGATGTGATGCTTATGATGCTTATAGTTCTGTCTGGATTACTGAGTACATGATATGATGTATCGATATGGTTTTGCGAGTAGGCCCGGATTCTTACTAAGCATGTTTTGCTTACTAGTTTCATGTTGTTTTCTTATGCTGCAGATAACGGTAAGAAATACTTGAACTAAAGGAAGAGGCAGAGGGAAAGCTAGAGGATGTGTGTGGTGATGGCTCGGGAAAGGATGAAAGATTCTTATCTACCTTATTTTGCCTAGAATCTAAACTGCTTCCAATAAAAGATTGAAATTGTATTACTATACTCTGAATGTGTGATGATTATGACTACTCTACCGTTGATTAAGTTAGAGATATGTAACCTATGTCATGTTAGATAATACTATCATTAATGTCTAATTCTTGTAGTATGCATGCTAAGTAAAATGCTAGATATTTACTATTTTTTGTTGCTTATGAATGCTTCTTTTGCATGTATCTAAGACTAGATAACTCTTGCTATGTTCTTACTTGAGATTCCATGCTATAGTGTGTTAAATGATCTTCCTATTAGGTTGTAAATGCATGTAGATATAAAAGAAATGAGAAAACCTTGCTTGGTAAATTAGTCTTTAATAATGCTTGCTTACTACACTTCTTGTAGTATAATTGATTTCCACTGGTTATACATGCTTAGCATAATGAATGATATGAATGTATGGATCCGTAACCCCGCCTTTAGGGTAGATATAAGGGCGGGCGTTACAAAGGCTGCTGGTGAAGAGTCAGCTAAGGCAAGGGACAAGAGCCGAGGGAAGATGACTCCAAGGGCAAGCTGAGAAGTGGACTTCAAAGGGCACACGTGAAGGGTGACATGGAGGCAGGTCGAGGACTTGCGTGCGCATCCGAGGGACGATAGCCGGTGGAAGAGGACTTCAAGGAGCAAGCCAAGGGAGAATGCTTGAAGGCACATGTCGACGAGGGTAAAGAGAGTGAGGAAGAGTGTTTGTAGAGGCTGGGCAGTCGACTGGTGTTATAACAGTCGACTGCCAGAGCAAATAGAAACTCATAGTAGGTTCTGGACCCTGGGCCAGTCGACTGCCATTTTGGTAGTCGACTGGTAGCGACTGGTGAGCTGGCAGAATTCGAACGTTGTGGCTGTCAATGGTCGAATTTGGCTGGCACCAGTCGACTGCCCTGGGGGCAGTCGACTGGTAGCGAGAAATCAGCCCCGAGTCCTATTTAAAGAGGACGTCGTGGTGGCTGAGTTTCTTGACGAAACTCGCTTGGGTAAAGTGTGTTAGTAGTCTTTTGTGCCCAGATAGTGTCCGAGGTGTTGTGGCGAGGTTTCTCCACCCACAAGGAGCGACGCGGGCTAGCCGGAAGTTATTCGGGGAGTGATCCACCGAAGGATTCTTGGATTAGTCACCCGGCCGGGGTGGATACCAAGTAAATAGGTTTGTTAGCAGTGCTTTCTTTGTTGTTTGTATTTATTATTATTGTTTCCTCTTGCGCAAACTAACAATGTAGGTACAAGAACGAACCGGGAATCGCTATTCACCCTCCTCTGGCGTACCAGAAACGATCCTACAATGATGATTGTTGACCCATCATTTTTTTTAATTTTAAGTTTGAGAAGTTCTTAAAAAGATTGATCTGAGAAGTGACAAAAAAGATGCCATGTAATTTAATAATTTTTAAATATTAATTTTTCTTTTGAAAATTTAAATGTTTAATTTTTATGATTTGATTAATTTTGAAGATGAATGACATTACCCTTCTTCCTGGAGGATAGAGACGCGGATAATCCTCAATTGAATGTAAATATCAATGGCATATGAGCAAAAAGATTAGCCTCCAGACCTATGATACAGTGATAGGATGATTAGTTGTCATCTCAGACATTCGTCGTTCGATCCCAACTACGGCGTATTTTACAGAAATTTTTCTTTCAAATGGGTACCAAACCCTAGGATGCTAGGCTTTTGAACCGTCCACCGCCAACGCTTCCGATTTACCCTGATAGCTAGTGAGAAACATCCATAAAACCTAATCAATCGCATAAAGTTCTGTTAGGATCGATGGCTCGGCTAGAGGGGGGGTGAATAGCTCGATCACCCCAATTCACAATTCTTCCTACAATGTTAGCACGAGTGGAAACTTAACAATTAAAATAACAATACTAACACAATACCGTTTTACGTGGTTCGGAGATTTTTTGCTCCTACTCTACGGCGTGTCCTTGAGGTGGACGTTCCCTTGATACTTCGGTGGATCACGCCCCGGCAATCTTCGGCTAAGTCTTTCTCCTTCTCGGCGGAGAACAACCTCTCACAATGTTTCTTCCTCCTTACAAGATGAATCTAGAGTTTGAGGAGGAAGATGAGCACAAAAGAGAAGATCTTACAATGAAGAGCTGAGCTTTTCTTAGCCTTAAGTTACTGCTTAAATAGTGGAGAGGGTTGTTTAAACAAACAGCCCAGCTCGCCATTAGTCGACTACCTCAGAGGCAATTGACTGGTTCTAGCCAAACAGCTAGCCAACGTCTAGTTTTTCAAATTGATCAGTCGACTGGCCCAGGACTAGTCGACTGATCTTTCTGTGAGTTCTGGTAGTTGACTGCCCCAACCGCAGTCGACTGCCCAGCTTACAATTTCACTCACACTCACTCTGAAGACCACCCTTCGCATATGCCTTGAAGTTCACTCCCTTGGCTTGCCCCTTGAAGTTCTCTTCCTTAGCTTTCATCTCTCGGATGCGCACACAAGCCCACGGCTTGCCTCCATGCCATCCTTCACGTCGCACTTGAAGTCTACTTCCCCGGCTTTTACTTGGAGTCCTCTTCCTTCGGCTCTCGTCCCTCGGATGTGTACTTCATGTGTGATTCACCAAGTCTTGCATGACTCAAACACACATATCAAACCAACATGACACCCTAACTTAATCATATTGGCACACACATCAAAACCCATGATCCTCTTGATCATACTTGGGTCGATTGCCCCAACAATCTCCCACTTTTTGATGTGTGGCAATATGTTTAAGTTAGGTGCTAACATAATACTTGAAAATTAAAAGTATAGTAAATACAGAAGCATAAACATGCATCCCCCCTTAACCTATACCCTCCATATAATTTTCAATTTTCCACAAGTTAAGTTACAAAACTAACTTAAACCTCCCAATTCTCCCCCTTTGGTACCATCAAAAGATTGCCCAAAGCAACAATACCCATTGGCATCAAGTAGAGACACTTTTCACCTTATGAAAATCCTAGGAATCAGAAACCAGAAGGACTAGTCGACTGAGACAGTTATCAGTCGACTGGTGTCTTCGTACTACCATTTCATAGAAGAATCAGTCGACTGCCCCTGAGGGCAGTCAACTGATACTCTTCAGTCTGAAAACTACAGTTTCTAGGCCAAAATTCAAAAATGCACCATTAATTCCATAAAATTTGAAAAATCATGAAAATTTTCAAACATGTTTCTTATGATGTATTCTAGCAGAGAGAAATATAGTTTTATGAAAATCTAAACATGTTTGACTTTTTGACAAAAACTCAAATTCTTTGAAAACATTCAATTTTGTACAAAACTTTCATCCTAGTTTTGAAATCATGTGTTTCGCAAACATATGTCATAACACATAAAACATAGAAATGTTTTCAAATTATTTGAAATGTCCAACTATAATCTTTGGGCAAGATGTCCATTAATTAAACATTTACTTTCCCTATAGTTGGTCTATTCTTACTAATGTGATACATTCAATAACCCATCAAAATACCACAAACATAAGTTATTTGTATCATCCTAACATCTCATATCCATGAATATACTCATAAAGCAAGCTAATATGAGATGTGTTAAAGGTAAGCCTTATTTAGCCTATTTTATCAAGAATTTCTATTATGGGCTACATACTCCCCCTTAATACCTCAAGTCAACCAAATTTCAAAAATTTGAGATTCTAACACCATGGTCGACTTACCCCAAATCCTTTAATCCTTAAGGATTGACTTTGGTACCCAATAGAAATGTTTCCTAATTGGGTTGACCAAGTACTCCTTGGGGATCCATTTCTTACTTAGGGTCTTGGTCTTTGCTTGTCCTTTAGCAAGTAGACAATGATAGATTTTTTCATTGTTAGACTTCCCAAAGCTTAATCCCTCTTTCTTAAAACTTGCTCTTTGGATCTCAATGATCATATCTAGTGTCTTTGAGCCAACTTCAAATTTCCTAAGGGCTTTGGTAAGGCTATCTACTTTTTCCCTTAAATCCTTATTTTCTTCTTCTAAACATAAGTCATTTGAAATGGAAGAAGAACCATGCACATCATCCTTAATTTCCATGGATGCTAATTTCTTCTTTAACATGCACATCTCATTTTTCAAGCACTTAATTTTCTTTCTAGCATTAACCAAATCATCATTAGTACTAGAAATTATTTTTACAAGAGTAGAAGTGGGTAAGTTGTATACCTCACTTACCGAGATGTCTGATTCCAAAGTTGAGCCTCCCCCTTCACTTGAGCTCCCTTCATCTTCACTTGAGCTCCCTTCAAATTCGGATGATGTGGAGGCAATGTCGTCAATTCCCATTAGTGCGAAATGGGATACATGGTGTTCCTCCTCCTCCTCCGATGAGGATCAATAATCCCATGTAGCCTTCAAGTTTTGCACTTTCTTCTCCTTCTCTTTTGATTTCTTTTTTCTTCTTTCCTTCCTTCTTTTTCAAGAGGAGACACTCATCTCTCAAGTGTCCTTCTCCTTGGCAATTGTAGCAAATAATCTTCCTTGTTCTACTTTTGCTCCTCGACCCTTTCCTACCATGAGACTTGTTAGTAGAAAAATGTTTAAATGTTTTTCTCATTTTTCTTACTATGTAGGCTTCCGCATCACTATCCATGGATGCACTAGACTCCTCCGAATCGGATGATAAGACCTTCTTTTTTTTACCTTTTCCCTTGTCTGCCACAAGTACTATACTCTTTGACTTGTATATCTCTTCAATTGTTCCTCCAACTTGAGTCTCATGAAGCTCCATGGTTGAGAAAAATTCTTCTAGAGATGTTTTATCTAGATCCTTGGAAATGTAGTATGAGTTCACCATTGAGCTCCAATTTGGTGTTCTTGGGAATGCATTGATGGCTTTCATCAAAATGTCTCGGTTGGATAATTGTTCCCTACGCTTATTAGTCCATTTAGTATTTTCTTAAATCTAGTATGTAAATTTGTTACCTTCTCCCCTTTATCAAGTTTGATATTATTGAGTTGGGACCGGAGAAGATCTCTTTTTGCCATTTTCGCCTCCGAAGTGCCTTCATGAAGCTCTACTAGATTTTCCATAAATTCTTGGCACTTGAGTAGTTTCCAATCCTTGTTACTTCTTGTTGGGGGAGCACACTGAGTAGATGATGCAAGGCTTTGAAATTTGCTAGATGATCATCTCTTTGTTTCCTACTCCATCTTACTTCATCAAGTAACTTGTTCTCTTAATCCTTAGGCACTTCAAACCCATTTTTCATAATTAACATTATATCAAAATCAGTATTGAAGAATAACTCCATTCTCTTCTTCCACCATGAGAATTCTCTCTCGAATTTTGGCGGTTGGATGTGCAAGCCGGTCATTTCAATGATTTTGCTCTTCTCGGCGGTTCGTCCGTTGAAGGTGTCCTTGTGCTCTGATACCACTTGTTAGGATCGACGACCTGGCTAGAGGGGGGGGGGGTGAATAGTTCGATCACCCCAATTTGTGATTCTTCCTACAATGTTAGCACGAGTGGAAACTTAATAATTAAAATAACAATGTTAACACAATACCGTTTTACGTGGTTTGGAGATTTCTTGCTCCTACTCCACGGCATGTCCTTAAGGTGGACGATCCCTTGATCCTTCGATGGATCACGCCCCGACAATCTTCGGCTATGTCTTTCTCCTTCTCGGTAGAGAACAACCTCTCACAATCTTTTTTCCTCCTTACAAGATGATCTAGAGTTTGAGGAGGAAGATGAGCACAAAAGAGAAGATCTTACAATGAAGAGCTAAACTTCTCTTAGCCTTAAGCTACTGCTTAAATAGTGGAGAGGGATGTTTAAACAAATAACCCAGCTCGCCATCAGTTGACTGGTCCTAGCCAAATAGCTAGCCTAACGGCTAGTTTTTCGAACTGATCAGTCGACTGGTCCAGGACCAGTCGACTGATCTTTCTGTGAGTTCTGGCAGTCGACTGCCCCAACCGCAGTCGATTGCCCAAATTACAATTTCACTTACACTCACTCCGAAGACTACCCTTCGCGTATGCCTTGAAGTCCACTCCCTTGGCTTGCCCATTGAAGTTCTCTTCCTTGGCTTTCGTCCCTCGGATGCGCACACAAGCCCGCGGCTTTCCTCCATGTCATCCTTCGCGTATGCCCTTGAAGTCTACTTCCCCGGCTTTCCCTTGGAGTCCTCTTCCTTCGGCTCTTGTCCCTCGGATGCGTACCTCATGTGTGATTCATCAAGTCCTGCATGACTCAAACACACATATCAAACCAACATGACACCCTAACTTAATCATATTGACACACACATCAAAACCCATGATCCTCTTGATTATACTTAGGTCGATTGCCCTAACAAGTTCATGATAGAACTTGGGTTTTCTCCTAACCACATGAATTCTAGAAACAAAATAAGAATTCGAAAGAGAAAACACAAGACATATAAATATGGATCTATTGTTTCTTCGAATCATGGCATGACAAGAATAAAATAATATAAACTGAATGACAAGGAACCTGATTGAAGAGACATCGTCCTTGTCGTAGCGTTGTCGGCTTGATCCTTGTGGAAGAAGATGCAGCGGAAGGAAGAAGGAGTATCTTCCAACGGGCATAGGTTTGACGGTGTCGTAAAATTTCTTGTCAATGGAGAACAAGAAACTAGGTCATAAAGATCACCTAAACCCTTGGGGACCTCCCCTTTATATAGAAATCCAATCTGCTATCAACCCATAGATAATAACAGATTGGTCTAAAGAGTTCTATACATTGAACCCGCATCCAATAATCCGAAACCCAATAAACATAAGTTAGATCACTTTAAGGGCTCAGATTGTATTTACATGTGCAACTTACAAATAAGCCCACCTAATAGAGATAATAATAATATCCAACAATCTCCCACTTGGGCTATATGTGAGTTGTATAGTAAATACAAGCAAAACTTTAGTTGATATCAAACTTTATGGGTACAAGATACCCCTTTAAACAATCTGGTCTATTAACTTCATTGTTATAGGACTAAAGATGTCATAGCCACTGTATATGATCGTAACTGTTGGAACCCGTATGGCTAGAGAGGGGGGGGGGTGAATATAGCCAATCACTTAGACCTTTGGCACAAATCGAATTTCTGCACTCAAACTTATCAGTAGCACAACGGAAGAAATAATCACAGAGTAAGCAGAAAACAGAAAACGAAAGCAAAGTAGACACACTAGCAAGATCGCTAACAAGGAGGGTTTATAAGATTTGGGGATAACTTACCCCTACTCCTTGGCGTGCCCTTAAGGTGGGCGATCCCTTGATCGTCGGCAGATCAAGCCCCGGTTATCACCGGATAGAAAGCAACCTTCTTCTCGGTGGAGAAACCTTTCCACAACGTTTCAATCACAGATTTAAGTTTAAGCACAAAGAAATAACAAGAAGGATCTTACTCAAGCACTTAGCAAAGACAAGAACACAGCAAGCTTTCCTGAGCTCCACCTAGCGGCGATCTCACGCAAGAAACCCTTCCTCGTGTCTTCCCGCTGTCGAACTCTAAGCCTCTTGTTCTCTCCTTCAAGCGCTCAAGTAATGGATGATTGCTTCTCGATTACAGTAGCTTGCTCAAGGTGATGAAAACTTCAGAACGCACAAGCTAGATGTGGAGAACACACAGGCGCAGCAAGAACTTAGTTCGCAAAGACTAGAACGCAACCTATGCTTCAACGAACCCTTCTTCCACCCTTTTGTTTCACCACTCAGCACCAGGTGACAGCATCTCTTGCAGCCTCCAGCTGCTTCCCTGCCAACGCCAGCTACCACTGAGCCCTTCCTGAACTTTCTGAGCTCCCCTCAGCCAAGCTCCAGTCAGCAGCTCCGGCCGTTGTAACCTGAGATGGAAAACGGACAAACCTGCTCCAAGGAAAGCCTCCATTGACTTCTCCTTGAGTGTTTGAATCCTCCCCTGTCACCTGCAGCTTAATTAGTGTGTTAGAGCAGCATATCACACAGTAAATCAAATATCAGATGTAAGCAGCAGAGAATCGGATACGGTTAGGCGTGATCAGAGCGTCTGACAGTGCAATTTGAATTAAAGTGATCGGTCACCGGACCGATCAGAGAGCCTCCTGATCGGTCACTAGTCCGATCAGGCTGGGTCCAGACCGATCAGGCTCCGTCCTGATCGGTCCCCAACGCTTGATTAGAAATCGTGATTTCTTTGGGCTCTCCTGGATCGATCACCAGACCGATCCCAGGTTGTGGATCGATCACCCGACCGATCCACCCCTTTATCGGGCGATTTCTGAGCTTCATAGTCCAGACCTCCTGATCGATCACCGGACCGATCAGGAAACCTTCTGATCGGTCACCAGACCGATCAGGCTACGTCCAGACCGATCAGGCTCCATCCTGATCGATCATAGAGAGGAACCTGCGATGCTGGATCGTTCTCCACAACGATCTGCACAGAGATCCTGATCGGTCACCAGACCAATCAGGAGCAGTTCAGGAAGGGAACTCAACCTCACTGTTTGCTCCCTGATTGGTCACCAGACCGATCAGGAGCAGTTCAGCAAGGGAACTCAACCTCACTGTTTGCTCCCTGATCGGTCACCATACCGATCAGGAGCCAAGCAGTGGGTGAAACACATACTCCCTGATCGGTCACCAGACCGATCAGTCATCGCTGGATCGGTCACCAGACCGATCCACGAAGGAGCACCGTGCCAACTCCCTGATCGGTCACCAGACCGATCCAGGGGCTCCAACCTAGCCCTCCAAGCTAGGGTTTCATCCACCTTAGCCCTCCAAGCTAAGAATTTTTCACCTAACCCTCCAAGTTGGGAATTTGCACCTAACCCTCCAAGTTAGGACTTTTCACCTAGCCCTCCAAGCTAGGACTTTTCACCCAACTCTTAAGGATTAGGACTTTCCAAACCTAGCCCTCCAAGCTAGGACCTGACCCTCCAAGCCAGGACTTTTTTATCTAATTCTCCAAGATGGAAATTTGTACCTAACCCTCCAAGTTAAGACTTTTCACTTAGCCCTCCAAACTAGGACTTTTCACCCACCTCTTCTGAATTGGGACTTTTCACACACCTAGCCCTCCAAGCTAGAATTTTCAACACCTAACCCTCCAGGTTAGGATTTTCCAACACCATACCTAATCCCCGATCAGGACTTAATCATAATCAATAATCATCCACCTAAACTAAAATCGGTGTCAACATCAAAACAACAATCAGGACCAGACTGCATCAACAATCTCCCCCTTTTTGTTGTTTGACAACCCGATTTTAAGTTTAGGGATTCTCAATCAAGTTTTCCAAATTTAGAATCACAGGGGAATCCAGATCCTCCCCCTACAACATGATCATCCTAAACATAACCAACCAACACTCTCCCCCTTTGTCAAACACCGAAAAGGGGTCTAGAAGGGTTGTTATGTTTAAACCATACTCCCCCTCAACCCTAGGGGTATCCCAAACCAACAACAATTTGATGATAAGCATATGAATACATATGACAAACAGATATAGGCATGGCAAGACAGGCATATGTATCATACGAGCATGACATCATAAACATAATCATGGTAGTGTAACAAATATGCAGATAGTACTCATCATAGCATCAACAAGAAGCATACAAAAGTACGATAAAACATGTAAGGCAAATTTAGAAAAGTCAAGTCATAAAGCATCCAGAGAAATAACACGATGCAAGACACATGCATCAAAGTCAAAGTATAAACAAATATGTCACTCATCATAAATATCATCAATCCCCTGCGTGGTCATCATATGAGGAATCAGCAATGTAGATAACGTCCTCTGGTAAAGGGATGCTGGGGGACCCACCACCAGGATACGCATGATGGTACCACTCCTCATACCAAGCGTCCTGGAATGAGCTGATCTCAGAGACATTAGATGCTAGAGCATCGATACGGCGACCGAAAGACTGATACTCTGAGCGGACCTCCTGTCGCCAGAGCTCGGAGATATGCAACTCGTGCTCCATCATCTGCTCTATCTCCGCAACCTGCCAGTGTAGGTCAGGAGTCCACTCGTCGTAATCTGCAGTATCAGCTGGCGGCCCCTGGGCATGAGCTGCTCTCGGTAGCTCACCCTCACGTCTGTGATCCTTCCAACTCAGCCCCTGGGGCCCGAGAACAATGCCGGACTGAGCGAGCACGCGACGATCCAGACGGCAGTCCTGTCGAATCATGGGCACAATACGACCCTGTGAAACATCGATACCCACTGACTCAAGCCAAGCAGTGATGATATGGACAAATGGCATGAAGACTGTCTGGGTGGACTGCATACTGTAGACGATGATGGAGAAATAAACCGAGGCCACTGGATCAAAATCTAACTGCTGATGCATCCCGTAGAGCATCAAGCAGTGGGATGGGCGAATCTCATCCAGATGTTTCAAAGTAGTAGGTAGAAGACAATTGGTGATGATCTTGAACAGAACATAGTCAACAGGGGAAAGGCGAAGAGCAGGAAATGTGGGAAAATCACTGGTGTGCTCACCGGAACCCCTTGGCCTGGGATGGCCTAGAAAGTACTCGTAGATGGAATCAGGAGTGACTCCATCGAAGGGAACCGGAAGAGGATTAGGAAGGTAAGGGTAGAGAAAGAAATCATTGTCTGACCGGCGACAACCAAGAAAATCAGTAAAAGTTGATCGATTAAAATCAAGGTCGACACCAGCGACACGGGTCCTCCACCCCGTACCCTCTTCACTGACCATGTTATTGTAGAATTCAGAGACCAAATCAAAATTGATTGACCTCTCTAAGAAAAGGATGGGTTGGAGCTCATAGTACTCAATGATTTGTCTCACCGTAGGACAATATCCATAAATAAAGGTTTGGTCCACCGATCGACACGGCATAAGTTTGAAAATGTGCCACTCAAAATTTAACGCAAGAGTGACACTCTCAAATCGAGTATGTAGAGGTGGTGGAGGCCTTGGAGAAGGTGTAGATACTGAAGGGCCTTTACCCTTTGAGCTTTCCACCATAGGTTCCTTACCCTTAGAAGATTTTTTAAAGATTGGAATAGACAAATATGATCAAGGTAAGGTTAAACCCAATCAGAGAACGTGATCAAGACACAATGATTAACAGAACACAGTTGGATCAAGGAACCAAGATAGAGTGATAATCATAAAGTGAAGCATTTGATCAAGAGGGTCACGGCCAATACAAGAGATCACGACACAAAACCAAGAACAAACACCAAAACATGATTAGCTTCATATACATATAATCCATGAACAGAGTCATAAAGGAAACTAAATCAAAAACTCACTTTGGTGCCATTGAAGTTAGTTTGAAAGGATCGTAAAAAACTGGAAGATGAACTTGCGCAGGAGAAGCTCTCGGCGCAAGACAGAGACGCAGAAAAGTTGGAGCAAGTAGAGAACTCACAGAGAACAAGAAGATGCCCGTACAGACCATCGTAAGAACTTGCACACACGAGAAAGAGGGAGACGCAGGAACACTCTCGCTCAGGATGAAGAGGCGCAAGTGGGAGGTTTCGGCGCTAGGGTTCGGCAATGAGAGGTTTTTCGCGAAGTTAATCGGTTGGTGGATCAGTCCACCAACCGCAATTTAATGCTATGGAACGGATCACCGTTCGATCTGATAGCGCCCAGACCGATCAGGTGATGGCCTGATCGGATTGAACCGGGCCTGATCAGTCGGGTGACTGATCAGGCGCGCTCCTGATCGGTCGGCTGAACGATCAGGACAGGGACAGTAGGGTTCGGAGAGAGACCTGTGAGCCCCCTGATCGGTCTGTGGACCGATCACCATAGGGTGCCAGATCGGTCCGGGGACCGATCCAGGCTGGCTCAGTAAGGTTGATCAGAATTTCGTAAAGTCACTGATGCCCCTCTGATCGGTCTGTGGACCGATCGTTACAGGGTGGAGCCAGATCGGTCCGGGGACCGATCAGCCTTATGCCTGATCGGTCCGGTGACCGATCAGGGTTCCTGATACTCCCTGATACGATCTGAAACATTCAGTATCAGATTTTCTGAATCTTTCCTACAAGATCTGATGAAGTTTATCGCACTTGGTCATGATCTCATGATTAAAATTGATCCCTGAACAAGGATCAAAAGTCCTTATAGGTTCAACAATCACTTTGATTCATCCAAATAGAGTCAAACTCAATCAACAATCATTCAAGCAATTTCAACTAAGCTTGTATCAAATTCAGGTTTCCAATCAAGTTGCCTTGATTGGAATGTCCAAGTATGATCATGGAGCCAAATACACATGTGTTATGCATTGGTTTTCCCCACACTTGGTCACCGATGTGATTATTATCTCGTCAACTTAATTTCTCAAGGGATGCAATGACATTTTGAGAAATTTAGTTGATCCTAACATCTCACCCCATATCTAGCAAGCAAAAACGTTTTGTTAAACCTTATAGTTTGTGTGAGATGTCCCCAAAGTTACCCAATTGTTTCCCAACAATTTTGAAATAATCATGAAAGGTTTGAATGCATTTTGAAATTCATGAAGCGCGACACATTCCCAACTCCCGTCTTAGGAAACTAAATTCATTTTCGGGGAGTGGTTTAGTGAAAATCTCAGCTAGGTTTGATTTGGACTCTACATGCGAGAATACAATATCTCCCCTAGCTACATGATCCCTAATGAAGTGGTGACGCACCTCAATGTGTTTGGTCCTAGAATGATGGACTGGATTCTTGGTTAGGTTAATTGTGCTAATGTTATCACATAATACTTGCACACCCTTGTAACTCAATCCATAGTCCTTTAAAGTATGCATCATTCACAACAATTGTGATATGCTCTCTCCCATAGCAATATATTCTGCCTCGGTCATGGATAGAGCAACACAATGTTGCTTCCGACTTGACCAACTTACTAAGGACGAACCTAAGAATTGGCAACCCCCACTTGTGCTCTTCCAGTCCAACTTACATCCAGCGTAGTCGGAATCCGTATAACCGATTAAATCAAATGATTCGGTACGGGGGTACCATAGACCAACTCCAATTGTGCCTTTGAGATATCTCAAAATTCGCTTAACAGCGATTAAGTGAGATTCCTTGGCACAAACTTGGTACCTAGCGCACATACCCACAGCAAAAAGAATATCCGGTTGACTAGTTGTAAGATATAGCAAACTACCTATTGTTGGTGCAGAAATGCACCTAAGTCAAACCTGTATTTTGATAATGGCAACATAGGTCAAAAGTTAAGTCTTTCTTGTTTTCTAACAAGTTAATCAAGTGTGCAGGAAAAGCCCTAGCGAAGGACTGCTAGGCACTGGCGAAGGACTGCCAGGCACTGGCGAAGGACTGCCAGTATCAAGCCCTAGCGAAGGACTGCTAGGCACTGGCGAAGGACTGCCAGCACCAAAAGCCCTAGCGAAGGACTGCTAGGCAACTGGCGAAGGACTGCCAGTTCACAAGACCTGACAAAGGACCGTCAGGCAAAAGTCCAACCAAAGGAGCAGTTGGCATCAGGTAAACTCTCCCGAGAGGAGTAGGTGAGGATGTGTTCCCCGTCGAGGGAACAGTAGGCGTCGGTTCGACCTAGGGCTCCATTTTGGAGACCAAAGTCAGAACCAAGACAGCTAAGGCTGTATAAATAATAATTAATTATTTTATTGTGTTTTGGACTAACCCTGAATGCAGGACCGAAGGAATGTGTGTCTGCAACTCAGAGAGCCTCAAAGGAGTGAGGCAACAGCTGAGTAAGGCGCCCTGAGTGTCCAGGGCGCCCTCAAGGTGAACCAGAACCAATTGAAGCAAAAGGCCTTCGGCTGCTTACTGGGCAGGGCGCCCTCAGCAGCCAAGGCGCCCTCTCAGCCAGGGCGCCCTCAGCGCCGAAGGCGCCCTCAGGTCCAAGGCGCTTCACGCCTAAGCCAACGAAGGCGATCAACTTTATCCAGCCGAGAAGACCGGGTCCACCAAGGCGCCCTCAGCGACCAGGGCGCCCCAGAGGTCAAACCTTATCCCTATTCCGGTGCGATAACTCTTGACCGAGCGAAGCACGGATCGGATGACACGTGGCAGGGCGCCCCCGACGACCAGGGCGCCCTAGGTGCTATAAATAGCACCCCTCGACCCCAAGCTTCACATCAACTTCGCTCCAATGCTTCAAAGTTCTTCTACGCTCGTGCCTTGCTCCGGAAACGCCTCACCTCGAGCCGACGACGTCCCGCTGCCTCAAAAAGATTCGATACACTCCGGACGTCGGTAACGAAGAACTTAGTATTTTATTATTAATTCATTGCAATCTCTTTTGTAATTGAAATTATTTGTAACCGATTTTGCGCGAATATAGAATTGCCCATAGTAAACGGTCAACGACCGTGGGCCTTGGAGTAGGAGTCGACACAGGCTCCGAACCAAGTAAAAACCTCTGTGTCTTTGTGCTGTGTTTCTTGATTTTAATTTTCGCTGCGTACCTACTCTTATTCTAATCCGAAAGTTTTCCGATATTCACCCCCCCCTCTATCGGGATCCTCGATCCAACAAGTGGTATCAGAGCCGGGTTATTCAAACTTGGTGCAACCACCAGTTTGAAATTTTCTTTTCGGATTTTCGAATTCCTTTTAATATTCTTTTATTTGTCGTTCGATTTTCTTGTTAATCGAGGTTGGTGCAACACCCCTCGATATTTTAATTTCGTAATCCCGCACTGCTAATTCAAGACCAAGTCTTGGGATAATTTTTTTGTAAAGTTTTCTGTTACAGAACAAATGTCTATGCAAGAGGGATTCAGCACCGCTAGACCTCCACTCTTCAGTGGAGAAGACTTTTCCTACTGGAAAAGTCGCATGGAGGTCCACCTGAAAACTCAGGTGGACATGTGGATCATTATCCAGTCCGGTCTAGAGATCCCCCGAAATGCGGAAGGACTTCCACAAAGCTACTCGGAGTGGGACAACACTCTAAAGCGAAAGATAGAAGCCGACGCAAAAGCAACGCAAACCATACAATGCGGGCTGACAAAGGAAGAGCTGAACCGAGTGGGCCCCTTCAATAGTGCAAAAGAGATATGGACAAAACTGATCGAGCTGCACGAAGGGACTTCAGACACCAGGATCAGCAAAAGGGATCTGCTACTGAACAAGATCTACACCATCAAAATGGCCGACAACGAAACAGCAGCCCAGCTCCACGCATGAATCCAAGAGGTAATGAACGGTCTTCACGCAATAGGTCATAAGGTCGAAAACCATGACCTAATAAGGTATGCTCTAAACGCATTCCCAAGAAATACCTTGTGGGCATCGATGGTAGATGCATACAAGGTATCCAGGGATCATTCTAAAATAAAACTAGATGAATTATTTTCTGAACTAGAACTGCACGAACAGACTAACACCAATTCGGTCGAAAAAGGTATCGCTTTCATTGCAGGTAAAAATCCAAAGAAGAAAACTGAACCCGAACTCGAGTCTGACTCAGACTCAGAAGATGAAGAAGGAGAACAAACTAAGCTGGTCCGGCTCGCTCGAAACTACTACAAGGAGCTGAAGAACCGAACCAACAAAAAGAAAACCGGCTGAAGAAAGGACGAACCAACTGAACCCTCGAACAAGCCTAATGTGACCTGCTACGAATGCAAGAAAAAGGGCCACTACAAAACAGAGTGTCCAAATCTGAAAGAGTCCAAGAAGAATAGAAGAAAAAAGGCACTGCAAGCAACCTGGGACGAGTCTTCATCAGAAGAAGAAGAAGAGGCACCCCAGTCCAATCTCCTAGCTCTAACCGCATCAGAGAAAGTCGAGTCAGAATCAGAACAAGAGGACGGCGAGCTGACTTTCACAAAAGACGGAGAAATAAAGGTAACTGGTTTTAATAGATTGCAGTTAACCGAATTAATTTCTTTTCTTTCTCGAGACTTGGCTAAAGCCAAACTCCGAGTCGAATCCCTCCGACAGGAAGTCAAACTCCTAAAAGAGGGAGCTGACTCTAAACCCTCAACCAAGAAGGTTCAGGAAGGAACTCCCACTCAAGTTGAAAAACTTGAAAAGGAGAATCCTCCCTGAAAACTCAGGTTAAGGATTTAGACAGCCTTAGAACGATTTACATCTGGTTCAAGGTCTTGACATGATCTTGGGAAACAGAATCAGTTCTAAATCGATCCGGACTTGGCTACCGAACCAAATCCCGACAAAGATCATATTTGTCTGTACTGAATCAGTCCAGAGGAAAATTCAGGCATGGGTACCTAAACTGTGCCTGAACAAACCAACTGGATCAAATCAGTATTGGATCCCCAAGGACAAGATTCACATCTTGCCTAACCATTACCGTGGCTTTAGTCCAGGGGAGCCAAACTGAAAACTATTTTCATCATTAGATAAACTTGTTATTATTTTAAATTGCTTGATTGTTTGCCTGTTTATTTAATTTCTGCAATTACATGTTTAGACTTAGGTTAGTTTAAGGACTAACAAACTTAACTGAAACTTGAAAACATAGTATTGGGTGAGGTGAGATGATAGTACGTTGGGGAAACCAATTCTAATAAGATCAAGTTTACTTGGTCTCTTTAGACTGGTGAAACCAGCCGAAGCTACCGATCCAAAATCCAAACTAGTTAGACCAGAAATTTTTCAAAGAATAATTTGAAAATGAAATTTCATTAAAAGGCTTTGTCAAGGAAAGGGTGGATGATCCCATAAGGCTTCGGCCAAAGAAGGCCTAGTGCCTCGCCAAGACCTGGAAGCCAATTTTTGAAATTCAAATTCAAACAAAATTTCAGCTAAGTATAGATTTAAACATATTTTCAAAAATTTCAAAATTACTTAAGTTTTTAAAATTTAAATTGTTTTCAAAATTTTTCAAAAATAAACTATCAAAAACTGTCTCACAAAACCTATAAGGTTAACGTGATTGAAAACCCTAGATTTGGGTGAGACAGTAAAATTAAAACTTAATTATGATTCCCTTAATACCAGTGTTATGGTTAAATCTCAAACCATGGTCAACATTGTCAAACTATGGTCAAATAGGTCAAACTTCGGTCAAAGCAGTCAAACCTTGGTCAATGTAGACAAATCCGGTCAAAAACATTCAAATTAGGTCAAAACCGGATTTTAGGGCGCCCAACCTCTTTAGGGCGCCCCGAGGGTGGTCAAAAGCTGCCAAAAGGCAGCTGCAGCCTTGTTTAGGGCGCCCCTATCATGCAGGGCGCCCTGCCACAGTCAGTCAACGGCAGAAAGCTGCACAAACTGAACTACAGACCTGTTAAAGGCGCCCTCGTCCGAAGAGGCGCCCTTACCAGTGTCCTTCGGTGGTCAAAAGCTGCCAAAAAGGGAAGCTGCAGGCCTGATGAAGGCGCCCTCACTGCTAAGGGCGCCCTCACCAGTCAAGGCGCCCTCACTGGGAAGGGCGCCCAAACTGCCTATAAAAAGGGGGCTCCCCTCCCCTTCTACTCCTCACACCCAAAACACTTCTTCTCCTACACTTTCTACCTTCCAACCCTCTCAAACTCTCAAGCTATCAAGTTCTCATCTTCAAGAATGCCTCCCCGAGCAAACCGGTATTTTTTTTGTTATGTTAACTTCCTTTCAATTTTTCAAATTTCTTTAAGTATACATTTCTTTTTCTCTTAGAAGACGTCGACTTAATCAGGCAGAACCCGGTACTCAACGTAGTCCTGATCCTAGGTTTCCCAATTTAGAGTTGTGTAATAAGTTTTCTCGTACCACCTATAAACCCATTAAGACAAGCTACTTGAATAGACTATTTTTTACTCAATCCTGTCCCCTAGCTATGAACGTCATAAACTACTACCAACTGGATAATCTTGTATTCTGCGCCCACCCAATCAATACTTCCTTATGCGCAGAATTTTACAATAATATCATTAGACAGGATAATCTTGTGTTCTCCACCATGGTTCAAGGTATTCCCCTAACAATCACACCAACTTTACTTAACCGATTTCTAGGACTACGACCCTCGCAGTCCACCTTCTGTTGTTACCCTTCTAGGGAGCCTCCCTTTGATGCTCCCTACTCTGAGATTACCTTAGATACATTGCACTCATATTTCTTTAGGCAACCTGTAGCCAGACGATTTCAGTCTGTCGAATTAGAAGTGCAGGACTACGCCCTATATAGGGTCATAGTCCGATGTATCCTACCATTATCTACCAGGGACGTCACCACTATGCGTCCATTTCACGCCTTTCTACTGTATGCCATGATTCACCAGCTTGACATCGATATAGGACTTCACATTTTTCAGACTATCCTACACGCCTCTAGTGTCACCACACAAGGGCAAGTACGCACACCTTACTGCCACATTATCAATTCCATATTACATCACCACGGCAGAAACATTACCGAGGGAGAGATGGCCGCCTTAACTGACTACGATGAAATAGGCTATAGAAACTTTGCCCTAGCTGGTATAGAGGTGTCCGGTACCAGGGTCCTGTCCTGGAGACGTCGTAGAGCAGCTCATCAGATCGATTCGGACGAGGAGGTCGAGGTCGACGTTGGAGATATAGCAACAGCAGCCCGAGCGCACATAGATGAGCCCGCTCCACCGACACTTTACGACCGAGTGACTCAGCTAGAGACCCGCGTATAGAGCCTCCGAGAGGAAGTAGAGGCCAATCACGCTGAACAAATGGAGACAAATCTGGGCTACTACAACAGTTACATGAGCGCACTTCGAGCCGAGAGGGAGGCCAAAGAGGCAGAGTATCATGAGATGATGACCCTATTTCGATCTTGGCAGCCAGGCTCCTCCGATCATCCTGGTCCTTCGTCTTAGATTCACTTAGTATTGTACCTATTTGACTATCCCTACTCAGTAGGGTTGACTTGTGGTTGACTATATGACTGTGTTGAACCTTGAGTACCTACTTTACTTTATGTTGACTAGCTCATGCTCACTAGTGATAGGATTGTGTTCAGTAGAATAGTTTAACTCAATTGTTTTTACTCTACTTGATTTCAAAAATAAGTTTTCTAAAATTAGAAGTTTAAAAAACTGTTTTATTTAAATTTCAAAATCAGTTTTCAACTTAGCTTTATTTATTTCAAAAATCAATTTTAAAATCTTTTCGACTTAGTTTTATATTTATTTTAAAACTACCCCCTTCAAAACTAAGGTTTTTTCGAAAATGGACTTAGTCTAGGCTTTAATCCTAGAACTGCATGCACCTATAGACTTAGAAGCCAGCATCTCACAAGCACCTTAGGGTACTTTTGATTGATAACCTAGAAAGGGTTGAGATGCTTAGGTCTTTGCCTCAATTCAAGATGCTTTAAGTCAGTGCATCTACAATAATTGGGGCACTAAATACAACTTATACAGCAATCAAGTTAAGTGACAAGCTTAGAAAATCTAACTTGAACAGAAACACTTAACTTGACTAACCCTAGCAAAAACTACTGTTTATAACAATTAGTAAGTAGCTAATTGGGTTAGACAGGCCCCTACAGAGATAATTGATTGATTTGGTGCAATTGATTGATTTAGTGTAAATCTAACTGATTCAGTACAGCAAATTATTTATTTTCTTTACTCATGCTATATTTATTTGTTTTGATATATGGCAAAGGGGGAGATAGAGAATGAAAGAAAAAATTAATTATTTTTTTCTAAATTTTTTCTTTATTCAAAAAGGTTCAAAATTTTGAGTTTTTTTTAAAGAAGTACTTAAGTTCTTAAAGTTTCAAAATTCTGCTAAGTACTCTAGCTTAGAACTTTTAAAGCCTTCAAAATTTTGCTAAGTACCTTCAAAACTCTTTACTCAAGTTCTCAAAATTCTGTTAGGTACTCTAGCTTAGAATTTTTAAAGCCTTCAAAATTTTGCAAAATACTCTAGCCTTTCAAAAGGTTCCTTTATTTTTGAAAAACTTAAGACTTTAAAAAAATTTTTAAGTACTCAAATTATGCTTTAAAAACTCTACTATGTATTTTTAGGTTACTTCTAAGTAACTAAAACTTAAGTTTTCAAAATACAAGTAAGATTTTTTCCCCACGAACTTTTGAAAAATCTAGGGGGAGATTCCCTCCAAGGGGAGGGATCAAAACTTTGTCATATTTTGCTTAAACTTAACTTTTTGAACTAGGGTTGCCATAAATTAAAAAGGGGGAGATTGTTGGTGCAGAAATGTACCTAAGTCAAACCTGTGTTTTGATAATGGCAATATAGGTCAAAAGTTAAGTCTTTCTTGTTTTCTAACAAGTTAATCTAGTGTGCAGCAAAAGCCCTAGCGAAGGACTGCTAGGCACTGGCGAAGGACTGCCAGTATCAAGCCCTAGCGAAGGACTGCTAGGCACTGGCGAAGGACTGCCAGTATCAAGCCCTAGCGAAGGACTGCTAGGCACTGGCGAAGGACTGCCAGTATCAAGCCCTAGCAAAGGACTGCTAGGCACTGGCGAAGGACTGCCAGCACCAAAAGCCCTATCGAAGGACTGCTAGGCACTGGCGAAGGACTGCCAGCACCAAAAGCCCTAGCGAAGGACTGCTAGGCAACTGGCGAAGGACTGCCAGTTCACAAGACCTGACAAAGGACCGTCAGGCAAAAGTCCAACCAAAGGAGCGGTTGGCATCAGGTAAACTCTCCCGAGAGGAGTAGGTGAGGATGCGTTCCCCGTCGAGGGAACAGTAGGCGTCGGTTCGACCTAGGGCTCCATTTTGGAGACCAAAGTCAGAACCAAGACAGCTAAGGCTATATAAAATAATAATTAATTATTTTATTGTGTTTTGGACTAACCCTTGATGCAGGACCGAAGGAACGTGTGTCTGCAACTCAGAGAGCCTCAAAGGAGTGAGGCAACAGCTGAGTAAGGCGCCCTGAGTGTCCAGGGCGCCCTCAAGGTGAACCAGAACCAAGCGAAGCAAAATAGGCTTCAGCTGCCTACTGGGCAAGGCGCCCTCAGCAGCAAAGGCGCCTTCGTCAGTGAAGGCGCCTTCAGCAGCCAAGGCGCCTCCAGCTCATCTCTGCGAAGCTTCAGCTTCATCCACAGCGAGTCTTCAGCGCGGAAAAAGTCAGCCAAGGCGCCCTCTGCGACCAGGGCGCCCCAGAGGTCAAACCTCATCCCTATTCCCGTGCGATAACTCTTGACCGAGCGAAGCACGGATCGGGTGACACGTGGCAGGGCGCCCCCGACGACCAGGGCGCCCTAGGTGCTATAAATAGCACCCCTCGACCCCAAGCTTTACATCAACTTTGCTCCAACGCTTCAAAGTTCTTCTACGCTCGTGCCTTGCTCCGGAAATGCCTCACCTCGAGCCG
This sequence comes from Boesenbergia rotunda, assembly GCA_024364735.1. Lineage (NCBI taxonomy): Eukaryota > Viridiplantae > Streptophyta > Magnoliopsida > Zingiberales > Zingiberaceae > Boesenbergia > Boesenbergia rotunda. Next base: position 95,038 of record JAGFNQ010004017.1, on the reverse strand, counting down.
ACGATGTCCCGCTGCCCCAAAAAGATTCAATACACTCTGGACGTCGGTAACGAAGAACTTAGTATTTTATTATTAATTCATTGCAATCTCTTTTGTAATTAAAATTATTGTAACCGATTTTGCGCGAATATAGAATTGCCCATAGTAAACGGTCAACGACCGTGGGCCTTGGAGTAGGAGTCGACACAGGCTCCGAACCAAGTAAAAACCTCTGTGTCTTTGTGCTGCGTTTCTTGTTTTTAATTTCCGCTGCGTACCTACTCTTATTCTAATCCGAAATTTGTCCGATATTCACCCCCCCTCTATCGGGCTCCTCGATCCAACACAAGCTCCCTCCAATCCTTGGGCTTTGATCTTGGTGGGGTGCATGGCAACCCGTGGTTCTTAGTTCTCGACCCAACCAAGCGGTCAAACCCGAACAAGCGGTTCTGACTCCGCTGGTTTGATGGGCTGCATCGTGTGAGGAAGTGCCCTGATCAGGATGCTTCGATCGGTAGCCGTGGAGATCAGTAATGGTCCATGCCTTAACTACTTTGAGAGGGAAATGAAGAGGTTCTAATCAACAGGGCGCAGATAGTACATCATTCCGAACCTTCCACCCACTCAAGTGTACAGCAAGGCAAAGCAAAAGATACAAACGGTTTAACCTTCACTTGAAGGGTTCGTCGGTCACGCTGGGCAAGTCCTCGCACATGTCCTCAAGGTTCACGGTCATAGGAGGCACATCGGGAGACAGATACCCGCCAGACCTAAGTCGGCGGACTATGTTCAGCCCCTGCGGCTCCATGACATCCATGAACCGTTTTGCAATGTCGGCCTTGTGAGTAGAGTCGTTGATGCACTCAAGCCTGTATTGCTCCCGTCGGGACTCTTCGGTCTCCTTGTAGGTTCGAAGCGCCATCAGCTCGGACTTAGCCGCTTCCCACTCGGCTTGTTCGGTCTCCCTGCGGGTGCGTAGCCCGGTAAACTCTGAGCGAGTGGCTTCCCACTTGGACCTTTCCTTTCGAAGCCGCTCGAGCTCCTCCTTTTGAGCATGCATCAATTGCTCTTGGGAGGAGAGCTCCCTGGATAGCTCAATTATCCTTTGCGACTGGGCCAAAGCAGCAGCCTCTTCGGTGTTCAGTCAGGCCCGAAGAGAGTCAAGGGCAGCTGATGCCTTCTGGAGGTCAAACCTTGCCTGGGTCGACTCGGCCTGGGCATCCGCTTGTAAGGCCCGCGCTTTTCGCTCGGCATGCTTCAAGGAAGAAAGCCGGATGTTTGCTTGGGAAGTGGCTTGCTGCGTCGTCTCAAGTTGACCGCGCGCCACTTCGAGTTGTTCCCCCGACTGGACCAGCTGATCTCGCAGGTCCTGAACCTCCTCTCGCAGGCGGTTCAGTGTAGGTTCGTCAGCGGCTAATTGGGAGTGCGCCAGCTGCGTCCGCAAGCGATGCACCTCCCTCTCGACCTTAGCCCGTGCTGAGTTCTGGGCTAGGAGCGACATTGAGACACCATGGCAATCTCCAACAAACTGCCGGAGAAATGTCAGTCCATGAAGCCCGAAGTGAAAAATGCAGTATAAGGCCTAAGTCGGCTATACATACCTGAGTGGCCTTGAGGAAAAAGGCATCGGTTTTGTTGCGAGAGCCCCGAAAGTAGGATTCCTCTAGTCCTTGGGCGTAGCAATCGGCTACTGCCCCGTATAAGCGCAGATCCTGGTGGTGCTCGGGCAGCTCGCCTGAAGGCAATTTGAGGCAACGGTTCGCCCGGGAGGGCACCAAGAGCTGCATCACTTGGTCCTCCGTCGGGCCCTCTGCGGAAGGGGCTCCTGAGGGGTCAGACATCAAGGCGCCCAAAGTATGGGAAGTGGCAGAAGGGTTAACGGGTGATAGGCTGATGGGAGGATCTACCGAAGCCTCGGAGATAGGGGCAATGGAGTGGGTGATGGTCGGCCGGCCAACTGGAGAATCTCTAGCAGGGGCGGCGGACGGAAGGTCCGCGGTAGGGACCACGTGTTTACTGGAAGAGGGGCGGCACAAACCCCCTGTGGGCGAGGAGGCTCGCCGTCGTAGGGGGGAAGGGCGTGGTTGGGCAGTTGTGGACGGAGCGACCTCGGATGTAGTAGGAATCGACCCCTGTGCGGTCGGGGTCAGGTTGGCGGGGGTAACCTCTGCCGTCGTGCCTTCTCTAACTGCTAACGCAGAGGCAACCCGCGCCCGTAGCTCGGCCCTCTCTAGCCTGAACCCTTTCTTCAGGGCCGTAGCTAGCAGTAGGGAAACTGTGAAAGCAAAACAGGCTCAGGAAGGACCAAGGTATGTACCTGACAGTCATCAGAAGACTTACCTGCGTTAGGTAGAGGAGGGGCAGGGCGTGGGCTGAGATCGAAGGTGGAAAGAATCCCCTCCTTTAGCAAAAGCCCGCCGTGGAAGTGCCGGTCCTCCAGTTCAGCAACGACCTCCAAATAAGCGGCGGAGGTACGATAGTGGCGGGGGAGAGTCTCAGAAACGGGAAGCCCCTCGACCCAGGTGGTAGGCCAGCTCGGGTCGGCAATTGGCCCAACGAAGAAGTACCGCTCCTTCCAGCCCTTGTTTGAAGTAGGCAGATTCAGGAGAAAGGAGGTTTTGGCTCGGGCCTGGAAAAAGAAGTCACCCACTTCCTGCTATTTGGGGTAAAAGAAGTAGTGAAAGTTCTCTGGTATCAGAGGAATCTCGAGAAGGGAGAAAACGATGGCTGAGCCACATATCATACGTATGGCATTAGGAGCTAGTTGAGATAGGAGAATCTGGAAGTACTCGCAGACGGAAACAATGAAAGGGTGGACGGGGAAACGAAGGCCAACCTGAAGATGGTCCCGGGACAGGGTGATGTAGCCCAAGGGGGCGGAGTTCGGACACTCGTGTGATTTGGGAAGAAGCGGGTGGAGGTCGGCAGGGAGTAGGAAGTCCGAGTGTATTTGGAGTAGGTCATGGGTGGTAAGGGTGGTGATCAGTGCGGAATACCAAGGCTGAGGCGGAGATGGAGACGAAGAAGAGGAGGCCATCGGTGAAGGTGGAGGAGAGAGGCTAACTGGTGAGAAGGAGTCGCCAAGGGAAAGTCAAGGTGAGGCCGCAACCCTAATGATGCTTAAGGCGGCGGAGGATCAGGGACCGTTTCAAATGCGTGAAGAAAGGAGCGGGCAAGTGAGGTGCTCCGCTTTAGGGAAGCAGGCGAGGAGTGGCAGCCGTCTGATGAGCGGTTGGACGAAACGTGTGATCTAGCTGAGGCCGTCCGATCAGACTCGGGCAATGATCGAGGCGACGGAATACGGGTGCACTAGAAATGTCGCAATAGACGACGGTCAGCCCTTCTGATGGGCGCGCCAGGCGTGGACCAGACTCGAGGTCCAGTCAGTTGGACTACGTACCTACTTCGACTAGACTTGAGGGAGATGCTTATGATCCCGGGCCAGCTTGCGTGTAGCCTGGCCTGGCAGCCTGGCGCTCAGTCAGGAAGAGTGGCTATTGATCTGGATGATCCTGCCGGATAAGAGGCGCGCAGGCTTAGGCCCCCTGGGTTTCCGTGTCAAGGCCCATGCAGGCCTATAATAGCGTTCTACTGAGTTAGATAAGCTCGGACTGGAGGAGCTATCTCCTCTGTGCCCCAGTCGGCACCCTCATAGGCCCTCAGCCGGTCTCCTTACTCAGTGCCCCAGTCGGCACAACCACTCCCTGACACCAGACTACCAGACGTGGTACAGGGTCGGCGCAGAACCTGAGCCGTTCTGGTCCCAAGCGGCGGATACCTCGCCGAAGTACTGATTCGCCTGCCACACCTTGTCCCCTTTACCTCGACCACATGCTTTGGTGTCAGGTCGAGCGGCATCCAGCGGCGCCATCCTTAAGTTGACAGTGTCCCTTTCCTTAATACAGCATGCGCTACTTTACCCTGTCATCTCTGGGCATGCATTACCTGGCCCTCTCCACATAACGGCAAAGGGCATACGGGGCAAAACCTGTCAGCTTCCCCGGTCATATAAATACCTCCCACTCCGCATTTCTTAGGGACCCGTGATAGTGCAATTCTCATACTGTTCTATTGCTTTCCAGCGCCATCGTCGTGTCCTGACTTGACCATCGGAGTGCCTGGCTGGGGACTTTTTCCGGCGGGTTCTAACGGTCTCTGTCTTGCAGGTTGAGAGCTACCCCGCTCATCGCGCCACCTCAGCGACCTCGCCCCCCCCCCTCGGAGATTCATCCGTCTGTAAGGGTGTCTGACTCACTTCGCGACAGGATCAACATAAATTCACCAAACTCAATAAACCTGCTGATCTTTTCCAACAACCTATCAACACACAGCAGAGAGACTCAATTCCAAAGGTAAAATCGATCGACACAAGTCTGCTTGGTATCAGGATAAACAATCCAAAAAACCGAAAGCAATTCTCCTCTTCTGATTCGAAACAAAATCTATCCTTTAATTCATCTATGAAGAGCTGAGAACAGGGCAGATCTTATCAGAGATAGCCACGCTCACCAAGCCCTCCTTGATTTGTCACTGGGCCCTTAGGACTATGGTGCAACAGTAGGACGACTAATCATTATCTCATACATTCGCGGTTTGATTCCCAGCTACGGTATATATTAGGACAAAAAAGAATTTAGATATCTCCACAATGACATAATATTGTCCACTTTGAACCTAAGCCCTCATGATTTTGCTCTTGGGCTCTCCCAAAAGGTCTCATGCCAATTGAGATATCATTATTCCTTATAAATCTATGATCTTTTCCAATGTGTTTAAATGTGGGACTATGTTTACAACTTGCAACCCCAACAATTACCCCCCCCTCAAACAAAGGACCACATGCCCCCCACAAGCGAAAACCCTTTCCGTTTTGATGTCTGATCCTCAACCTATCAGGACTTTTTGTCCCTTGGTCCACCCGACCTACTAGGACTTCACTGCCTAGCCGCAACTAGGACTTCTTTACCTGGTGTTTGATTCTCTTGATCAAGACACGGGAGCCCACACATCCTTTATTTAAAGCTTAATCCACATGGCTCGATCTGGATCATGAAGAGCGACCTGGCTCTGATATCAATTGTTAGGATCAAAAGGAATTTAGATATCTCCACAATGACATGATATTGCCCATTTTGGGCCTAAGCCCTCATGGTTTTGTTGTTGGGCTCTCCCAAAATGCCTTATGCCAATAGAGATATCATTATTCCTTATAAGCCTATGATTTTTCCCATGTGTTTAGATGTGGGACTATGTTTGCAATTTGCAACCCTAACAGTGTATTTGTAAGAATTTTTCCTACAAATGGGGCGTGAATTCTGGGACGCTGAGCTTTTAGACCGTCCATTATGAGCGCTTTCCGATTTACACTGATAGTCAATGGAAAACTTGTGTGGGACCGAATCGATCGCCTAAGGTTGAAACAATCTCATTAATTATTATTTTTCCTTGATTTGTCACTAGATCAAGGAACGCCCACGGTGGGCACCTCCTTACA
>JAGFNQ010004017.1:0-89038 GCA_024364735.1 Boesenbergia rotunda | reverse complement strand
AAAAATAATTTTCTTGAACAATATCTTTAAAATATTTTTAAACTACAAATCTTTTGCTATGAATTTTTTTTTTTTTTTTGATGTGTGTCAATGGGGGAGAGAAGTGATTAAAAGTTAAGAAATACTCTTAACAACTAAGAATTGCTAAATTCTAGGGGAGAGCTTAACTAGAGAGGGAGTTGTTTCAAAATTATATGTTTTAACTTAATTTTGAACCATATTGTCAAACATCATAAAGAAGGAGATTGTTTGTGTAAGGAGCACCATAATTGAAATTATGTTTTGATGTTGTCAAATGTTCAATTTAGGTCTTGTTGTGATCTGTTGGATTGATCATGCTTGCAAGATGCCAAACTTGAAAAGTCCTAGTAGGCAAGCTGGACCAGATACTAGGCGATGGAAGTCTCGGTAGATCATGGAAACCAATCAAAAAGCCCAGATGGGTCAAGTGGACCAATTATCAAACAGAAACTAAACATATATATTTTAAAAAGTAAATGAAATAATCATGCAATTAATTTAGTAAGAAAGAATGATTTTTCTATTAGTTCGTTCCCCTAAATCATAACCTTGATAAGGTTTATCTAGGTAATGAATTTGAGTTTTGGGAATCCAATATTGATTTGATCCAACTTTGTTAATTAAACATGCTTTGGGGACCCCTTGTTTCTATAAGTACCCAAGTGAGTTTTTGATGTGATCAACCAAATCAAATTGAGTTTCTGGTCTATTTTGATCCCTGTGTCTAAGTGTGAAGAGCTTAGAAGCAGAGGAAGTTAAACGAAAGACGCAGTAGACGAAAATGATAACACAGGGAAAGGAGCTTATGAGCTCGGTGCATCCGAGGGGGCGCGAAAACTATAGAAGAGTACACCAGTGGAGTGAAAAGGGTGTTAATGTAGTCTGACCTGATTGTTGTTTTGGTGTTGACACCGATTTAAGTTTGGTTGAGTAAGATAAGTTCGGATTAAGTCCTGGTCAAAGACTGGGCATTAATTCCGGTGAGTGAAGCCGGGTCCTAGTGAGTGAAGCTAGGTGAAGAAAATCCTAGTGAGTGAAGCCGGGTCCTAGTGAGTGAAGCTAGGTGAAGAAAATCCTGGTGAGTGAAGCCAGGTCCTAGCAAGGGAAGCTAGGTGAAGGAAACCCTGGTGAGTGAAGCCGGGTCCTAGCAAGGGAAGTTAGGTGAAGGGAGTCCCGGTGAGTGAAGCTGGGCATGGGGTCTTGGTCCGGGGGAGTGAGCATTGAGTGTACTGGTCTGAGAGGGTTCAGGAGTTCGTTCTGTGGGACCAGACTGAGTCAGAGAAGGCAAGGGAGCCTGTTCTCTAGACTCAGGGTCGAAATGGTCGAAGCTGGATTGGTCTGAAGTCTGATCAGGGAGTTGGCACGAACTCCCGTGGTTGTGGATCGGTCTGGAGTCCGATTAGGGAGTTGGCATGAATTCCCTTGATAGTAGATCAGTCTGGTGACCGATCCAAGGTGTCTGATCGGTCTGGTAACCGATCAGAAACAGATAAAAACATTTTGTATGGTGGCTGATCGTTCTAGTGAACGATCAGAAACAAGTCAGAAGATTTTGTATGGTACCCTGATCGGTCTGTCTGACCGATCAGGGCCATCCTGGACTGATCAGAATTGTTCCTGATCGGTCAGGAAGTGACCTGATCGGTCAGCTTGGCCGATTAGGCCTTGACCTAATCGGTCAAGGGACCCATCAGGTGTTTGTGATGTGAAAGATCATGCATTGACCTCATCGATCAAGTGACCGATCAGGTGGTTGGCTTGAAATCTCAGTAGGCTAAGGGATCGGTCTGGTGACCGATCCCTGGTCTCTGATCGGTCAGTGAGACCGATCAGAAGTTCACTGGATCGATCAGGCAGGAGCCTGATCGATCAGGCCCATCACTGATCGGTCTTTTTGATCGATCAGTGCCTTGCTGGAAATCATCTGGAATTCACACTAGGTTTGAGGATCGGTCTGGTGACCGATCCCTGATCTCTGATCGGTCAGTGAGACCGATCAGAAATTCACTGATCGATCAGAATGGAGTTTGATCGGTTAGGAGGGTGCCTGATCGGTTAGGGTGACCGATCAGCACCTCAGAACTTTAATTTGAATTACTGTCGGACTTCTGATTGCTTCTGATTTCCTGTTGATTTCTTTCTGATATGGTTGATTTGCTTCGCTAATCAGTCTGTTGAGTGTGCAGGTGATACATAGACAATACTAAGCCAAGAAGGAGGGTCAATGGTGACTTTCACCGTGGCAGGTTTGTTTGTTATCTGTTTGCAGGCTTCAATGGCTTCTGGTGGTTGGCGACTGACCTGAGACTCAGCTGAAGAGGTCTTCAGTGGACTGAGCGCTCAGTGGAGTTCAGTGGTGATGAAGCTGTGGTTCAATGGGTGCTGACGAAGCCTGGTGATGAGTAGAAGGAAGGCTTAAGAGGAGGCTGGCGAAGCAGAGACAAGTAACTTAGAAATCGATCGGCAGACACAACGAGAACAAAGAGCTGAGTGAAGGTTCTTGCGTTAGGGTTGTGCTGTGTTATGCTCTGAGTTGTGCCTCTTCTTCGTGCTTTTTTTGCTTGCTCCTATGTCTGTAAGCTTCTTCTCGTGGTCTCCTGTACTCAACCTGATTCATTTCTGAGATCTGTGGAGAGGTCACTCCACCGAGAAGGAGTTTTTCTTATTCGGAGTTCCGGGGCTTGATCTGCCGACGATCAAGGGATCACCCACCTCACGAGCACGCCAAGGAGTAGGGGCAAGTTATCCCCGAACCTTGTAAATCCCTCTGTTAGCGTCTGGTTTGCTCTCTTTCAGTTTGTTTTCGTTTCTGTTTGTTTTTCTGTTCTGTTTGTTGTTTCCGCTGCTAACCTAAGTGCAGAAAGACTCAAAAGAAGCCAACTTTTAAGTGGGTGGTTATTCGCACCCCCCCTCTCTAGCCATCCCAGATCCAACAAGTGGTATCTGAGCCTGGGGCTCTTTCCAACGGTTTAACACCCGAAGAGCAGAGAAGAATGGCTTTGAGAGAAGGCTTCAGCACTAACAGACCCCCTTTCTTTGATGGAGCTGACTTCCAATATTGGAGGTCAAGAATGGAGTATTATCTGAAAACCGATATTGGAATGTGGTTTTCAGTCAAGGAGGGATTTACCCCTCCAAAGGATGCTGAAGGCAAGGAACTTGACTCATCAAGGTGGTCAGCCGAACAAACCAGGAAAGGTGAGGCTGATGCTAAGGCTGTGGTCACCCTGCAGTGTGGGATGACCAAGGAGCAACTTATCAAGGTTGGTCCCTTCACAAGTGCTAAATGTTGGATCTTGGATGGCTAGAGAGGGGGGGGGTGAATGTAGCCAGACACCGAAACTTTGTGCTTTTGGAATTTCTGCGACTCAAATATTAGTAGCACAGCGGAAGCTAAAGAAAACAGAGTATGCAGAAATAAAACCTAGCTAAGCACAAATGCAAAATGCTAACAAGAGGATTTATAAGGTTCGGGGATAACTTGCCCCTACACCTTGGCGTGCCCTTAAGGTGGGCGATCCCTTAATCGTCGGCAGATCAAGCCCCGATGAACACCGGATAAAATGCAACCTCCTTCTCGGTGGAGTAACCTCTCCACAGCGTTTCAACAAAGATATAGTTTTAAGCACAATGAAACACAAGAAAGATCTTACTCAGCACTTAGAACAGACAAGAACACAAGCAAGCTTCTCTCGAGCTTCACCCAGCGCAAATCTCATGCAAGAACACCCTTCTCCGTGTCTTCTCGCTGATGAACTCAAGCTCCTAGTTCCTTCTTTCAAGTGCCCAAGTAATTGATGGTTGCCTCTAAGATCACAGTTGCTTGCTCAAGATGATGGAACAGCAGATTGCACAAGCAAAGTGTGGAGAAAATGATCGCGCAGCCAGAACTCAAGCCAGAAGTCTCTTCGCAGAACTCTACGCTTCTCTTCTGCTCTTCTCCGCTACGCTCCTTTTGTTTCTCCACTAAGCGTCAGGTGACACCATCTCACTGCAGCCTCCAGCTGCTCACCTGCCAACGCCAGCTACCACTGAGCTCTCCCTGGACTCCCTGAGCTTCCCTCAGCCAAGCTCCAGTCAGCAGCTCCAGCTGTTGCAACCTGAGATAGCAAATGGACAAACCTGCTCTAAGGAAAGGCCTCCTTTGACTCTCCTTGAGTGTTTGAATCCATCCCTGCCACCTGCAGCTTAATTAGACCATTAGCACAGCATATCAAGCAGAAAATCAAGTACCAGAGATCAAACGCAGTGAATCAGATACGTTCAGACGCGATAAGAGCATCTGACAGTGCAATTTGAATTAAAGTGATCAGTCACCGGACCGATCAGACAGCCTCCTGATCAGTCACCAGACCGATCAGGCTGGGTTCAAACCGATCAGGCTCTATCCTGATCGGACCCCAACGCTCAATCAGAAATCGTGATTTCTTTGGGACTCTCCTGGACCGATCCCAGGTTATGGATCGATCACCAGACCGATCCACCCCTTTGTCGAGCAATTTCTGAGCTTCGCAGTCCAACCCTCCTGTCCGGTCACCAGACCGATCAGAGAGCCTCCTGATCGGTCACCAGACCGATCAGATCATGCTCAGACCGATCAGGCTCCGTCCTGATCGGTCATAGTGAGGAACTCGCGACACCTGATCGTACTCCTGAACGGTCTGAATAGTGTTCCAGATCGGTCACCAGACCGATCAGGATTAGATCAGCAGGGGAACTCAACTCACTCTGGGCTCCCTGATCGGTCACCAGACCGATCAGGAGCAAAGCAGTGGGTGAACTGCACACTCCCTAATCGGTCACCAGACCGATCAGGAGCCGAAGAGTAGGTTCCCAACCTCACTGTGCTCTCCCTGATCGGTCACCAGACTGATCAGTCATCGCTGGATCGGTCACCAGACCGATCCACGACGGAGCAGCGTGCCAACTTCCCTGATCGGTCACCAGACCGATCCAGGGGCTCCAACCTAGCCTTCCAAGCTAGGGTTTCACCCAACCTAGCCCTCCAAGCTAGGACTTGACCCTCCAAGCCAGGACCTGACCCTCCAAGCCAGGATTTTTCACCTAACCCTCCAAGTTGGGACTTTTCACCTAACCCTCCAAGTTAGGACTTTTCACCTAGCCCTCCAAGCTAGGACTTTTCACCCAACCCTTCCGAATTATGACTTTTCCACAGCTAGCCCTCCAAGCTAGGATTTTTCACCTAACCCTCCAAGTTGGGACTTTTCACCTAACCCTCCATGTTAGGACTTTTCACCTAGCCCTCCAAGCTAGGACTTTTCACCCAACCCTTCCGAATTAGGACTTTCCAACACCTAGCCCTCCAAGCTAGGATTTGTCACACCTAACCCTCCAGGTTAGGACTTTTCACCACCTAGCCCTCCAAGCTAGGATTTTCCAATCACTCCGTGCCTAATCCCCGATTAGGACTTAACCATAATCATAATCATCAACCTAAACTAAAATCGATGTCAACACCAAAACAACAATCAGGGTCAGACTGCATCAACAATCTCCCCCTTTTTGTTGTTTGACAATCCGATTTTATGTTTAGGGATTCAAAATCAATTTCTCAACTTTCAGAATCATAGGGGAATCAGGATCCTCCCCCTATAACATAATCATTCTAAACTTAACCAACCACACTCTCCCCCTTTGTGGAACACCGAAAAGAGTCTAGAGGGGCTGTTAAGTTGAAACATACTCCCCCTTAACCCTAGGGGTTTCCCAAAACAACAAAGGTATGATTTAATTTTGAAAAACATATGACATCATGTGAAAAAGATAGATCAAGATATAACAATCACATGCATCATATGAACATGACATCACAAGCAGAATCATAGCAGCACATAATATCAGATGAATGAAGCAAAAACTAATCATAGAAATAAGGCATAAAGCATAGCCTGGAAAAGTTAAGTGCATCATATATCAGAGTTAAGGCAAATGCGGCACAAGGCCATAAAAGTCAAGTCATGAGGCATACAACCCGAAATCACACAATCCAAGCAGACACATAGTCAAATCACAAACAGATGCAGAGGGCAATCAATCGTCAGCGGGGGGGGGGGGGGTCAGCGTCCTGCATAGGGTCATCCATCGTGTCGTCATCAGGAATAATAGACCCCGATGCAGCTCTGGCAGAGGGTGCACCTCCAGGAAATGTGTGGCGACGCCACTCATCGTACCATGACTGCTGCAGCGCACGAACCCCGGAGACATCAGACTCCACCGCTGTCAGTCTGCGGTCGAAAGATCGGAACCCTGAACGGACCTCCTCTCGATGAAGCTCTCGCAGATGAAGATCATACTAGACCGTCTGATCCAGCTCGAAAATCTGCCATCGTAGGTCCGGGTCCGGCTCATAATCATAGTCAGCGGCAGCAGCAGCGGGAGCCTCCTGATATGCAGCAGCATCAGCTGGTGCCTGAAAATGTGGACCTCCCTCTGGTAGATCACCAAGACCCCGCCCATCCTTCCAAACCAATGCCCGATCGTGATCTCGAATAATAATACCAGACTTGGCGAATGCTCTCCGGCCAAGCCGACAATCCTGTCTGACCATGGGCACTGTCCTGCACTTGGTGACATCAACACCTACTGACATAAGCCAGTCGGTGATGACATGACCAAAAGGCATATAGACTGTGTTGGATTGAGAAGAACGATAGAGGGGGGGGGGGTGAATATCGTTAAACATTCGGATTCGTAAAATAGAGAATGCACAGCGGAAATTAAAGTAAAACAATACGCAAACACCAAGATTTTACTTGGTTCGGAGTCGCGGTCGGCTCCTACTCCAAGGCCCACGGTCGTTGACCGTTTACTGCGGGCAATTCTATATGTGCGTAAAAGCAGTTTACAAAATGTATTACAAGAATAATACAGTAAACTTAAAAGCAGCTCTTCGTTACCGACGTCCGGTGTAGATTGTATTTTCGGAGCAGAGGGACGTCGTCGGCGCTTGTATCTCGAGTCGGGAGGTTTCCGGAGCAGAGCACGGGAGTAGAAGAGCATGAATGCGTTGGAAGAATTGTGTGTCCAAGCCTTGGGGTCGAGGGGCCTTTTTATAGCCTCTGGGGGCGCCCCCCACGTGTCATCTGATCCGCAACAGTCTCGGTCAGTGTTTTATCCCTCCAAAATAGGGATCGAACCTTGACGGGGGCGCCCGGGAAGCAGGGGGCGCCCTTGTTGACTATTTCAGTGGGCTTCTCGGCTGGATGATGTTTATCCGCTTCGCTGGCTTAAGCGTGGGGCGCCCTAGGCACTGGGGGCGCCCGGGAGCATGGGGGCGCCCCGCCTAGTAAGCTACTGAAGTGTACATTTGCTCCACTTCTTTTGTATTCACCTTGGGGGCGCCCGGGACACTCCGGGCGCCCTACTCAGCTTCTGCCTCACTCCTTTGAGGCTCTCTGAGCTGCAGACACTCGTTCCTTTGGTCCTGCATCCAGGGTTAGTCCAAAATAATACAAAGCAATAATATGTTAGTTTTATACAGCCTTAGCTGTCTTGGTTTTGACTTTGGGTCTCCAAAATGGAGCCCTAGGTCGAGTCAACGCCTACTGTTCCCTCGACAGGGAACGCGTCCTCACCTACTCCTCTCAGGAGAGTTTACCTTTTGCCAACCGGCTCCTCCGGTTGGACTTTTGCTTGATACACCTGACCAGGTCTTCGTGCCCACCTTCCGAGCAGGTCTTCGTGCCCACCTTCCGAGCAGGTCTTCGGTGCCCAGCTCCTTGCCAGGGCTTCGTGCCCAGTCCTCGACCAGGACTTCGTGCCCACCTTCCAAGCAGGTCTTCGGTACCCAGCTCCTTGCCAGGGCTTCGTGCCCAGTCCTCGACCAGGACTTCGTGCCCAGTGTACCTAGGACTTCTTTTCCTGTAAACTTAGTGAACATGTTAGATCAACATAATATCTTAACTTTTGAACCCTTTTGCCATTATCAAAACACAGGTTCGACTTGGGTGCTGTCTGTACCAACAATCTCCCCCTTTTTGATTTATGGCAACCCGGTTAAAAAGTTAAGTTAATCAGAACAGTTAAAAATTTGTTTCCTCCCCCTGGAAGGAATCTCCCCCTAGGTTTTTCAAAAGTTCGTGGGGTTTGAAAAAATTCTAAGTCTAAAGATGGAATTAATTTTTCAACCACTTAGAACAATTTTCAAAAGAAACTTTAGAAACATATTTTCCAAAAAAAATTTGGTTGTGCACTTTAGAAAAAATTTTAAGTCAGTAGAACGGAATCATCTTTCTGAAGTTTTAAGTTCTCAGAACCATAGCTTGAGTTACTTAGCACAACTTGAGTTATAAGTACTTAGAAAATTTTGAAGGCTTAGGTTTTAAGTACTTAGGAAATTTTTGAAAGCTTTAAGTTTCAAGTACTTAGGAAAATTTTGAAAAACTTAAGTTTCAAGTACTTAGGAAAATAGATTAGTTACTTTTTGAACAAAAAAAAATTTAAAGTTTCTCTTTCCTTTCCTATCTCTCCCCCTTTGCCATATATAAAAAAAACAATATTGAAAAAAAATTAAATTGTATAATTGCAGAAAAAAATTGCTAAATTGCATAATTTGCTGTACTGAACCAATACAGGATATGAACTAAATTAAACCAATTTCAATTTTCTCTTTTAGGGTCCTGTCTAACCCAATTAGCTACTTACTAACTGTTATAAATAGTAGTTTTCGCTAGGGTTAGTCAAGTTAAGTGTTCTGTTCAAGTTAGATTTTCTAAACTTGACACTTAACTTGATTACTGTGTAAGTTGTATTTAGTGCCCCAATTACTGCAAATGCACTGACTTAAAGCATCTTGAATTAAGGCAAAGACATAAGCATCTCAACCCATTCTAGGTTATCAATCAAAAGTACCCTAAGGTGCTTGTGAGATGCTGGCTTCTAGATCTATAGGTGCATGCAGTTCTAGGATTAGGGCCTAGGCTAAGTCCATTTGCGAAAAAGCCCTAGTTTTGAAGGGGGTGGTTTTCAAAATAAAACTAAGTCGAAAAAAAAATTAAATTTTTTTTAAAAAAACTAATTTTGAAAGTAGTTAAAAAAACTTATTTCAGAAACTGATTTTAAAATGAGTTAAGCAGTAGAAAAACCAGAAAATGGAGTAAACCTATTCTACCATGCATAATTAAGATCAGATACTTAAGATTAAACAACTGGTCAAACCCCATAAGTTAACTGGTTAAAGAGAGGACCAGTAGAGTCAAACATGAGTCAAGTTTTAGTTACTAATACAATGCATTTGCTGAAATAGTCTAACTATGAAGATGGGCCAGGGTGGTCAGATGAGCCAGGCTGCCATGCTCTGAGAAGCGACATCATCTCAATGTATCGTGCATCGGCCACCTCTCGATCGGCTCTACGAGCGTCCATCTGCTCGAAGTGGTAGGCCTCGGCCTCCTCTCGAAGACTGTGGATCTCCGTCTGCATCTGTGTGAAGCGCTAGTCGATGGTCGGTGGTGGAGGCTGGTCTATATGGTCCCGCATCTCTACTGCGAGATCGGCAATGTCGACGTCTACCTCCTCGTCGGAGTCGATCGGAGCCCCGGCTCGCTGTCGTCTCCAACCTAAAACCCCGGATCCCGAGACCTCTATACCAGCTAAGGAGAAGTTCCTAAATCCTATCTCGTCGAAGTCAGTCATCGCAGTCATCTCACCATCAGTGATGCCGCGACCATGATGATGAAGAATGGAAGTGATGATGTGGCAATAGGGGGTACGCACTCGTCCCTGAGTGGTAACACTGGACGCATACAGAATAGTATGAAACATGTGTAGTCCAATGTCAATGTCAAGATGATGGATCAGGGCATACAGAAGGAAAGTATGAAAAGGTCGCATGGTCGCGACATCCCTAGTGGATAGTGGTAAGATGCATCGGACCAGAACTCTGTACAGGGCATAGTCCTGGACCTGAAGGTCAACGGACTGGAATCGTCTAGCTACGAGGAGTCTAGCTTCCCTATAGAAATAGGAGTGGAGAGTGTCTAGAGTAATGTGAGAGTAGGGAGGATCAAATGGAGGATCCTTAGGCGGATAGCAACAAAAAGTGGACTGAGTAAGTCAGAGTCGAAGGAATCGGTTGAGGAGTGAGGGTGTGATCGTCAAGGGCATCCCTTGAACGGTGGTAACAAACGTAAGATCGTTTTGCCTAACTATGTTGTTATAGAATTCGGCACAAAGAGAAGTGTTAATTGGATGAGTGCAAAACGCTAAGTTGTCTAAGTGATAGAAGTTGATAACGTTCATAGCCAAAGGACATGATTGAGTAAAGAATTGTCTATTCAAGTAACTTGTCTTGATAGGCTTGTAAGTTGTTCGAGCAAATTTGTTAAAAAGTTCTAGGGTAGGGAACCTAGGATCGGGACTCGGTTCGGTACCGGGGTTCGATTGGGTTGCTCGGCGTTTGCTAAGATAAGAGATATGCATTTAAAAGAAAGAATAAATATAAGTGCGTAAGAAAAAGGAAAATAATAAAAAAATTATACCGAGTGGCCGCTCGGGGAGGCATGGTCGAAGTTGAGGAAGCACAAGTGTCACTTGATCTCCTTGAAAGGAAGGAAGTTAGAAAGGAGGATGGTTTTTGGTGTGGCAAGAAGAGGGGGTTCGGGTGCCCTTTTATAGGGCTTTAGCCAGGGCGCTCGGGAGCTTCCGGGCGCCCGGGTTAGGGCCTTCTGCCATTGGCAGGGTCCTAAGTCTGTTCGGGGCGCCCGCAATGGCCTGGGCGCCCAGGTCAGGCTTGGTCTTGGCAGCTTTGCTGCTTTGACTGGTACTGGGGGCGCCCACAAGGTTCCGGGCGCCCCGGTCAAGGAACAAAGGCAGATTTTTGCCTTGAGAGAAGTGAAAGTCATGGGGGGGGGGGGGCGCCCGAGGAGTCACGGGCGCCCGGATTGAGTATAGATTGGAATCTTTGTTGTCTTGTCATCATTTGACCATGATTTAATTGGTTTGATCATGGTTTGAAATGATTTGACTATGGTTTGACTGCTTTGACTGAGATTTGACTACTTTGACCATAGTTTGACTACTTTGACCATGGTTTGACCATGGTTTAGGTCAATTTCGTTCTAAACTACAAGATTTACTGTTATTTAAATAATAATGTAGGTATTAACTGAATTTTAATTAAGTTAATTTTTACCATCTCATCCATTCTAGAATTGTCAATCACGTTTGCCTAATGTGTTTTGTGAGACATGTTTTGGTAAATAGAATTATTTTGAAAAATTATGATTTATTTTGAAAAAGTCTAATTAATTTTTGAAAGCAATTGATTTGAGTTTATTTTAAAAATATTGTTTGAATCTATAATTAACTGAAAATTTGTGTTAGATTCGAATTTGACAAAGAATAATTTGAATTTAAATTTTAAAAATTGGCTTCCAGGTCTTGGCGAGGCACTAGGCCTTTTTTGGCCGTAGCCTTATTGGATCATCAACCCTTTCCTTGACAAAGCCTTTTAATGAAATTTCATTTTCAAAATTACTTTTTGAAAAATTCTGGTCTAACTAGTTTGGGTCTTGGATCGGTAGCTTCGGCTAGTTTCACCAGTCTAAAGAGATCAAGTAGAGTATACTTGACCTTATTAGAATTGGTTTCCCTAACGTACTATCATCTCACCACCACCCAATACTATGTTATTCAAATTTCAGTTAAGTTGGTTCAATCCTTAAACTAACCATTCCTAAGTCTAAGCATGGTAAATTGCAGAAATTAAATAAACAATCAATCATGTAAATTGCAAACAAGGATTGAATTTTATCTAATAATAAATATTGTTTTTAATTTGGCTCCCCCTGGACTAAAGCCACGATAATGGTTCGGCAAGATGTGAATCTTGTCCTTGGGGATCCAATACTTATTTGATCCAGTTTGTTTGTTCAGGTACAGTTTAGGTACCCATGCCTGAACTTTAGGTCTGGATTGGTTCAGTACAGCATAGTAGTATCTTTGTCTAGATTTGGTTCTATAGCCTAGTTCGGATCGATTTAGAACCGATTTCTATTTTCCAAGAATCATGTCAAGACCCTTGGAACCAGAAGTGAATCGTTCTAAAGCTGATATAAGATCCTTAACTTGAGTTTTCAGGGAGGAGTTCTCTTTCTCAAGTTTTTCAACTTGAGTAGAGGTTCCTTCTTGAACCTTCTCAGTTAAGGATCTAGAGTCAGCTCCCTCTTTCAGGAGTTTTACTTCCTGTCGGAGGGATTCGACTCGGAGTTTAGCTTTAGCCAAATCTCGAGAAAGATAAGAAATTAACTCATTTAACTGACTTCTAGAAAAACCACTTACCTTGATTTCGCCGTTGTCTGAAAATGTTAGTCTGTCGTCGTCTTGTTCCGATTTTGACTCGGTCTCGATTTCTTCTGATGCGGTTAGCGCGAGCAGGTTCGACTGTGGGACCTCTTCTTCTTCTTCGGAGAAGGACTCGTCCCATGTTGCCTGAAGTGCCTTCTTTCTTCTTGCTTTCTTGGCTTCTTTTAGGTTAGGGCATTCGGATTTGAAATGCCCCTTTTTGTTGCACTCGAAGCACGTCACACTTGATTTGTTCTTAGTTGATTCAGCTTGATCTTCCTTCTTTCGGCTGACTTTTCTTCTATTGGATTGATTCTTCAATTCCTTGTAGTAGTTCCGGGCCAGTCGGACCAGCTTAGGTCGGTCTCCTTCGTCGTCTTCTGAGTCTGAATCAGATTCGAGTGCAGGTTGAGGTTTCTTTTTGGATACCTTTCTAGCTTTACCTGCAATAAAGGCAATGTCTTTCTCGGCCAGGGTGCAGTTAGTCTGCTCATGCAATTCAAGTTCTGAAAACAATTCATCTAGTTTAATTTTTGAAAGGTCTCTTGAAACCTTGTATGCATCTACCATAGATGCCCACAAGGTGTTTCTCGGGAAAGTATTAAGAGCGTACCTTATCAGGTCACGGTTTTCTACCTTGTGACCGATTGTATGTAGTCCATTCATTAGCTCCTAAATTCGGGCGTGGAGCTGAGCTGCTGTTTCGTTGTCGATCATCTTGATCGTGTACAGCTTGTTCAGGGGGAGATCTCTCTTGCTGATTCGAGTGTCTGAAGTTTCTTCGTGCAGCTTGATCAGTTTCCCCCACAGCTCTTTAGCACTGTTAAATGAACCCACCCGGTTCAGCTCCTCTTTTGTTAAGCCGCATTGGAGGGTCTGGGTCGCCTTTGCATCAGCTTCAATCTTTCGTTTCAGAGCGGTATCCCACTCTATGTAGGTCTATGGTACTCCTTCAGCATTCTTTGGAATCTCTAGTCCGGACTGGATGATTATCCACATGTCCACCTGAGTTTGCAGGTGGACCTCCATTCTTCTCTTCCAGTAGGAGAAGTCCTCCCCACTAAAGAGAGGCGGTCTTGCGGTGCTGAAGCCTTCTTGCATTGCCATTTTATCTGAAAAAGTAAACTAAAAGGAAAGAAAATATCCCAAGACTTGGTCTTGGATTAGTAGTGCGGGATAAAAAGAAATAATTATCGAGGGGTGTTGCACCAACCTCGATTAACGAGAAAACTCCGAAAAAGTAAAAGAAAAGTAATTAAAAAAATCTGAAAAAAATTCTCAAACTGGTGGTTGCACCAAATTTGAGCTTCCCCGCTCTGATACCACTTGTTGGATCGAGAAGAACGATAGAGGGGAGGGTGAATATCGTTAAACGTTCGGATTCATAAAATAGAGAATGCATAGCGGAAATTAAAGTAAAACAATACGCAAACACCAAGATTTTACTTGGTTCGGAGTCGCGGTCGGCTCCTACTCCAAGGCCCACGGTCGTTGACCGTTTACTACGGGAAATTCTATATGTGCGCAAAAACAGTTTACAAAATGTATTACAAGAATAGTACAGTAAACTTAAAAGCAGCTCTTCGTTACCGACGTCCGGTGTAGATTGTATTTTCGGAGCAGAGGGACGTCGTCGGCGCTTGTATCTCGAGTCGGGAGGTTTCCGGAGCAGAGCGCGGGAGTAGAAGAGCATGAATGCGTTGGAAGAATTGTGTGTCCAAGCCTTGGGGTCGAGGGGCCTTTTTATAGCCTCTGGGGGCGCCCCCACGTGTCATCTGATCCGCAACAGTCTCGGTCAGTGTTTTATCCCTCCAAAATAGGGATCGAACCTTGACGGGGGAAGCAGGGAACGCCCTGGTTGACTGTTTCAGCGGGCTTCTCGGCTGGATGAGGTTTATCCGCTTCGCTGGCTTAAGCGCGGGGCGCCCTGGGCACTGGGGCCGCCCGGGACGCAGGGGGCGCCCGGGAGCATGGGGGCGCCCCGCCTAGTAAGCTACTGAAGTGTACATTTGCTCCACTTCTTTTGTATTCACCTTGGGGGCGCCCGGGACACTCCGGGCGCCCTACTCAACTTCTGCCTTTGAGGCTCTCTGAGCTGCAGACACTCGTTCCTTCGGTCCTGCATCCAGGGTTAGTCCAAAATAACACAGATCAATAATATGTTAGTTTTATACAGCCTCAGCTGTCTTGGTTCTGACTTTGGGTCTCCAAAATGGAGCCCTAGGTCGAGCCGACGCCTACTGTTCCCTCGACGGGGAACGCGTCCTCACCTACTCCTCTCAGGAGAGTTTACCTTTTGCCAACCGGCTCCTCCGGTTGGACTTTTGCCCGATACACCTGACCAGGTCTTCGTGCCCACCTTCCGAGCAGGTCTTCGGTGCCCAGCTCCTTGCTAGGGCTTCGTGCCCAGCTCCTTGCTAGGGCTTCGTGCCCAGTCCTCGACCAGGACTTCGTGCCCACCTTCCGAGCAGGTCTTCGGTGCCCAGCTCCTTGCCAGGGCTTCGTGCCCAGTCCTCGACTAGGATTTCGTGCCCAGTATACCTAGGACTTCTTTTCCTGTAAACTTAGTGAACATGTTAGATCAACATAATATCTTAACTTTTGAACCCTTTTGCCATTATCAAAACACAGGTTCGACTTGGGTGCTGTCTGCACCAACAGACTGTGCGTCGGCTCGGCTCTCTATAGGATATAATGGACTAAAAAATACTCTCCATGATGTCAAAGTCCATGCGGCAGTGCATACCATAGAGCATCAGGCAATGATAGGGATGGATCTCGGTCAAAGGCTTTGAAGTGATAGGCAAGATGCAATTTTTGATTATCATGAAGAGGTGTAGTCAACAGGTGCAAGTCGTAGGGCTGCAAAAGTCGAAAAATCAGGACCCAACTCATCAAGCCCGGCTGGGCGGGGATGTCCAAAGAAATGCTGATAAATGGTGTCGAGGGTAACATCGGTAAAAGGAGCCAACAAGGGGTCTGGGAGCTCAGGATAAATAGAATACAGGTTAGGCGATCGTCGACCGCCTAGATACTCCGCTAGAATCTCATAAGAGAGATCGAGATTTCTCTTTGCTACGCGGGTGGTGAATTCAAAACCTCTTTGAGGCCCTTGTTGAAGATTGTTGTAAAACTCCGAGACAAGATCATAATTTATCGTCCGCTCCAAGGAGAGGAGAAAGCCAAGGTTGTAGAAAGTGACTATCTCCATGATGGAGGGGCAGTGCTCGGATAGAAAGGGAACATCAATTGATCGGAAGGGGAGTAACTTAAAGGTGCGGGATTGAAAAGCCTGTTCACAGGCAGCATTGAGAAACCGAGAACTGGAGGTAGGCTGAGGCCTTCGGGAGGGCGTAGATGAAGAAGGGGCTTTGCCCTTCGAGCTGCCCTCTACGGGTTCTTTTTCCTTAGAAGACTTTCTAAAGATTGGAATTGGTCATGGTAACAGATTGAATCAAAATAAGTGAACATGATCAGGACACAAGAATGAAATATCACACACGATGGAATTGATCACATGAACACAAGTTTAATCAAAGACCCGAGAATTGATCATTAGTCATAAACTAAAGGAATTGACCAAGTGAGATGAATTTAATCAATAAAAAAATAAATGGTCATGGCAAAGAAGGGTCACGGCAAGGGTAGGGTCGCAACACAAGACGAAAACACCATAAGGAACACCATGGTTAGTGCAAATATAAGATTGATAAAAGAAATGATAAACACCAAAGGAAAATCGCACAAGGAGCTTACTTTGGCGCCATCAAGTCGACTGTGAAGAAGAGAGAAGAACTCACAGGAAAACTTAGCAAGAGCGAACGCGCCCAGGAAGGAGAAGAGCTCACAGGAAATCAAGGTCTCCTTGCTGACCTTTTAGAAACTCCCGCGCACAAAAGCGTGCAGGTAGCATTTGTTGACAACACCAACAGCAAGAAGAGGAACTCTCGCGCAGGGAGAAGATCACACTCGCAGAGGTGATCGCCGAAGGAACTCACACATAGGGAAGAACACGCGCAGGGAGGAGGAAACACACGAAGAAGATCGCGTGGGAAGGTGTTTCGGCGCTAGAGCTTGGGGAATAAGGGGTTATCGCGAAGTTATTAGGTTGGTGGATCGGTCCACCAACCGAAATTTAATGTGATCGAATGGATCACCGTTCGATCTGGGAGCGCCCAGACCGATCAGGCTCTGGCCTGATTGACTGGCCTGGTTCTCATCAGTCGGGTGACCGATCAGGCAGGCTGGTTCTGATCGGTCGGGTGACCGATCAGGCAGGCTCCTAATCGATCGGCTGATCGATCAGGAAGTGAACAGTAGGGTTCGGAGAGTGGTCTGTGAGCCCCCTGATCGGTCTGTGGACTGATCAGCATGGGGTGCTAGATTGGTCCGGGGACCGATCCAGGCCAGCCAGAATGTGCAGACACAATTTCGCAAAGTCTCTGTGACCCCTCTGATCAGTCTGTGGACCGATCACCACAGGAGAGAGCCAGATCGGTCCGGGGATCGATCAGCCATACTCCTGATCGGTCCAGTGACCGATCAGGGTTCCTGATACTTCCTGATACGATCTGAAACTTTCAGTTTCAGACTTCGACGTGATTTCGGAAGGGATCTGATGAAAGATATCGATCTTGGAAGTGATCCCTTGACTATAATTGATCCCTAAACAAGGATCAAAGGTCCTTATGGTTTGAACAAATCACTTTGCTCCACCTAAATGGAGTCAAACTCAATCATCAATCATTCAAGCAAGTTTAAACAAAAGTGTACCAAATTCAAGTCTCCAATCAAGTTGCCTTGATTGGAATGTCCAAGTATGATCATGGAGCCAAATACACATATGTTATGCATTGGTTTTCCCCACACTTGGTCACCGAAGTGATTTTTATCTCGTCAACTTAATTTCTCAAGGGATGCATTGACATTTTGAGAAATCAAGGTGATCCTAGCATCTCACCCCATTTCTAGCAAACAAAAACGTTTTGTTGAACCTTATAGTTTGTGTGAGATGCCCCCAAAGTTACCCAATTGTATTCCAACAATTAGAACTAATCATGAAGGGTTTTGAGTGCATTTTGTAACCTATGAAGCGCAACACATTCCCAACTCCCTTCTTAAAAAGCTAAACTCATTTTCGGGGAGTGGTTTAGTGAAAATGTCTGCTAAATTTGATTTGGACTCTACATATGAGAGTACAACATCTCCTCTAGCAACATGATCTCAAATGAAGTGGTGACGCACTTCAATATGTTTAGTCCTAGAATGATGGATTGGATTCTTGGTTAGGTTAATTGTGCTAATGTTGTCACACAATACTTGCACACCCTTGTAGCTTAATCCATAGTCCTCTAAAGTATGAATCATCCACAACAATTGTGATATACTCTCTCCCATAGCAATATATTCTGCCTCGGTCGTGGAGAGAGCAACATAATGTTGCTTCCGACTTGACCAACTAACTAAAGATGATCCTAAAAATTGGCAACCCCCACTAGTGCTTTTCCGATCCAACTTACATCCAGCGTAGTTGGAATCGATATAGCCAATTAGGTCAAAAGACTCGGTACGGGGGTACCACAGACCAACTCCAATTGTGCCTTTAAGATATCTCAAAATTCGTTTAACAGCGATTAAGTGAGATTCCTTGGCACAAACATGATACCTAGCGCACATACCCACAGCGAAGAGTATATCAAGTCGACTAGCTGTGAGGTATAGCAGACTACCTATCATGCTTCGATATTGAGTCAAATCAATAGGTTTACCACTCTCATCAGTGTCTAATCTTGTGTTTGTAGCCATGGGAGTGGTTACCTCTTTTGAATCACTCATGTTGAATTTACGGAGCATTTCTTGAGTATACTTTGATTGGTGCACATGCATCCCATCTCGGGTTTGCTTGATTTCAAGTCCAAGGAAGAAAGTCAACTCTCCCACCAGACTCATTTCAAATTCACTCTCTATGTGTCCAATGTGTTGGAAATTCTAGGCCGCAAAAACCGCTTTTTGCGTTGCGGAAACCCCAGAAGATCGGCCACGGATCCGTGCGAACATAAAAATAAATTACGAGTACGAGTTTAATCTACATTAGATCTACATGATAAGAATCATTACCCTTGACGCGTAGCCCTTCGCTTTCCCGCTTGTCCAAAAGGCCGCCGGATCTCTTAGAGTATCAAAGCAGACACTCCTCTATACGTATCCACGCGAACAAATGAAGATGGATCAAAAGCTTAGGTGTGCTAGCACCCTATAGCTTTCGGCCAAGAGGAGAGGTCGAAGAAGCACTCCCACCAAAAATCAAGAGAGAAGAAGAAAAGCCTCACCCCCAAAAATGAAACAAAACATAGGTTTTGTTCCCACATGGTGGCCGGCCACTTAATGGCCATTAATGGCCAT
This sequence comes from Boesenbergia rotunda, assembly GCA_024364735.1. NCBI lineage: Eukaryota > Viridiplantae > Streptophyta > Magnoliopsida > Zingiberales > Zingiberaceae > Boesenbergia > Boesenbergia rotunda. The sequence goes on along the minus strand of JAGFNQ010004017.1, from coordinate 70,312 downwards.
TAGGTGGCCGGCCATAATGGCTATTAAGTGCCATTAGGTGGCCTTCCATATCCCCTTTCAATTTGAATTCGAAATTCAAATGGGGGGGAAACCAAGTCATCACTTGGTCAAACAAAGGTGAGGTGGGTTTTGGTCAAGTCAAACTTGCCTTTTATGGACTTTCCATAAATAGTCAAGTCAAACTTGACTCCATTTCTTCTCCCATGTCAAGTCTAACTTGAAGTGGAACCAAGTCAAGTCAAACTTGATTTGGATTTAGGTCAAGTCAAACTTGCCTTTTATGGACTTTCCATAAATAGTCAAGTCAAACTTGACTCCATTTCTTCTCCCATGTCAAGTCTAACTTGAAGTAGAACCAAGTCAAGTCAAACTTGATTTGGATTTAGGTCAAGTCAAACTTGCCTTTTATGGACTTTCCATATTTAGCCAAGTCAAACTTGACTTCAATTTTTCTCCATCTATTTGTTCTTTGCGTGTGACCCTATAGGTTCTTGTAACGTTGGCAATGCTTCTAACCTCTTAGAAACATAAGCAATGAGCGGTATCTAGCAACACATCATTGCTACCCAAGTTACAAGAATGTTGAGATCCAACATCACCTTGTGACTAATAATTGTGACTCTCACAATATATGATAATGTCCCTCTATCCTTGATATCTAGATTGACTCAATTGAGGCATAGACCGTGTCATCCTCGAGTCAATCTATATCTTGAACTCCAAGTAGACTCACACTAATCAAGTGAGCTCAATATCTCATATTGACTCACTTGGGCATGGCCATGCACTTTGTGGTCTCACTCTATCAAGAATACGATATCGCTCCCGTCATATAGGAGGGATAGATCCCATCTACATCACTCACATCCCTCTCCATAATTTGTTACATACCCAGTAATCGCCTTTATAGTCCACCCATTTACGGGTGACGTTTGACGAAGCCAAAGTACGCAACTCCTTATGTAGGAATCCATGGTGACTTCAGGTCCAAGGACTAATAGTCATACTAATAGCCACATGAGAAAGTATATGACACTCATATAACGATCCATGATACTTTCTCATGGCGGGTCATTCAATATACATTCTCTAATGCATACCCATGTGTCAACTTGATATCTCTATATCCATGACTTATGAGATCAAGTCATCATGTTGACCTACATGCTAGTCTCTACGTATTAACATTGTCCCTGAATGTTAATACTCGACTAGGAATAATTTAGAGTAGTGTTCTCCATATCATCTCACTATCGATTCAACCAATCGATTGATATAGATAAGAACCTTCTACTCAAGGACATTATTATACTTAGCTAATTGACATAAATACACGTAAGTATAATAACCATAAAACATGCCTTTATTTATACATAGGAATATGATACAAATTAGTCCATACAATCATTACATGATCGGCTCTAGGGCTCTCACCAACACAATGAACTCATTTAAATAACCCTTATTATTTGAGCCACAAATTATGTCATCGACATATACTTGGGCTACAAAAATATTGTCACTATCTCTCCGTAGAAATAGTGTAGGGTCTATTTGGCCTCTTACAAAGCCTTTCTCAATTAGATAGGTCGACAACCGCTCATACCAAGCCCGGGGTGCTTGTTTAAGACCATAGAGTGCCTTTTTGAGCTTGAATACGTGGTTTGGAAATTCGGTACTCTCAAACCCCGGAGGTTGTTCGACGTAGACCTCTTCCCTTATTAAACCATTTAGAAAGGCCGATTTGACATCCATTTAATATAGCTTGAAGCCTCGATGCGCTACAAATGCAAGCATCAATCGGATGGACTCTAATCGTGCCACGGGAGCATAGGTCTCATCATAATCAAGGCCTTCAACTTGACTATAGCCCTTGGCTACTAAGCGTGCCTTGTTTCTTATGATTTCTCCCTTATGGTTCAACTTGTTTTTGAAGACCCATTTGGTTCCAATAATGGTGGTCTTCTTGGGTCTAGAGTCTAAGTCCCAAACTTGACTTCTTTCGAATTGACCTAGTTCATCTTACATTGCGATGATCCAATCGGGATCATTTAATGCTTCATTAATTTTTCTAGGTTCAATTTCGGAAATCAACGCAACTTCATTAGCCTCATTCCGGAAGAATGATCTAGTCCTAACCCCATGGTGGATATCTCCAACAATTTGGTCTTGGGGATGACTAGAGGCTAATCTAGTTTGCCTAGGTGTTGGTGGTGCTTCTTGAATGGTTTCACTAGACACAAGCTCAATCTCAGGATCCGGCTGATTAATGGGTTGTCTAGGCTCACCGTCATCAAACTCATCACCATCAACAATATTTGGAGTTTCATTCAAACTTAGTCTCCTAAGTTCGAGTTAAACTCCTTCTACATTTTCTGATTGGTCATTTGCTTTTGGAATTTCTTCAAAAACCACATCAGAAGACTCTTCAACCAATCTAGATTTCTTATTGTAGACTCGATAGACTTTGCTTACTAAGGAGTACCTGACCAGTATCCCTTCATCAGCCTTTACCGTGAACTTTCCAAGGTGGTCCTTGGTGTTTAGGATAAACACCTTACAACCAAACACCCTAAGATGTTTAACCGTAGGTGGTTTTCCAAACCAAAGTTCATGGGGAGTCTTTCCTAAGAACCTATGGATGAGGACTCGGTTTTGCACATAGCAAGCCGTGTTTACAGCTTCAGCCCATAAGTAACTCGGTAGTGAGTACTCATTGAGCATGCTTCGTGCAGCCTCTTGTAAAACACGGTTCTTCCTCTCTACAACACCATTTTGTTGTGGTGTTCTAGGTGTGGAGAACTCATGTCTATACCCTCTATCTTGACAAAATTCTAAGAAACGTTGATTTTTAAATTCACCTCCATGATCACTTCTTATTGTCTTAATTGTTGATGATTTTTCATTTTCAACCCTTCTACAAAAAGAAATGAAAACATCTAAGGTTTGGTCCTTATATTTTAGAAAATATGTCCATGTGTATCTAGTAAAATCATCAATGATAACAAAGCAATATCTACTTCCATTCAATGATATGATAGTACTACAATCAAACAAGTCCATATGAAGTAAATCTAATGCGGTAGAAGTACTTACAGCACTTTTACCTTTATGTGCAGATTTGGTTTTCTTACCCATTTGACGTGCATCACAAAGTTTGTCTTTTTCATACTTGATGCTTTGTAAGCCACGAACTAATCCCTTGTTGGCTAACTTCCGGATGTTCTTCATGTTAACATGTGCTAACCTCCGGTGCCAAAGGATGGACTCCTCTTCTTTTAACATGAGACACTTAGCAAAAGCATTAATAACACTTTTAAAGGAAACTTGGTAAATGTTATCTACTTTAGTTCCTACTAGTACCGTGTCAAGGTTGTCATGTTGTCTAACTAGACATTGACTTGGTTGGAAATCAATTATGTAACCCGCATCACACAATTGACTAACACTTAGGAGATTAAATGTCATCCCCTTGACTAGAAGGACATTTTTAATTGTAAGACATTCGGATATTTGAATGTCTCCTATTCCTATGACCTTAAGACTACCATTGTTACCAAATGAAACATTATCTCTACTTTTTCTTTAAAGTGTGGTAAACAATGATCTATCCCCGGTCATGTATTTGGAGCACCCACTATCAATGAACCAAGTTGATAGATGCTCCCCCTCAATCATAACCTACACAATTCGAAAAATAGAAGTTTTAGGTACTCAAACCTTGGGACCTAAAGCACCTACTAGACAAGACTTAGGCACCCATACCTTGACAACTTTCTTATGAACCTTGGGTGTCTTAGTCGACCCCTTCTCATCATCCTTCTCACAAAATTTGCCATCTCGGAGGAAGAAGACCCGCTGCCATCTTCCTCGGATTCGGACTCAGATTCGGATGAGGAAGAAGATGAGGAGACTTCCTTCTCCTTCTTCTTCTTGTTGGATCGGTCCCCTACAACTAAGGCAATCCCCTTTTCCTTGGGGCCTTTGTTAGCCATCTCATGTAATTCCATTTCACAAAACAGATCATCTAGTTTAACAATTGATAAATCCTTGGAAACTTTGTAGGCATCCACCATGGATGACCACAAAGCATTCCTTGGAAATGCTTTTAACACATACCTCACAAGGTTGCGATTTTCGACCTTTTCATCAATTGAGTGGAGACCATTCAATACCTCTTTGAATCTGCTGTGGAGCTCACTTACAGTCTCATTCTCCTTCATGGAGAGGTTTTTCAGTTGATTGAGGAATAAGTCCCTCTTGGCGATTCTTGAGTCTCGGGTTCCCTCGTGGAGTTCGATGAGCTTGTTCCACAAGTCTTTTGCACTTGAAAATGGACCAACCTTGATGAGTTGGTCTTTGTTCATGCCGCATTGTAGGGTGACCACCGCCTTCGCGTCGGCTTCACTCTTTCGAGTTTGTTCAGCCGTCCACCGCCAAGACTCTAGTTCTTTACCTTCATCATCCTTCGGAGGGGTAAAACGCTCCTTCACAGCGAACCAAGTGTTGATGTCCATCTTTAAGTAATACTCCATCTTCGATCTCCAATATTGGAAATCTGCGCCATCGAAGAAGGGAGGTCGGGTGGTGCTAAAGCCTTCTCTCAATGCCATGGATGATAGCTCTCGGTTGTTAATCCGCTTGTACAAAGCCCCAAGCTCTGATACCACTTGTTGGATCTTGGATGGCTAGAGGGGGGGGTGAATGTAGCCAGACACCGAAACTTTGTGCTTTTGGAATTTCTGCGACTCAAATATTAGTAGCACAGCGGAAGCTAAAGAAAACAGAGTATGCAGAAATAAAACCTAGCTAAGCACAAATGGAAAACGCTAACAAGAGGATTTACAAGGTTCGGGGATAACTTGCCCCTACTCCTTGGCGTGCCCTTAAGGTGGGGAATCCCTTGATCGTCGGCAGATCAAGCCCCGGTGAACACCGGATAAAATGCAACCTCCTTCTCGGTAGAGTAACCTCTCCACAGCGTTTCAACAGAGATATAGTTTTAAGCACAATGAAACACAAGAAAGATCTTACTCAGCACTTAGAACAGACAAGAACACAAACAAGCTTCTCCCGAGCTTCACCCAGCGCAGATGTCACACAAGAACACCCTTCTCCGTGTCTTCTCATTGATGAACTTAAGCTCCTTGTTCCTTCTTTCAAGTGCCCAAGTAATCGATGGTTGCCTCTAAGATCACAGTTGCTTGCTCAAGATGATGGAATAGCAGATTGCACAAGCAAAGTGTGGAGAAAACGATCGCGCAGCCAGAACTCAAGCCAGAAGTCTCTTCGCAGAACTCTACGCTTCTCTTCTGCTCTTCTCTGCTACGCTCCTTTTGTTTCTCCACTGAGCGTCAGGTGACACCATCTCACTACAGCCTCCAACTGCTCACCTGCCAACGCCAGCTACCACTGAGCTCTCCCTGAGCTTCCCTCAGCCAAGCTCCAGTCAGCAGCTCCAGCCGTTGCAACCTGAGGTGGAAAATGGACAAACCTGCTCCAAGGAAAGGCCTCATTTGACTATCCTTGAGTGTTTGAATCCATCCCTGTCACCTGCAACTTAATCAGACCATTAACACAGCATATCAAGCAGAAAATCAAGTATCAGAGATCAAACGCAGTGAATTAGATACGTTCAGACGCGATCATAGCGTCTGATAGTGCAATTTGAATTAAAGTGATCGGTCACCGGACCGATCAGACAGCCTCCTGATCGGTCACCAGACCGATCAGGCTGGGTTCAGACCGATCAGGCTCCATCCTGATTGGTCCCCAACGCTCAATCAGAAATCGCGATTTCTTTAGGACTCTCCTGGACCGATCCCAGGTTGTGGATCGATCACCAGACCGATCCACCCTTTGTCGGGCGATTTCTGAGCTTCGCAGTCCAACCCTCCTGTCCGATCACTGATAAGTGCTATTTTATTGGTTATTTCAGATGCCAAAATCCATGTTTGACCCATGTTTTTCTTGCTTAATTGTGAATTTATTCTAGGTTCTAGAAATTATTGCTATTTTGGACTTAATTGCAAATCTTTACATATTTGAATTATTTGGCCACTAAATTTTGATCTATTTTTGTAGGCATGAAAGGATCATGGACCTAGGTTATGCTGGGTCAGATTTGAGTCGGAAGTGGACCCGGATAGAGTGATCAAGCTTCAAACAAATCTGGGCCATCCGTTTCAAAAGCGGCTAGATCTGAGCCATCTGGGACCATCTGAGGAAATCCGAGCTAGGGTTAGGGCTGATCAAGCACTGAGGTCAAGATCTGAGATTTTCATCCCAATCAAAGATCATTCAACCGTTGGATCAAGCTCAGAAGGCTCTAGACTGTCCATCCAAAGATCAGGTTGATCTGGGCCATCCATTGCAAATCTGGAAGATCCGAGCTACCCTGAGGCAGATCCTTGATCAACATCATCAAAGTTTGGTTCAGATCGGATAAAGATCAGCCGTTGGATGTTCTCAAAACAATCTGGGTCGTTCATTCTTAAGTATTTAATTGAAAATTCCCCTCAGCTGGAGCTCGTCGCGTCTTCGCCGCAACAGTGTCCTTCTTCGTTGCTCTTCGTTTTTCTTGCAAATTTTCTTCATTTGAAGGCGTGACCACCTCATTTCAACCTTGGAACAAGATTTGGATCATTGGAGGAAGCTTCTGTGGAGATTTCAGCTCAAATTTGTGCCGGACAGAGCTGTTTGAGGGTTTCGGTAGTTCTGTGGTCCAATCACTTGGATCTCATCCGTGTGCCATTTTCGTCCATCTGAGCCATCTGTAGGGGTCCTCAGGTGTGCTCAGAACATCTTCAAATCATCATCGCAATCCCATTCATTGAGATCGAGGAGTTCGGATTGGATTTCCCCAGCTGAGTGCAGATTGAGCAGAATCGATCGCAGAGACAATCTTCCAGTGATTTGCGAAGCTGAAGGGGTTCTTGGCTTGCCCTTGTGTGACGAGCAAGGAGGTTTTGAGCTAAGGGAAAAAGCTAATTTCTGTTGTTTTAGCTGTAAATTCCATTTCTGTACTTGGTTTTGTTACTGTCTGTGCATCAGAATATTTAGCTTCGTTTTCTTAATTGTTTCTGCTTAATTAGGTTTAAATTCTTCAAGTTAAGTAACTAGATTGCTTAATTAGTGAACGATATTACTTAGATTAACTTGCTTTTCATTCAGATCATTTCTGAATTGTTTTCCCTGTTGCGTATCACTTTCATTGCCTTGCGTATCAATTCTTCCTTTCGGTAGCTGCATTCTGTTTTAAGCAAGTGTTAGATTTTCTTCTACGATCTACATTGTAGCTGGATTCATTTGCAACAAATTTAGTATCACTTTCTACTTCTTGTATCAGTTTGTTGGTATCGAACTCCATTTCTGCACAATCGGATCATAATTTGCTAAGTTTGTACCAAGTGAACGATTGCTCTGCTGAATCTGATCTGAACCTTAGATTAGTGATTCAGATTCAGCTTGCAATTGTAGTTTCAGCAGTCAAATTGTTATTGCATTCATGCATTCGATAATTAAGTCTTGCATTTCATTTCTGCATTACATCTCATTTAATTTTGCATTTTATTCTGAATTTGTATCCCAATTCTGCAATCCTTTGCTCCTGAATTCTGCATTCGCGTTGTTTGCTCCACATTCATCTGTTTAGCATCAGTGGTTTCATATCAGTTTTAGATCTGCTCCTGGTATAAAGTAACAAATCAAAATTGCACTTAGTTTTAGCTTTCGGCACATGAGTTTTTCTTCATTTGGTATCAAGTTGTTTTGATTTAATTGCTTGCATTTTGGTATCAAGTGAAGTTTCGGTTTTAGGTGAAAATCCCTGAAGTTCAAAACAATTCATACTTTGCTTTTGCATTTGAAATCGGATTTGTTTTTCAAAAATTGGTTAAGTACCTTGGTTGATACAGTTTACCATTGATTGAGTTATCAATTGCCATCACTTGGGTTAGTTCATTAGTTTAGTTTCCTTTATTTTCATTGCGATTTCATTTCCGAATTGCAACCCAAACCAGATTTCATTTGAAACCCAAAAATATCAACGACACGTTAACTCGAGCTCGAATCAAGCACCCTCAACTAGCCCTAGGAAAAATACGACCTGTGGCCCCTTTACTACGCTTTTATTCTCTGATAGGAAAAAGGGTTTCCATCTTTTCACATATCTAAATTTTGAGACCCATATTTGTGACACCTAGTTAGGGTCCATCAATCACCGGACCGATCAGAGAGCCTCTTGATCGGTCACCAGACCGATCAGATCATGCTCAGACCGATCAGATCATGCTCAGACCGATCAGGCTCCGTCATGATCGGTCATAGTGAGGAACTCGCGACACCTGATCGTTCTCCGAAACGGTCTGAACAGTGTTCCAGATCGGTCACCAGACCGATCAGGAGCAGATCAGCAGGGGAACTCAACTCACTGTGGGCTCCCTAATCGGTCACCAGACCGATAAGGAGCAAAGTAGTGGGTGAACTGCACACAACCTGATCGGTCACCAGACCGATCAGGAGCCGAACAGTAGGTTCCCAACCTCACTGTGCGCTCCCTGATCGGTCACCAGACTGATCAGTCATTGCTGGATCGGTCACCAGACCGATCCATGATGGAGCAGCGTGCCAACTTCCCTGATCGGTCACCAGACCGATCCAGGGGCTCCAACCTAGCCTTCTAAGCTAGGGTTTCACCCAACCTAGCCCTCCAAGCTAGGACTTGACCCTCCAAGCCAGGACCTGACCCTCCAAGCCAGGATTTTTCACCTAACCCTCCAAGTTGGGACTTTTCACCTAACCCTCCAAGTTAGGACTTTTCACCTAGCCCTCCAAGCTAGGACTTTTCACCCAACCCTTCCGAATTAGGACTTTTCCACACCTAGCCCTCCAAGCTAGGATTTTTCACCTAACCCTCCAAGTTGGGACTTTTCACCTAACCCTCCAAGTTAGGACTTTTCACCTAGCCCTCCAAGCTAGGACTTTTCACCCAACCCTTCCGAATTAGGACTTTCCAACACCTAGCCCTCCAAGCTAGGATTTGTCATACCTAACCCTCTAGGTTAGGACTTTTCACCACCTAGCCCTCCAAGCTAGGATTTTCCAATCACTCCGTGCCTAATCCCCGATTAGGACTTAACCATAATCATAATCATCAACCTAAACTAAAATCGATGTCAACACCAAAACAACAATCAGGGTCAGACTGCATCAACACTAAAGATCTATGGAACAAGCTCATTAAGCTTCATGAGGGCACTCGAGATTCCCGGATAGCAAAGAGGGATCTCTTCCTCAATCAACTCCAGAACCTTACCATGAAAGATTCTGAAATGGTAAGTGAGCTTCATGGTCGATTCAAGGAGATACTTAATGGGTTGCACTCCATCGATGAGAAGGTCGAGAATCACGACCTTGTAAGGTACGTACTCAAATCTTTTTCTAGGATTGCCTTGTTGTCATCCATGGTGGATGCCTACAATGTAACGACCCAGAAAATTCTCTTAATATTTTCTTAAAATATTGAGCATGTCTAAATAATTTTCCGAGGGACCGAGAAGTATTGACACGAATTTTAGCCTAGAAATCCATACCTTTTCCAATTAAATTGAGGAAATGGGCACTAATGGGCCTTATATGGGCTTTCTAGTACCATGATTATTGGTGAATTTTAGGTAAAATTTATAGAAATATAAAGGGATTTTAATGGGAAATAATAACATAATTATGGGGGATTTTTAGGGGATTTTCGAATATTAAGAAAAATAAAATAAAAATAAAATGGAAAATAATGTGCATAGACCAAGGATTGAACCTTGGACCTCTTGTACAACCATGTATACTCTAACCAACTCACCTAGTAAGGGAATGTTATGAGGAAATGAAGTGAATATTGGTTAAGGCTTAGAAGAAGATGAAGGGTCATGGAGAGACTCTTCATTTACCTCCTTAATGGGTGATAAAGAGGGGGGTTTGGGAGTTTCTTTCTTCCTTCCATCAATTGCATTTGCTCCCCTCCTCCCTCCTCATTCTAGCTGAAACCCCAAGGAGGAGTTCTCCCTTGGAAAAACTTCCACCAAGGCTTCATCTCCAAGATCTAAGGTCTTCACAAGAGTACAAGGCTAAGGGTGGTCAAGAGGCAACAAGATTTCCATCCTTCTCTCAAATCTAAGGGTTATAATCAAGATCAAACAAGGTAAGACTCCCTCACCTGTGGTATAATGGTTTTTCTTGAAGATTTACATGATATGAAAGTCTTGTATGTGATGTTTATGTTGGAAAACCAAAGGAAACCCATGAACCTAACCTTATAGGTTTCGGCCACCATGGGTTCTTGGTCTATAATGATGATAAAAATCTTCATAATGTTGTCTAATGTGTTCTCATGATGTTTAGAGATTAAATATAATTTTTGAAAATTTTTGGGGTACCCTAGGATCCCTTAGGGTTTCGGCCATCCCATGAATCCATGGGTAGAGTTGAACTTAAACCCTCAAGCATGTGGTTTGTGTGTTATCATGATATAAGGGAGATTGAGGGGGGCTTTTGTGAACTTTTACAAGGCATTGTGACCCCCACAAGTTTCGGCCAAGTTGGACCTAGGGCAATAAGTTAGGGATTTCCCTCAAGCAAGGGTCCCAATGGCTTCATGGTAGAGTATGTTTGGTGTTAATGTTTGATTGGGGATTTTATGGAATTTTTTTCATGAACCCATGGCCTTGTAGGGTTTCGGCCAGCACATGGAAAGAGGGTAAAGGTTAGGGATAACCCTAATTATGAGCCCTAATGGCCTCCCATGGTCTTATAAGTAAAGTATGGTTGGTTCCTTACCTTATGCTATGTTACATGATTAATGGAATGATGGAATCTAGCCCTATAGGTTTCGGCCAAGCAAAGGAATTTAGGGTTTGGAAGGAGTTAGGGTTCAAAGAATGATGGTTTATGCTTACCATGAAGTATATATATGTATAGGTTCAAGCATGTGGTAGAAATCATGTTACCAATAACCCTAAGTTTAAGCACCATGTTTTATGTTTTATGTCTTATGTTTATGATTGGATGCCATGCTTAATAGGGTTATTTATGAATGTCTTATGTTTATGCCATGTACTTGGATGGTAGGTAGCATGTTTATGGAAGTCCTACCTATGTATGCTTATGTTAGGTAGAGAACCATGCTATGTTATATGCTCATGTTATGTTAAGAACCATGCTATGTTATATGCTCATGTTATGTTAAGAATCATGCTATGTTATATGCTCATGTTATGTTAAGAACCATGCTATGTTATTTTGTAGGTTTATGTTCATGATAAGAATGATGCAATGATAAGTATGTTAGGTTTATGTTCATGATAAGAATGATGTCATGATAAGTATGTTATGTTTATGTTCATGATAAGAATGATGCCATGATAGGTATGTTATGTTTATGTTCATGATAAGAATGATGTCATGATAAGTATGTTATGTTTATGTTCATGATAAGAATGATGCCATGATAAGTATGTTATGTTTATGTTCATGATAAGGATGATGCATGTCATGTTTTATGAATGATGATGCATGCCATGTTTTATGAAAGAAGATGCATGCCATGTTATGAATGAAAGATGATGCTTATGTCTTTAAGGCATAAATATGCTAAACGGCACGGTCGATGGTCGACGGTACGACGGTCGTGAGGACCGGTAAATGGGCCGGTAGACGGGCCAAGCCGTAACAAGTTATGTTATGTTAAAAATGCCATGAATGTCTTATGAATGATGAAGCATGTAAAGTATTTTACTTTATGAATGAGCTTGTACCGGACCGAAGTATGGGTCCAAGGGATGGGCACCTTAAGAACGCCCCGGTTCTGGACTACCGATTATGCTGTCCACGGTTCTGGCACTACCGTAGCTGTGCAACAGGGATGTGCACCTTAAGAACGCCTCGGTTCGGGGACTACCGACTATGCTGTCCTTACCCTAGTAGGTCGAGGCTAGCTACCTCGTACTTACTTAGGGATGCACGCTTATGATGTATGTATGTGGTACAAGCCAGGGCCCAATGATATGATGAATATGTTTAAGCATTTAAAAGTATGTTTTAGAAAAAAGGTTAAGCATCCTTATGTATATGCATTCCCCTCATGCATTCATTCATGTTATGCATTATGCTATGGTAACAAGACTTGATGCTTACTCTTTATGTTAAGAAAGATGCATGAGAAGAATTGATCTATGCCATGATTATGTTAAAAGGATGCTCATATGCTATGATAAGAAGTATGCCTATGTATCATGCCATGCTAGGAACGTTTATGATGTTTATGTTTATAGCATGTAGCATGCCATGTTTAGAATGTTTACTATGTTTACGTTTATGCCATGTCTCATGCCATGATAGGAATGTTCACTTATGTTTATGATCATGCCATGTTCAATATATGATAAATGATTCAAGTTGTTATGTCCTAAGTAGAGCACTAAGTATGTTGATGTTTTATGTGCTCATTATGAGATGATGAATAGTTTTTGTGAGTAGGAAAGAGTCTTACTAAGCCTATGTGCTTATAGTCTTATTTCCTTATATCGCAGATCATTCAAGGGGACAATGATGGAAGCAACAGGAGGGCAAGAAATCATGTGTGTGGTAGTGACTTGGCCCAGGAAACCCTATGTTTATCGTTTATGCTAGAACTTGACTTTGGTCTCTTATATGCTTGAATGCTTGAATAATGACTTATGGAACTCTATAATATGATGTTAAGTATGACATGATATGACATGATATGATGTTTAAGTATGAAGTCAATATGCCAAGGTTCCTATGTCATTATGTTAAGGATGTTAGTAGGGCATGTATAAGTTAAAGTTATTCCGCTGTCTTATGATGTCTACATGCCTTAAGTATGTTAACGTAACGCCGCTTTATGAAAAAAAAAAGCAGGCGTTACATACAAGGTATCCAAGGACTTGTCCATTGTAAAGTTAGATGACTTTTTCTGTGAAATGGAACTACATGAGATTGCTAACAAGGGCCCAAAGGAGAAGGGTATTTCTCTTGTTGCAGGGGACAAGACAAAGAAGAAGAAAGAAAAGAAGAAGGTGAAGGAGGTCTCATCTTCCTCATCCGAATCCGATGAGGATGGGAGCGAGTCTTCATCAACTGAGATGACCAACTTTGTGAAAAGGATGATGAGGAAGAGCCGGTGCTACAAAGGGAAAGGTAACATTAGTGAGAATAAAATTGATAAATCTAATATCACATGTTATGAATGTAGCAAAAAGGGGCATTATAAAAATAAGTGTCCAAAATTAAAGAAGGAGGAGAAGTCAAAGAAGAAGAAGAAGGCATTGAATGCCACTTGGGATGAGTCCTCATCGAGCTCATCTGAGGAGGAGGAGGAGAATAACACCCGTCACATGACTCTCATGGCACTAGAAGAGTCGAACATAGAGAGTAGTGTCGAGTCAAGTGATTCATCAACTGCGGCTTCATCATTTCGGATGATGAAGAGGTAATCTCTCCTGAACTTGATAAATGTTATAGAACAATAATATATTTAACTAATTTGCTTAAGAAGTCTAAGGACAAGGTGAAGTCCTTGAAATTAGAGGTAGAACAATTAAGAACCTCCAAGGATGATGATATTGATGATTTACATGTTAAGGTACTTGAGGATGAAAACAAGGCCTTGAAGAGTGAAGTTGAGAAACTCAAGAATCTTCTTGAGAAATTCTCAACTAGCTCCAAGACCTTGGACATGATCCTTAATGCTCAAAGAGCGGTTTACAACAAGGCCAGTATAGGTTACCGTCCTAAGGAAACTAGCTTTATCTCATTGATGTCTAGAACTCATTTTAGATCATCAAATGCTTCTAGGGTTCAAGGAATTAGAAAGAAAATGACCAAGGCATGGGTGCCAAAATCTTGCATTGAAGGTTAGGTCCCAAGGTTTGGGTACCTAAATCATCTATTTTTCATGTTGTGTAGGCATTGATTGAGGGGGAGCATCTATCAACTTGGTTTGTTGATAGTGGGTGCTCCAAATACATGACCGGGGATAGATCATTATTCACTATCCTACAAAGCAAAAGTAGAGGTAATGTATCATTTGGTAACAATGGTAGTCTTAAGGTTGTAGGAATAAGAGACATTCAAATATCCGAATGTCTTATGATCAAGAATGTCCTTCTAGTAAAGGGGATGACTTTCAATCTCCTAAGTGTCAGTCAATTGTGTGATGCGAGATACACAATTAAATTTCACCCAAGTCAATGTCTAGTTAGACATAATGACACATGACACAGTACTAGTAAGTGCAAGAGTAGACAATATTTATCAAGTTTCCTTTAAAAGTGCTACTAATGCCTCTATTAAGTGTTTCATGTCCAAAGAAGAAGAGTCTTGGCTTTGGCACCAGAGGTTGGCTCACGTGAACATGATGAATATCCGAAAATTGGCCAACAAGGGACTTGTACGAGGCTTACCAAGCATCAAGTATGAAAAAGAAAAGTTATGTGATGCATGTCAAATGGGTAAGCAAACAAAAGCGTCTCACAAAGGTAAAAGTGTTGTAAGTACTTCTACTGCTTTAGATTTATTGCATATGGATTTATTTTATTGTAGTACAATAGTTTCATTGAATAGTAGTAGATATTACTTTGTAATTATTGATGACTATACTAGATATACTTGGACTTATTTTCTAAAATATAAGGATCAAACCTTAGATATTTTTATTTCTTTTTGTAGAAGAATTGAAAATGAACAACGATCAAAACCATTAGGTGTGATCATGGAGGAGAATTTCAAAATCATAGGTTTTTAGAGTTTTGTCAAGAAAAAGGATATGGACATGAGTTCTCTACTCCTAGAACACCACAACAAAATGGTGTTGTAGAGAGGAAGAACCAAGTCTTACAAGAGGCTGCACGAAACATGCTTAATGAGTACTCTTTACCGAGCTACTTATGGGCTGAAGCTGTAAACACGATCTGCTATGTGGAAAATCGAGTCCTCATCCATAGGTTTTTAGGGAAGACTCCACATGAACTTTGGTTTAGAAGACCACCTACAGTTAAACATCTCCGGATGTTTGGGTGTAAGGTGTTCATTCTAAACACCAAGGATCATCTTGGGAAGTTCACAACAAAAGCTGATGAAGGGATACTGGTCGGGTATTCCCTTGTCAGCAAAGCTTACCGAGTCTACAACAGGAAATCTAGGTTAGTTGAAGAATCTTCTGATGTTGTATTTGAGGAGATCCAAGAGTAATTGATCATTCAGAAGATATAGAGGGAGTTCAATTCGAACTTAGGAGATTAGGTTTGGGCGAAAGTCCAAGTGTTGGGAATGTTGCGGATGAATCTGATGATGGTGAGCCTAGACCACAGGGAGCTTAGCCGGACCCTGAGTCTGAGCCTGTGTCTAGTGAAACCATCCAGGAAGCACCTCCAACACCAAGGCAAACTAGGTTAGCCTCTAGTCATCCCCAAGATCAAATTGTTGGAGTTATCCACCATGGGGTTAGGACTAGATCATTCTTTAGGAATGAGGCTAATGAGGTTGCCTTGATCTTTGAAATTGAACCTAGAGTAGTTGACGAGGCATTGCATGATCCCGATTGGATTATTGCTATGCAAGATGAGTTAGGTCAATTTGAGAGAAGCCAAGTTTAGGATTTAGTTCCTAGACCTAAGAATACCACAATTATTGGAACTAAATGGGCCTTCAAGAATAAATTGAACCATAAGGGAGAAATTTTAAGAAACAAGGCACGCTTAGTAGCCAAGGGCTATAGTCAAGTTGAATGCCTTGATTACGATGAGACTTATGCTCCCGTGGCACGATTGGAATCCATTCGATTGATGCTTGCATTTGCAACACATAGAGGTTTCAAACTCTATCAAATGGATGTAAAATTGGCCTTCTTAAATGGTTTCATTATAGAAGAGGTCTATGTTGAACACCCATCGGGGTTTGAAAATTCTGAATTTCCAAACCACGTGTTTAAGCTAAAGAATGCTCTTTATGGGCTAAAACAAGCACCTCGTGCTTGGTATGAGCGGTTGTCGACATTCTTAATTGAAAAAGGCTTCGTGAGAGGTCAAATAGACCCTACACTATTTCTACGTAGAGATGGTGACAATATATTTATAGCCCAAGTATATGTTGATGACATAATTTGTGACTCTAATAACAAGGGTTATTTGAATGAGTTCATTGGGCACATGGAGAGTGAGTTTGAGATGAGTTTAGTGGGAGAATTGACTTTCTTCCTTGGACTTGAGATCAAACAAACTCGAGACGGAATCCATGTGCATCAATCCAAATACACTCAAGAGATGCTCAAGAAATTTAACATGAGTGATTCTAAGGAGGTGACCACTCCCATAGCGACTAACACGTGATTAGATAATGATGAGAGTGGGAAGCCAGTCGATTTGACTCAATATAGAAGTATGATAGGTAGTTTGCTATACCTCACAGCGAGTCGCCCGATATTCTTTTTGTTGTGGGTATGTGCGCTAGATACCAAGTCTGTGCCAAGGAATCTCATTTAATTGCTGTTAAGAGAATTTTGAGATACCTTAAGGGCACAATTGGAGTCGGTCTTTGGTAACCCTGTACAGAGTCTTTTGATTTGATAGGCTATACCGATTCCGACTATGCTGGGTGTAAGTTGGATCAGAAAGCACAAATGGGGGTTGCCAATTTTTAGGATCATCTTTAGTAAGTTGGTGAAGTCGGAAGCAACATTGTGTCGCTCTCTCCACGACTGAGACAGAGTATTTTGCCATGGGAGAGAGTGTATCACAATTGTTCTGGATGATACACACTTTAGAGGACTATGGATTATCTTACAAGGGTGTGCAAATGTTGTGTGACAACATAAGCACCATAAACCTCACAAAAAATCCAATCCACCATTCAAGGACAAACACATTGAAGTGTGTCACCACTTCATTAGGGATCATGTTACTAGAGGAGATATTGTACTCTCACATATGGAGTCAAATCGAATCTAGCAGACATTTTCACTAAACCACTTCCCGAAAATGAATTTAGTTTCTTAAGGAGGGAGTTAGGGATGTGCCGTGCACAATAGGATCAAGAAAAAAACCCTTCATGGTCATTCCTAATTGTTGGGAAACTTAGGGACATCTCACACAAACTATAAGGTTTAACAAAATATTTTTGTATTGCTAGAAATGGGGTGAGATGTTAGGATCAACCAAATTACTCAAAATGTATCATGCATCCCTTGAGTAATGAGGTTGAAGCGATAAAGATCATTAATTTCACCAAGTATGGGGAAAACCAATGCATAATATATGTGTATTTGGTTCCAAGAACATACTTGGGCATTCCAATCAAGTAAAATTGATTGGAGCATTGGTTGTTGATACAAACCTGATTCAAATATGATACAAGTCTGGTTTAAGAGTTTTAATCCGTAAGGAAAAGACCTTCTCTTGATTGATGATGTGGAGAAATACATTTTGGTCAAGGGAACCCCTGTTAGGATCAAAGGAATTAAATCTGATTGTATTAGAGTTTGAAAGGAGTGTTTGCAACGAGAGTTTCTGGAATGTATCAGGGTTTCAGAAACTCCTTTGAAATCTGATCGGTCCATAGACCGATCAGAAATCACCTCAGAGATCGTTTTTATGGGTCAAAACCTTCTGCATCGAACCTGATCGGTCCATCGACCAATTAGGACTCTCCCTGATCGGTCACCTTGACCAATCAGGGCTGATCGGTCTGGCAGACCAATCAAGATCAAAATCCGGATGAATCAAACCTAATCGGTCCACCGACCGATCAGGCTGTTCCTGATCGGTCAAGCAAACCAATCAGGGATCCTCCTGATCGGTCTGGTGACCGATTAGGAGCCTTCTGATCGGTCATGTTGACCGATCAGATCACTTCTGACCGATCAGATCACTTCTGATCGATCAGGGTACTCCCTGATCGGTCCAAAAAGCCTCTGAACGATCAACCGTCCGATCTTCCCCCATTATAACTGGTTGGTGATCGATCACCAACTCTATTAACTCTCCCAAAGTCTTCAACCCTAGACGCCGAACACCGTGAGTTCTTGCACGAGCTCTCTGTGAGGCAAGTTCTTTCTTTGTTCTCTCTTGCGCGAGTCCTTTTCTCTGCGAGTTCTCTCTTGCGCGAGCTCTTTGTGGTGTTCTTCTCAACCAACCGACGACCATGGCACCCAAGTAAGACCTATTCTCATTCTTTACTAATTACTTGACAATGTGTGTGTGATTTTGGAACTAATCACTGTGTTTAATACTTGTGTCGTGCCCTTACCACAAAACCAACTTCAAATCCTAACCATTTTGGTTGTGTCGTGACCTTCACTGACCAATCTTTAGTGTGCCGTGACCTTCCTCACTGACCCAAATTTTTTTGCCGTGACCTAATCTCAGAAAATCTTCCAAAGGTAAGGCTTCTGGTGAGGGGACCTCAAAGTCCAAGTCCCCTTCCACATCTAGACCGACCCAACCATCCTCCCGTCCTTAACCCTCTACCAGTTCTAGATTTCCCAGTGCATACTTCGAACAAAAGTTTCACAATTCTACCTTTAAACTTCTCTCCTGTCTAACTGTGGATAGGTCATTTGTATATGACCACTGTCCATCAGTAAGACAGATTATCGAATATTATGATCTTGAATAATTTCTTTTCCTTAAACGGGACATCAACTTTGATTTAGTATCAGAATTCTATAATAATCTTTATCACGGTGATGGTAATTTGGGGTATACCACCCGAGTGGTCAAGACACATTTAGATTTCTCTTACCCCATTTTCGCGAAGTATCTAGCCTGTCGTAGATCGACAAATGACTATCACATCTTTCCTTGTATTCCAAATCCTTTACGAGTTCCGTTCTGGGGAGTCACCTCTGATTCCATTTACGAGTATTTTTTCGGACACCCAAGGCCAGATGGCTTTGATGAGCTTGCCAGTGAGTTCTCCACTTTTGTTGCTCTTATACTCTCCCCAGTTGATTATATCCTCTTCAAGATTATTACCAACTGCCTTCTGCCGATGCTGTATGGGATGCATCGGCACCTGGACTTTGACATCATGTCGAGCATTTACCAGTCCATTATCTTCTACAGTGATCCCGGGCATCATACAGTTTATATGCCTTTTGGTTACATTATTACTAACTGGCTCCAGTCAGTCGGTATTGATGTGTCCAAAGGTAGGACTGTGTCGATGGTTCAGCAAGACTGCCGACTTGGAAGACACGCGTTTTCCAAGTCTGGCATCATTGTCGATGTCCATGGGATTAGGTGGAAGGATGGGAGGGGTCTTGGGGAGCTTCCATGGGCGCCACATGTTCAGGTTGCCGCAGCTCCAGCTGGATATCATGGTGCACCCGCCGCAGCTGAGGACGACGACGAGGCAGAGCCGGATCTCAGATGGCAGATCGTCAAGCTCGAGCAGACGATGGACCACAGATTTCACATGTGGGAGCTTAGGCAGCAGGACATCAGGTCTGAGATTTTTGGGATGCGTGCCGATCAGTGGGAGATGTTTGCAAAGCTGCGTGCATGGATGGCTGGTCATCCACCACCGCAGACATTTCCTGGCTTTCAACCATCTAGCAGCACTGCTCCAGGGAGTTTTCTGCCTGCTGATGACCCTGCATTTGATCCAATGCAGTCTGATGCCCCCCATGATCCTGATGATCAGGCCTGATATATTTGGATGTACTTTGATTTATGACTACTGTTTCATGACTATGTGTGACTGACGACATTCTGATGATTTTATTTGTTTTGGTCATTAGGTGTAGTCTATGGTTACTCCATTGTCATATGATGCATATGAGTGTTTGCCTTGCTATATTTATTTCATATGCTTTTCATATGCCTTTCACTTATTAATTCTTGTTTCTTTTGGTTTTGGGGAGAGACCCTTGATTAAGGGGGAGATTTATAAACTTAATAACCAGTCTACACCCTTTTCGGTGTTTGACAAAGGGGGAGAGAATGGTTAGTTAAGTTTAGGGTTTATAACTAATTTAATTATTGTAGGGGGAGGACTCTGATTCCCTTGCGATGATGAAATTTGACTTCTAATACCTAAACTTAAATAGGATTGTTAAACAACAAAAAGGGGGAGATTGTTGATGCAGTCTGACCTGATTGTTGTTTTGGTGTTGACACCGATTTAAGTTTGGTTGAGTAAGATAAGTTCGGATAAAGTCCAGGTCAAGGACTGGGCATGAATTCCGGTGAGTTAAGCCGGGTCCTAGTGAGTGAAGCTAGGTGAAGAAAATCCTGGTGAGTGAAGCCGGGTCGTAGTGAGTGAAGCTAGGTGAAGAAAATCCTGGTAAGTGAAGCCGGGTCCTAGCAAGGGAAGTTAGGTGAAGGAAGTCCCGGTGAGTGAAGCTGGGCATGGGGTCTTGGTCCGGGGGAGTGACAATTGAGTGTACTGGTCAGAGAGGGCTCGGGAGCTCGTTCTCTGGGACCAGACTGAGTCAGAGAAGGCAAGGGAGCCTATTCTCTGGACTCAGGGTCGAAATGGCCAAAGCTGGATCGGTCTGAAGTCCGTTCAGGGAGTTGGCACGAACTCCCGCGGTTGTGGATCGGTCTGGAGTCCGATCAGGGAGTTGGCACGAATTCCCTTGATAGTAGATCGGTCTGGTGACCGATCCAGGGTGTCTGATCGGTGTGGTGACCGATCAAAAACAGATCAGAATCATTATGTATGGTGGCTGATCGGTCTGGTGAACGATCAGAAACAAGTCAGTAGACCGATTAGGACCATCTTGAACCGATCAGAATTGTTCCTGATCGGTCAGGAAGTGACCTAATCGGTCAGCTTGACCGATCAGGCCTTGACCTAATCGGTCAAGGGACCGATCAGGTGTTTGTGATCTGAAAGATCAGGCATTGACCTGATTGGTCAAGTGACCGATCAGGTTGTTGGCTTGAAATCCCAGTAGGCTAAGGGATCAGTCTCGTGACCGATCCCTGGTCTCTGATCGGTCAGTGAGACCGATCAGAGGCTCACTAGATCGATCAGGTAGGAGCCTGATCGATTAGGCCCATCACTGATCGGTCTCTTTAATCGATCAGTGTCTTGCTGGAAATCATCTGGAATTCACAGTAGGTTTGAGGATCGGTCTGGTGACTGATCCCTGATCTCTGATCAGTCAGTGAGACCGATCAAAAATTCACTGATCGATCAGAATGAAGTCTGATTGGTCAGGAGGGTAGCTGATCGGTCAGGGTGACTGATCAGTGTCTCAGAACTTTAATTTGAATTACTGTCAGACTTCTAATTGCTTCTAATTTCCTGCTGATTTCTTTCTATTATGGTTGATTTGCTTCGCTAATCAGTTTGTTGAGTGTGCAGGTGATACAGAGACAATACTAAGCCAAGAAGGAGGGTCATTGGTAACCTTCACCGTGGCAGATTTGTTTGTTATCTGTTTGCAGGTTTTAACGGCTTCTGGCGGCTGGCGACTGACCTGAGGCTCAGCTGAGGAGGTCTTCAGCGGACTGAGCGCTTAGTGGAGGTCAGTGGGTCAGTGGTGATGAAGCTGTGGTTCAGTGGGTGCTGACGGAGCCTGGTGATGAGCAGAAGGAAGGCTTAAGAGGAGGCTGGCGAAGCAGAGACAAGTAACTTAGAAATGGATCGACAGACACAACGAGAACGAAGAGCTGAGTGAAGTTTCTTGCATTAGGGTTATGCTGTGTTGTGCTCTGAGTTGTGCCTCTTCTTCGTGGTTTTTGTGCTTGCTCCTATGTCTGTAAGCTTCTTCTCGTGGTCTCCTGTACTCAACCTGATTCATTTCTAAGATCTGTGGAAAGGTCACTCCACCGAGAAGGAGTTTTTCTTATCCGGAGTTCCAGGGCTTGATCTACCGACGATCAAGAGATCGCCCACCTCATGGGCACGCCAAGGAGTAGGGGCAAGTTATCCCCGAACCTTGTAAATCCCTCTGTTAGCGTCTGGTTTGCTCTCTTTCAGTTTGTTTTCATTTCTATTTGTTTTTCTGTTCTGTTTGTTGTTTCCGCTGCTAACCTAAGTGCAGAAAGACTCAAAAGAAGCCAACTTTTTAGTGGGTGGCTATTCACACCCCCCTCTCTAGCCATCCCAGATCCAACAAAGGGAGTGCACGGAGTCCAAGGGACGAGAAGATGGGGAGGAAGCTCATTCGAGATGAAGGGCCAAAGTCGGTTTCGGGTGAGTCTAACTCTGGTTGGTCGAAAATCACCCAAGCGGAAGAAGGACGAAAATGTCAAAGTCAATACAGATGTTGACTTTGACCATCAGAAGGTACCTTAGTTGCTGAGTAAGACACCTCAGCTGCAAAGCAACAGCTCTGTGTAAATGCAGAGCTGAGGCACTTCAGTTTGAACCTGAAATGCCTCAGATCAAAACTGAGGCGTCTCAGGTTGGAACTAAGGCACCTCGAGCCAAGTTTTTGAAGGAGATCGAAGATCGGCAAGAGGGGGGTGAATTGCCCCTGAAAATAAAAATCTATATCTTTTGTTTATCTTAAACAAAGATGTTATTTAGTTAAAACAAATAATAAATAATATCTTTTCCCGTGCTATCATTCTCGACCACTACATCTGACATCACTTCGTCACTACTAGTATAATTGATCAGGAGGTAGAAGACATACCTCACTACCATATCTTTTCTGAAGTCTGAAGCTCCCCCTTTGTTGCTACTGTCATCTGACGTGGCTTCCCCTTCATCGATGCTCTCAACTTCTGGTGTGAAGCCATCAGTGCAAGTTCGGCGTGTTCCTCGAGATCTGAATCTTCCGATAAGGACTCATCACACGTTGCCTTTAGGATGTGGACTTTCGCCTTCGTTGTCCCTTTTCCTTTGTTCTTCACTTTGGGATAGTTATCCTTCACGTGCCCCTCTTCGTTGTAGTTGTAACAGCGGATCTTCCTTTGCTTCCTACCCTGCACTTTATTAAATTTTTTAGCTTTAAAATATTTAGGCAACTTCCTTACCATGTACGACGTGTTTTCTTCATCTCCTGATGATTCATCTTCATGTTGGATCTTCATCGAGCTTAAGGCGATGTTGCCCGCTTTACTCTTTCCTGCACATTTAGATTCGTGAAGTTCTAAAGTCGAAAAGAGTTGCACTAAGATACTTACCTCAAGATCCATAGAGATGTAATAGGCGTCAATTATTGAAGTCCAGTTTAGGATCCTCGGGAAGGCATTCAATGCGTATCTTTGAGCGCCTGAATTGCTTACCGACTCTCTGAGGTTATTGTGTTCCGTCACTAACTCCTTATGTTTAGCGTGAAGTTGTGCTACTGACTCTCCTTCTTACAACTGGAGGTTGCTGAGCTGGTTCCGAAGCATATCTCTTTTTATTAATTTGTCTTTGGAGGTACCTTTGTGAAATTCAAGGAACTTTTCCCAAAGTTCCTTCGCAGATCAGTAGTTCCCGATTCGATTGACTTCTTGTGCAGGTAGTATGGTCAGAAGATGATATTCTATTTTCCCGTTCACCACAGTCAGCATGTTCCTTCATTGCCCACAGGCTTTCATTTTTGGGTTTGTCGTCGGTATCCTTGGGAGCTACAAAACTATTTTTCATAATTAAAAGCAAATCGAAATCAGTTTTGATAAATACTTGCATCATGTGCTTCCAACTTGCGAACTCCCCCTTGAACTATGGCGGGTGGATGACCGGTCCGAACATTTTGATAGTTGCTTTAGATGGCGGTTAGTCCTTCTGGAGCGTCCTGACTCTAATACCAATTGAAGGTGATCGAAGGTCGGCAAGAGGGGGGGTGAATTGCCCCTAAAACTAAAAATCTATATCTTTTGTTTATGTTAAACAAAGATGTTAGTTAGTTAAAACAAATAATAAATAACATCAAAAATGAAGCAAACTGAAAGGAAAGAGGCGACTAGAATTTTACTTGGTTTACAACCGGGTAGGTTACTAATCTAAGGCAGAATGTAGCTCAAATCTCCGGAATAAACTCCTTTGGGCTGAGAAGCCTATTACAAAAGCAAAGCTCAAAAAAAGAATGGAAAACTACAAAGAATTCATTTGCTGATGCTTGAATTGAAATGAGTGATTTGGAACTAAGCTCATGGGGCCTATTTATAGCCCCGGTCAATTCTAACCGAATGCTGACATGGCACTAAAGGGGCGCCCGAGTGCTTGAGGGCGCCTAACACATGGCTTGAGAGTTATTCGAAGTGTAACATTCGCAAACGGCTAGCTAATGGATAATATTGACTCTCAGGCGCTTGTAAGCATAGGGGCGCCCAAGTGACTTTTGGTCAACAACTTGCTAACCAGTCTCTAGCTGGTTTTCTTGGGTGATTTTTGGGCCTTCCAGAGTTGGGCTCACCCGAACCCTGCTCTAGCCTTCTCCTCGAGCGAGCTTCCTCCTGGCTTCTCGTCCTTCAGATGCCGGGCGCGTCCTTCTCACTCTACGGCATACTCCTCCGCATACCTCCACATCCCTCGGATGTTCCAAGTCCATCGGCTCCCTTCCCGTGCTATCCTTCTCAACCGCTGCGTCTTTCACTCGACTTCCTATGCTTCTACGTTCCTGCACACTTAGACACAGGAATTAAAAACTAACAGGACCTAACTTGACTCGTTTGACCACATCAAAACCAACCTAGGGCACTTATAGTTTTATCAACAGTTTACCATTGGCTTCGTGGATACAAGTTTATCCATCTAAGGCACATCAAATCACAACTGAGGTGCCTCAGGTCCACGTTAGCACAACCGTAACTTGAGTTTTGGGGTTATAAATAGACCCTAGAAGTTTGGTTTCTAAATCAACTCTTGTACTACATTTTCTTACCTATTTCCTATGTTGTATTAATGTGTAAGAGGCTACTCCGTCTACAAACAAAGAAAATTTTGATAGTGGAGCTTGTTGGGGCAATTTGTGGTCCTGAGTGACCAAGTGTTTTGATGTTTGGGCAAATGGTTTATGTTAGGTTTACCCTTGTGTTCTTATATGTGTATGTTGAGTGTGCAGGTTGTACAGGTTACACATATGGACTTGACTGGACGGCCTCGGTACGGTGAATGGTGGCATGGATACAAACTGGAGGCTTGTGTGCACCCAAGGGACCTTGGAGAGCAGGGACGATGAGTTGATGGGTGCGAACTTCGAGGCATGCGTGAAGGATGACATGGAGGCAAGCTAGAGGCTTGCGTGCATCCGAGGGACGGGAGCCGAAGATGAAGAGGGCGCGAAGGCAATAGTCGAGGCTGCAGATGAGGAGTCAGTCGAGTCGTGAGGGTACGAGTGCTGTGTGATTGTACTCGGGAAATCCTAGGGTTAGAGTGCGGAGTAGAATGTACTCAGGAAGGGTAACCTTAGGTGAGTGAGTAGACCAGTCGACTAGCCTGGGGGCAGTCGACTGATGAAACTCACAGAAGGGTTCTGACTTGGGACTAGTCGACTGCTCCCGACTGCCCTGGGAGCAGTCGACTGGTAGGTAGCTGGTGAGTTGGCTGAGAATTCGAACGTTGGGTTGCAATGGTCGAATTTCAGTGGCACCAGTCGACTGGTGGCGAGGGTTTCAGCCCGAGTCCTATTTAAAGAGGACTTCGTGGTGGCTGAGATTCTTGACGAATCTTGTCTTGGTTAAAGGCAAGATAGTAGTCTTTGTGCTCAGTGGTTTGCTTGGTGTTGTGGCGAGGTTTCTCCGCCCACAAGGAGCGACGAGAGCTAGTCGAAGGTTATCCGGGGATTGATCCACCGACGGATTCTTGGATTAGTCACCCGTCCAGGGTGGATACCAAATAAATCTTCATTGTTAGCATTGGTTAGTATTGTTTTATTGTTGTTATTGTATATTCCGCTTGTGCAACTAACCGTGTAGGAAGAAAGACTTCGAAGAAACGCTATTCACCCCCCCCCTCTAGCATACCGGAAACGATCCTACAATTGGTATCAGAGCAAGACCGCTCTTGATCGGACTAACCGTCGAGGGAGCACACGCTAGAGGGAAAAGAAAATGGAAGATAAGTTGGGGGATGACATCTACACTTCGCCAACCTACGACCATGAGAATTTCGGATATTGGAAAGCGAGAATGGAGGCATGGTTCAGAATGGAGTGGGACCTTCGGATCTCGCTTGAAGAGCCCTTCGAGATTCCAAAGGATAAGCATGCGTAGAGGCTTAGACCTAGGTATTGGAATCAAGAGCAACAAGAACAAGCAAGGGTAAATGAAAAGGTAATGGGTATATTGATTGATATTGTACCTAATAAAATTTTGAGTTGTGTAGGGGCATACCAAAATGCATGTGAACTGTGGAGCAATTTGAAAGAATATCATGAAAGTCCTACACAAGTTCAAGAGCCCAAGGAGAAAAGTCAAATGAGTCAAGAAGAAGAAGAAGAAAAGGAAGTATCTATATCTTTAAGTGAGGGAGAGAGTGAAAGATCATCAACCTCCTCAAGAGAAGAAGAGGAGGTATCAATTTCAAGAATTGAGGGGGAGGAGAGACCCTCAACCGTACCGGATCAAGAGGAGGCATCCACATCATCAAAAGTTGAAGAAGAAGTTCCAACCTCCACCAAAGCCAAATCAAAAGAACATATCACATGCTTTGGTTGCAATGAAAAGGGGCACTACAAGGACAAGTGCCCAAAAGGTAAAAAGGAGGTAAAATCTAAACTCATTTCAAATTCTTTTAAATCTAACATGGGTTGTAGAAATGAAGAGGCCCAAGCTAAAAAGAAGAAGATCCGATGCTTCACATGTGGAGAGCTAGGGCACTACCATACTAAGTGTCCTAGAAAAGGAGAAATAAAGAAAATGGAGCATCTAAGAAGATGGGAGAAGGAGGAAAGAAAGAAGAGAAGAAGATCACATCAAGGGGGAACTTCAAGGGTAAGGGAGGTAATTCCTAACCCTAGGGTAAAATGTAATTCAATTTCAAGTTCCTCATTACATATTAGAAATAATGTCAATCATCCCTCCATGCATGCTAGATTTAATGAAAAATGCTTAATGGTGTATAATTTTGGATTTAAGTATAATGATAGGACTAGGAGTAACAAGGTAGATCAAAATCCTAGGAGAAGCATGCATCATGATCAACCCAAGACCTCTAGACCTAAGGATCATGGCACTAATCCCAAAAAGAGAAGGAATGTGCCTAGGAAAATGGGTAGTCCTGGGAATGTCAAAGGTGGACATATGAGTTCTAAGGTTAGAACTCTAGAAAGGGAAAATCAAGCCTTGAGGGCAAGGCTTGATACATTAGAAAGACCCTAGAAAGATTCACGGTTGGATCTAAGGGTTTGGATATGGTGTTGGGTGGCCAAAACCGCACCAATGATAGATCGGGTCTAGGATACCGATCTAAGGTCTCCCATGACAAGGGGGAAAATATGCTAGGGTAGCATATGATTATGGCAAGAAGGGGGAGTCCAAAAATGACAAGGGGATGTCATTTAAAGGAAAAAAGAAGGACTTAACCAAAGACGAGGTGTCTAAGGTTAAGAGTGTCAAGTTTGTAGGCCAAGAGTCACCGGTGGAACACCGAGGTGGCCTAGTGATGGTTGAGTCATCTAGGGAGGTGGCTAGGGCTAAGAGCTCAAGGGGGAGCTCTAGGAGCCTTTGGGATATGTGGTGAATGGACCTTGGCAGAGGTGCTCCTAGAGGTCTAGATGGACTATGGAGTGTGCCAAAAGAATTGGAGATGAACTTGAGTCTCAATTCTTAGGATTTGGCACGTTATATTTATGTTTCATGCATGGAAATATGATATTGAGGTCATATAGCATGAAAGTTGGTTTTTGATGATTAAATGTCATGTAAATCAATGCTAGAGTTGCATTGTGGGATGACATGGGCAGAGACATCAAGTGGAGACCAAAACTAGGACTTTAGGTCAAGGTTTGATTGAAGTTTTTAGCTAGTTTTGAGTTTTGTGTCAAACTTGGAATGGTGATAGATACATTTTAGAATGTATTTTTCCCAAGTAGATATGAGTATCACAAACCTCTCCACAAAATTTGAAAATTTTTGGAGATTTATGAAATTTTTGGCGCATTTCTGAACTTCGTCAGAAAAGGCTGAAATTTTGTGCTTCAGAGTATCAGTCGACTGACATTTGGGGCAGTCGACTGGTAAAGGCTGAATTAAGTTTCAGTAGCTAGGTATATGTCCAAATGATGCAAAACAAGTGAATGGGGGGGCTAGTACACATTGTTTATGGTTATTAGGGATTAAAAGAACCAATAATTGGTTATTATTGGGGTCATTTTGATGTTAGGCAAAGGGGGAGAAGTGTTAGGTTTAAGTTGGAAACCAAACACTGTTGGTGCCCCGGTTGGTTTTGATGTGATCAACCAAGTTAGGTTAGGTCCTGTTGGTTTTAATCCCTCTGCTAAGTGTGCAGGAACTTAGGTACGGAGGAAGTCGAGTGTAAGACGCAGCGGACGAGAAGGATTGCGCGGGGAAGTGAGCCGACGGGCTCAGTACAATCCGAGGGACGCGGAAGCTGCGGAAGAGTACACCGGTGGAGCGAGAAGGACGTGCGCGGTGTCCGAGGGACGAGAAGCCGGGAGGAAGGACGCTCGAGGGGCGAAAGGCCGGAGTCGGGTTCGGGTGAGCCTAACTTCGGTTGGCCGGAAATCACCCAGAAGACGAAGAATCAAAAAGACTAGTCCAAGCGCCCAAAAGAAATGAAAGAAATGAGAAAATTCGCCCAAAAGAAAAAAAAAGTTTTGATGCCAAGGAAGGATCGAACCCAAGTCCTCCACCAAATACACAAATCCACTTACCAACTGGGATAAAGGGCGTTGGCAAATATGTATTGGCGATATTGCTACTTATAGATTACAACAGCGAGATGGATACAACAATCATCTCGAGCAAGGAGGGAAGATAAAGTTTTAATTAAAATAATTAAAACTTAAAGGATAATATTACATTATCCTTTAATCAGATCTAAAGGCCATGGTTAAAATATATCCATGATCAACCATCAAGATCGAATCTGCAGATCAACAGATAAGAGAAATCCTATCAAAGATCTACGATCTGGATTTATTTTCATAACCTATAAATAGGCTTGGAGTTTTAGAAGTTAATTCAATTAATTGAGTTGTAAACTCTCTTTCTCTCTAAGCTTTCTCTGTGTTACAACTATAAAGGCTTTTCCGCCTTAAGGAGTTTCTGTTAGAGCATCAACTGCCTTGGAAGCAACGACTCTGTTGCAACCAAGTTTATTTCTTTTTAAAGACGAGTGTTAGTGCTTATTTTTCATAAACCGTCTATTCACCCCCCTCTAGCCGGTCGACCCGATCCTACAAGTGGTATCAGAGCCAAGTTCGCTTTTGAAGGACTAATCGCCTGAGAAAGCAACAAGACGATGGCCGGCGCGCACATTCATCCACCTAAATTCGAAGGGGATTTCACCGTCTGGAAGAAAAAAATGGAGGTATTTTTTCGTACAGATTTTGATATTCTTTTATCAATAAAATATGATTTTGCAGTTCCTAAAGATGCGAACGGGGATGAAAAAGAAGAAAGCTTGTGGAATAAGAAGGAGCAGTCAGAATCTGTTGCCAATGGTAAGGCCGAGTTCCACCTCCTAACAGTCTTGCCTACTCAAGAGGTAAACCGGATCGGCAACTACCACTCCGCAAAAGAATTATGGGAGAAGTTCCTAGAACTTCATGAGGGTACCTCTGAAGCCAAATCAGCAAGAAAGGATCTCCTCCGGAACTAGCTGATAAACCTGCAAATGAAGGAAGGAGAAACGGTGGCTGAACTTCATGCCAAAATAAAGGAGCTAATCTCCGGACTCACCCAACTCGGCGAATCGGTAAGTAATCGCGACTCCATTCGATACGCCCTCAACGCCTTCCCAAGGACCCAGGAGTGGAGCTCAATCGTCGACGCTTATTACATCTCCAAAGATTTAGAGGTAAGTACATTAGATGAAATGTTTTCCATTTTCGAATTACACGAATCTCGGTGGGCAGGATCTAGAAAGACGAAGAATCTGGCCCTAAACACAAGGAGAACGGAGAAGGAGTCAGAATCCTCGACGGACGACGAGACAACGCAAATAGTAAGTTCATTTAAAAGTTTTTTTAAAGCTAATAACTTTTCGAGAATGCAGAAGAAAAGGCGGTCTCCGAAGAAACGAACTGTCCGATACTACAACTGCAATGAGGAGGGACACCTAAAAGATCAATGTCCCAAAATCAAAAACCAGCAAAAGAAAAAGAAGGCATTGAAGGCCACCTGGGACGAGACCTCGTCGGACGAATCAGAAGTTCAAGAGTACGCGAGACTTGCGCTGATGGCAAGTCATCAAGAGGGGAGCAGTGTTGAAGGGGGAGCGACATCAGAAAGCGACAACGAAGAAGAACCTCGCTTTTCGAAAGCGATCCGGTAAGTGAGGTTTGTTTTCTTCCTCATGATCAATTGTATGCTGGTGTTAAAGCCTTGCTCAAATCTAATTGCAGATTAGAAAAAGAAAATTCTAAATTAAAAAATGAAAATATTGATCTGAAAAATTTAGTTGAGAAATTAGAGTGTGATATTGTCTGTTTGCGACACAAGAAAAATAATTATCCTGAAAAGTTGAATTGGTATTTTAAAAATCATAAAGGCCAATTTAAAAAGGTGCCAAAGAATTACATTCCATCCAAATTTTTAGTTAATCCTGTCGATAGAAATCTATTTTGGATACCAAAATCAATTTTGAATTAGTTTCTACTACTGCATAATTTTTCTTGCAAAATTAGAAATAGATTAACACATTTTATGATTAAGTTTCTTTTGAAATCTACACATAGTCAATTAAACTTGGTAATTTTTTTAATTTTTTTATGAGATTTTTGAATTTTAAAAATATATCTTTGAATTTTTTATTCTGCCACTATATGATTTATTTTTGAATATACAAAATAGATTTTAATTTGGAAATTTTTGTAAAAAGCAATAATTTTACAAATTTCGGTGATATGCACTTAATCTATTCACGGCTCAAAAAAAAAATGTTTCACATTTTTCTAAGTTCTAATCATATTTTTTTTCCTTTCCCTATTTTTTGTGCCCCATTTTTGCTGTGATCAAAGGGGGAGAGTAGCTTAAGTTTAGGGGGAGGTTGTGGTTATTGATTGCAATATTTTTTTCCATGCTTAACTGCTTAATTTAGTTTTACTAAATTCCTTATTTTTTGGTTTAACCCTAATTGAACTTGGATTGATGCACATCAAAAAGGGGGAGATTGTTGGTGCCCCGGTTGGTTTTGATGTGATCAACCAAGTTAGGTTAGGTCCTGTTGGTTTTAATCCCTCTGCTAAGTGTACAGGAACTTAGGTACGGAGGAAGTCGAGCGTAAGACGCAGCGGACGAGAAGGATTGCGCGGGGAAGTGAGCCGACGGGCTCAGTACAATCTGAGGGACGCGGAAGCTGCGGAAGAGTACACCGGTGGAGCGAGAAGGACGTGCGCGGTGTCCGAGGGACGAGAAGCCGGGAGGAAGGACGCTCGAGGGCGAAAGGCCGGAGTCGGGTTCGGGTGAGCCTAACTTCGGTTGGCCGGAAATCACCCAGAAGACGAAGAATCAAAAAGACTAGTCCAAGCGCCCAAAAGAAATGAAAGAAATGAGAAAATTCGCCCAAAAGAAAAAACAAAGTTTTGATGCCAAGGAAGGATCGAACCCAATTCCTCCACCAAATACACAAATCCACTTACCAACTGGGATAAAGGGCGTTGGCAAATATGTATTGGCGATATTGCTACTTATAGATTACAACAGCGAGATGGATACAACAATCATCTCGAGCAAGGAGGGAAGATAAAGTTTTAATTAAAATAATCAAAACATAAAGGATAATATTACATTATCCTTTAATCAGATCTAAAGGCCATGGTTAAAATATATCCATGATCAACCATCAAGATCGAATCTGCAGATCAACAGATAAGAGAAATCCTATCAAAGATCTACGATCTGGATTTATTTTCATAACCTATAAATAGGCTTGGAGTTTTAGAAGTTAATTCAATTAATTGAGTTGTAAACTCTCTTTCTCTCTAAGCTTTCTCTGTGCTACAACTGTAAAGGCTTCTCCGCCTTAAGGAGTTTCTGTTAGAGCATCAACTGCCTTGGAAGCAACGACTCTGTTGCAACCAAGTTTATTTTTTTTTAAAGACGAGTGTTAGTGCTTATTTTTCATAAACCGTCTATTCACCCCCCTCTAGCCGGTCGACCCGATCCTACAAACACAAGTTGGGAAATTCCTAACTTGGGAAGTTAGGTGTGGAAAAACCCTAGGTTTAGGGGGAGCATGGTTGCTCCATTCTTGGCGTAAGGGGAACCTTAGAGAGGTTCTTAAAAAGACTTTGTAAGTCCAATATAGGGGGAGCTTTGGAAAAGCTTTAAAAAAGCTCGTGCTGAAAAAGTCCTAACTTGGAGGGTTAGGTGTGAAAAGTCCTATCTTGGAGGGCTAGGTGTGGAAATTCCTAACTTGGGAAGTTAGGTGTGGAAAAATCCTAACCTGGAGGGTTAGGTGTGGGGTGCCTTGGGATAGGATCCATTTTTGCATTGCATATGCATTGTTTTTGCTATTGACTACTATTTTGCTTTCCCTAACATAAACGTATTGTCAAACATCAAAAAGAGAGAGATTGTTGGGGCAATCTGTGGTCCTGAGTGACCAAGTGTTTTGATGTTTGGGCAAAGGGTTTATGTTAGGTTTACCCTTATGTTCTTATATGTGTATGTTGAGTGTGCAGGTTGTACAGGTTACACATATGGACTTGACTGGACGGTCTCGGTACAGTGAAGGGTGGCATGGAGACAAGTTGGAAGCTTGTATGCACCCGAGGGACCTTGGAGAGCAGGGACGATGAGCTAATGGGCGCGGACTTGGAGGCATGCGTGAAGGATGGCATGGAGGCTTGCGTGTATCCGAGGGACGGGAGCCGAAGATGAAGAGAGCACGAAGGCAATAGTCGAGGCTGCGGATGAGGAGTCAGTCGAGTCGTGAGGGTACGAGTACTGTGTGATTGTACTCGGGAAATCCTAGGGTTAGAGTGCGGAGTGGAATGTGTTGGGACCGGGTGCATGTTGACATGGATGCGGGTTCGTAATTTTAAAAATTAATTACGTGTAGCGGAAGGTTTAGCATAAATAATTTCTCAAATTATTTAACCACACATCTAAGCATGCAATTTTATCTTGTGTAGACATGATCATATATTTAAAATTTTGCAGAAACATAAACTAATTTACGTATTACCTCGCGTAACTCGAAGGAAGGGACGAGATCCAACCGTAAGCGTCCCTTAGAAGCTCCGCCTCTATTCACGTCCACGCCGAGTATCTTCGGGATGACTTTGCAAAGCCACGAGTTTCGCTTCCATCATGCCAAGTTTGATTTTATATCATGGTTAAAATTATATTTTAATTTATGATAAAAATCTTCTCTCCTATGGAATAAATTTCCTTATCATGGTAAATCAATCCATGATTGATTTTATAAAATAAACCAATCCATGGTTCATTTTAATTTCCATGAAAAATAAATCAAACCTTGGTTTATTATATAAAAATTTATATCATCCACAATTTTATAAAACAAACCACACTTGGTTTATTTTATAAATTGAACCAAAAACTTGGTTCTCTCCCTTTGTTGTGGCCGGCCAAGCAAAGAGGATGGAGGCCCCTCTTTGGCCGACCCATCCAAGTCAAGCCCCAATGAATTAAACTTATTTAATTCATCTATTAAGTCTTCAAAAGACTTAGTCATTTTACGCTTCCGATGCGCCTCTGAGAAATTCAGATTCGACTTATCGTTTGGCTCAACCAAACTTAATCTCTCTTGATTGGAAAATCCAATTTTCAACTCGTTTTAAATCCCTCGGATTACTCGTAGTGCGTGTGACTAAATAGGCTTTTGATTTATGTTGGCCATCTATAATTAATCAATTAATTATAGAACGATCATGAGTGACACCTAGTAGTACATCATGATCCCCAATTAATCGAAAGATCAACGGTTGACCTCAGAAACAATTCTGAAACCTTTCATTAGCTATAATGAATCGTGCCCCATTCCCTTCACCATCTTATACCCACTTGGTTCAGGACATGGTCTATGTGTATCAGTCCCCACTAGGCTGACTACGTCACACCTAGCCCAAGTAACGTTTTCTCGTCCTACGGATTCTAATTACTCTCATGTATTTAAGAGATTCATACTCTGAACATGTCATGCTCTGGCCAGAGGCTTCGAGTAACAATCCGACGATAGGCCTCGGGTATTCATCTCCTCGCAAGGAGTGGTGAATCCTTTGTAGGCTGTTCAAACATCTTCGGGCACTTCGGCTTATACCCAATCATTCTGGGTCCACACCTCCTTGGAGACGCTTGCTTAAGATGTCAAAGTATAAGTCTCCATGACCAAGATGACTTGAACACCTCAAGTCAAAGGAACATCGCACTTAAGCTGCAGTAAGAACTTCACTGACATATCTATATGTAGACTACCATATGAAGTTTTACAGCCAGTCACTCCAATGAACTAGTTCCCTTAACTAGCATTCATGTTTATCTCCGGACATCTCAATGTCACCAGCCAGTGAGAATCAGCTGATTAGAGAATAACTCAAGCTAGTCTCAACAGAATTGATAGTATTCGTATTTATCAATTCATCGATTAGGGACAATTTCAATACTTCACAATTGCACATGTAGAGATAATCACTAGTTGTGAATTCATCACAAATTCTCTCATGCTGTGAATTGTATTGCGGACATTCAGTAAATGAGTTTAAGATCTCAATCAAATACACAAGCATGTATACTCAAATAGTGAATATTTATTTATTAAAATAAATGATTACAATCATAAGGCGATTGCCTTAGGACACTTCTCTCATATCACTAACAAACTCCCACTTGGCCTAATGCCAATCGTTACGGTACCCAATACTACAGGCTCTAACATGACCCTCAAACTTACTTTGAGGCAAGGCCTTAGTTAAAGGATCCGCTAAATTCCTTTCAGTGGAAATTTTCTCAATTTGTATATCATTCATACTTATAATCTCTCTGATCAGATGATAGCGGCGAAGCACATGTTTGGATCGCTGAAGAGACCTTGGTTCCTTTGCTTGTGCAATAGCTCCATTGTTGTCGCAGTAAACCGGTATTGCTTCATCAATGGTTGGAACCACACCAAGTTCTGAGACAAACTTCTTGATCCAGACTGCTTCCTTTGCTGCTTCCGAAGCTGCAATATATTCCGCTTCCGTGGTAGAATCCGCTACGATGTCTTGCTTAGAACTCTTTCAACTTATTGCGCCTCCATTCAAAATAAATACGTATCCGGACTGAGATTTGGAGTCATCCTTATCTGTCTGGAAACTGGCATCTGTATACCCACGTATTACCATATCACCTTCTCCATATATTAGGAACACATCCTTAGTGCTTCTTAAGTACTTGAGGATTGTCTTGAAAGCCGCCCAATGATCCATTCCTGGATCAGACTGGTATCTGCTTGTGACGCTCAGAGCATACGATACATCGGGCCTAGTACATAACATAGCATACATGATAGATCCTATCGCGGATGCATAAGGAATCTTATTCATGCAAATCCTCTCGTTTTCTGTGCGTGGACACATAGACTTCGAAAGGTTGATCCCATGCCTGATGGGAAGGTAACCTTTCTTGGATTCCGACATGCTAAACCTTTCTAGCACTCGGTCTATATATGTAGACTGCGAAAGACCAAGCAATCGTTTTGATCTATCTCTATAGATTCTAATCCCAAGGATATAAGTTGCTTCTCCCAGGTCTTTCATGGAGAAAGTTTTGGACAACCAAATTTTAACTGACTGTAAGACTGATATATCGTTTCCTATAAGTAATATGTCATCGACATATAACACTAGGAATACGACTGCACTCCCACTAACCTTCTTGTACACACAAGGTTTGTCAGGATTTTGTGAGAAATCAAACTCTTTGATTGTCTCATCAAAACGGATGTTCCAGCCCCTGGATGCTTGCTTTAGTCCATATATGGATCGTCGAAGCTTGCATACTTTGGTTTTATTAACCGATGTGAAACCTTCAGGTTGTATCATGTATACATCCTCAAGCAGGTTTCCATTAAGGAAAGCTGTTTTCACATCCATTTGTCATATCTCATAATCATAATGAGCTGCTATGGCCAGGAGCATCCGAATGGATTTAATCATAGCTACTGGCGAATAGGTTTCGTCATAATCAATTCCTTGTTTCTGACGATATTCTTTTGCCACTAATCTAGCCTTAAAGGTAATAACATTACCTTCCATGTCGGTTTTCTTCTTGAAAACCCACTTGCACCCTATGGGCTTAATCCCTTCAGGTGGGTTAACCAAGTCCATACTTGATTTTTGTACATGGAATCCATTTCCGACTTCATGGCTTCAAATCATCTATCCCTTTCTGAATTTTTCAGAACATCTTCATAACTGATAGGTTCGTCATCGTTAATGAGTAACACGTCATTCGATTCACTTATGAGAAATCCGTATCTCTCTGGAATATTGCGTGTCCTATCAGACCTACGAAGAAGTGGTGTTGTTTTAGGTTCAACTAATAGCTCATCATTATGAGTTATTGGTTGTGGGTCTAGACTAGGTGTCTGTGTAATGTCTATTGGAGTTTCTTGAACTTCTTCAAGTTCAATGCTACTCCCACTGTTTTCTTGTAAAAGAAATTCTTTTTCTAGAAATACAACATGCCTTAAAACAAACACCTTTTGTTCCAAGGGATGATAGAATTGGTAACCTTTCGTAAAATGATTTTGGAAGAGTTGCATGATTCATCATAGATCTAACCATGTCCATCAAGGTTCGGTTACGCCTCTCAGATACACCATTATGCTGTGGTGTATATGGCGGAGTCCATTGAGACAATATCCCATTGTCCCTAAGATAATCTTGAAACTCTTGACTTAAGTATTCACCACCCCGATCGGATCGAAGTATCTTAATATTTTTGCCAAGCTATTTCTCTACTTCACTTCTGAACTCTTTGAATTTCTCAAAAGCTTCAGATTTGTGTTTCATTAAGAACACATACCCGAATCGTGAGTGATCATCGATAAAGGTAATGAAGTTGCTATAGCCTCCTTGTGCAAGAGTTGACATTGGTCCACATACATCAGTATGTATTAGACCAAGCAATTCTCCCACTGGTTTACCTTTTCCGGAAAAGGGTAATTTGGTCATCTTGCCTTTTAAGCATGATTCGCATGTATCAAATGAACCGGGTTCAAATGATTCCAGAATTCCACATTGGTGTAATTTGGTCATGCGTTTCTTACTTACATGGCCAAGACGACAATGCCATGCACGTATAGGAGTCTATTTGATTATCTATTCGAGCACGTTTGTTGTTAACTTCGATATTGAAAACGTCACCGGATAAATCTAACGTGTAGATACCATTGCATAAAGTTTCGGTCCCATAAAGAACACCATTTAAAGTTATGTAACAACAATTGTTACTAAAAGTTAAATGATAACCCTTTTCATTCAAGCATGAAATAGATACAATGTTCTTTATTAACGAAGGAACAAAATAACAATTATCCAATTCTAAGACAAGTCCAGTAGGGAGCTTTAGCAAATATGGTCCGCTGGCAACAGCAGCAATCTTTGCTCCATTTCCAACTCGCAAATTCGCTTCTCCCTTGACGAGCCTTCTTCTATTCCTTAGCCCTTATATGTCATTACATATATGTGAGCTACACCAAGTATCAAGTACCCAGGTGTACGAGGAAATAGAGTGACATTCAATAACGAAGATACCTAAAGAGGATGGGGAAATAGAGTGTCAAGTTTGATTTTATATCATGGTTAAAATCATATTTTAATTCATGATAAAAATCTTCTCTCCTATGGAATAAATTTCCTTATCATGGTAAATCAATCCATGATTGATTTTATAAAATAAATCAATCCATGGTTCATTTTAATTTTCATGAAAAATAAATCAAACCTTGGTTTATTATATAAAAATTTATATCATCCATAATTTTATAAAACAAACCACACTTGGTTTATTTTATAAATTGAACCAAAAACTTGGTTCTCTCCATTTGTAGTGGTCGGCCAAGCAAAGAGGATGGAGGCCCCTCTTTGGCCGGCCCATCCAAGCCAAGCCCCAATGAATTAAACTTATTTAATTCATCTATTAAGTCTTCAAAAGACTTAGCCATTTTACGCTTCCGATGCATCTCTGAAAAATTCAGATTCGACTTATCGTTTAGCTCAACCAAACTTAATCTCTCTTGATTGAAAAATCCAATTTTCAACTCGTTTTAAATCCCTCGGATTACTCGTAGTGCGTGTGACTAAATAGGCTTTCGATTTATGTTGGTCGTCTATAATTAATCAATTAATTATAGAACGATCATGAGTGACACCAAGTAGTGCATCATGATCCCCAATTATTCGAAAGATCAACGGTTGACCTCAGAAACAATTCTGAAACCCTTCAGCAACTATAATGAATCGTGCCCCATTCCCTTCACCATCTTATACCCACTTGGTTCAGGACATGGTCTATGTGTGTCAGTCCCCACTAGGCTGACTACGTCACACCTAGCCCAAGTAACGTTTTCTCGTCCTACGGATTCTAATTACTCTCATGTATTTAAGAGATTCATACTCTGAGCATGTCATGCTCTGGCCAGAGGCTTCGAGTAACAATCCGACGATAGGCCTCGGGTATACATCTCCTCGCAAGGAGTGGTGAATCCTTTGTAGGATGTTCAAACATCTTCGGGCACTTCGGCTTATACCTAATCATCCTGGATCCACACCTCCTTGGAGATGCTTGCTTAAGATGTCAAAGTATAAGTCTCCCTGACCAAGATGACTTGAACACCGCAAGTCAAAGGAACATCGCACTTAAGCTGCAGTAAGAACTTCACTGACATATCTATATGTAGACTACCATATGAAGTTTTACAGCCAGTCACTCCAATGAACTAGTTCCCTTAACTAGCATTCATGTTTATCTCCGGACATCTCAATGTCACCAGCCAGTGAGAATCAGCTGATTAGAGAATAACCCATGCTAGTCTCAACAGAATTGATAGTGTTCGTATTTATCAATTCATCGACTAGGGACAATTTCAATACTTCACAATTGCACATGTAGAGATAATCACTAGTTGTGAATTCATCACAAATTCTCTCATGCTGTGAATTGTATTACGGACATTCAGTAAATGAGTTTAAGATCTCAATCAAATACACAAACATGTATACTCAAATAGTGAATATTCATTTATTAAAATAAATGATTACAATCATAAGGCGATTGCCTTAGGACACTTCTCTCATATCACTAACAGAATGTACTCAGGAAGGGTAACCTTAGGTGGGTGAGTAGACCAATCGACTGGCCTGGGGCAGTCGACTGATGAAACACACAGAAGGGTTCTGGCTTGGGACCAGTCGACTGCCCTGGGAGCAGTTGACTGGTAGGTGGCTGGTGAGTTGGCTGAGAATTCGAACGTTGGGTTGCAACGGTCGAATTTCAGTGGCACCAGTCAACTGCCCTCAGAGCAGTCAACTGGTGGCGAGGGTTTCAACCCGAGTCCTATTTAAAGAGGACTTCGTGGTGGCTAAGATTCTTGACGAATCTTGTCTTGGTTAAAGGCAAGATAGTAGTCTTTGTGCTCAGAGGTTTGCTTGGTGTTGTGGTGAGGTTTCTCCACCCACAAAGAGCGACGAGAGCTAGCCGGAGGTTATCCGAGGATTGATCCACCGACGGATTCTTGGATTAGTCACCCGTCCGGGGTGGATACCAAGTAAATCTTCGTAGTTAGCATTGGTTAGTATTGTTTTATTGTTGTTATTGTATATTCCGCTTGCGCAACTAACTGTGTAGGAAGAAAGACTTTGAAGAAATGCTATTCACCCCCCCTCTAACGTACCGGAAACGATCCTATAGAGCTTTCAACTGCCTTGAATTAGCAACCACCCTGGTTGCATCCAAGTAAACCTTTTGTGTATCTTACTAGTTTCCTTTATTTGCTTTGTGTTTTTAATTAACTGATGTAACTAACGTCCATCGTTGTAAGAATTTGCAAAAGATCAAAATTCTGACTCTTAGGGCAGCCCGCCAACAGTCCTACAGCTTCAACCTGGTTTCTAACACTTTGACTTAGTAAAGACATGTAAGATTTGTTTGTTGTGTTAGTTTTGTATCTAAGTCT
Source organism: Boesenbergia rotunda (assembly GCA_024364735.1). NCBI lineage: Eukaryota > Viridiplantae > Streptophyta > Magnoliopsida > Zingiberales > Zingiberaceae > Boesenbergia > Boesenbergia rotunda. The sequence goes on along the minus strand of JAGFNQ010004017.1, from coordinate 30,040 downwards.
AGATTTATTATACATGGCTTATTGGGGCCCAAACATCATATTCAAATACTTTGACCCAAAGTTAAACTTTTCCAATATTTGTTTGATTCCCTCAGCTTGGTCTTTCAGGATAGAATTTTCTTCCTCAAGCCTTGCAATTCAGTTGAGTTTACATTTTGAATATCGCTAGTTGAGGGGTTCAAGTTGACTTGTTCCTTACGGTGTTTAACTTCCTTAAGGAGCAAGTTAATTTGATACTCAGATTTAGCCAATTTTTAGATAAGCAAGCAATTATTCTAAGTATTTTATTTTCTAAAGGGGAGGTTAGCTCATCTAGTCCTTTTAAACTGGATACGGATTTGTGGCTTGGCTTGGACTCGGTCTCAGACTTAGTCTAAGAATTGGTCTTAGACTCGAACTTGGATGTTTGGTTTCTTGCCCTGAGAGCCATGAAACATGTTTTCTTTGGTTCCTCCACATCCAATGTTATGCCTTGAGGAATTGCATGTTCGATAGAAAATCGGACAGCACCTCCCTTGTATGACAGACAATAAAAATCCAATATACAAGGCCAACACGACCATCACAAATACCACAACCAACAGGGCTGGCATAATAACATAAAATGAAATGCAAGAGATTGCAAAGAAATTTAACTCACCAAAACTGCATACCGACATGACTTACATTACAAACAAAAATGACAAGTCCTTTTGAGGCACATAGACAAAACCAGACGAACAACAAAATATAAATCCCCAAATAGTAAGAAAGATAAAAGGGAAACCACAACAGTACAAACCCAAAAATGAAGTCGTCTCGATGGGATAAGGACTGGCTGCAATGGCTCTCCTAGTGACTCAAGTCACAACTATCTACTACCTGAAACAAAAAGAAAAGCAAGCAGTGGTGAGTCTGGCCTTAAACTCTGCGGGTATAGTGAATAGATAAACATATGGTATAAATAAGATAAATCAAAGCAAATAGAAACAAGGTATACAGTCTCCAAAATAAGAGCATAAACAAATGTGAAAACATACTTGCGGGGCATAATCGGAAACCCCCATGACATATCAATAATCTGCTCATAATACTGAGCAGAAACAGATTAGACAATAAATACAAATCAACAACCATATATGCATCTCAATCATATGCAACAATTATAGCTCAAACAAATGTAAGATGCATCGTATGCACATGATACAATAGAATGTGTCACCCCTACACACCAATCTACAACCATCACACATATCTACGTGGTCGACCGGGCAAGGACTGTAACAACTGTATGCACTCTAACATCCATCTCCTATGAGTGGTCGAGTGGATAGGATACTGGGAGAACAACCTCAATCTTGAACTCCAAGACAAAGGAGAGTACAACCGCTCTATATAAAAGACCCCAGGGGAGCACAACCATTCTAATACTCAAGAACAAGGAGGAACACCCTCTGCCTCCAAGAAGGGGAGCACAACCGCTCTAGTACCCAACGGGGGAGCACAACCACTCTACTTATCTCTCATAAATAATAAAGTGGGTGTCACCACCGGCTGACAACTACCATTACCCCGAGTGGTTGAGTGTGCATATCACTATATGGTTGACGACGGGCTTAATCACAAGGAAGCTGCTAACTGTCAGCATGCAATAAATGCAATATGGTGCATGATACCAAAGTTAATAAACACATCCAGGTCAAACATCATGGAATCAATAAGAAACATATGCACCAAAATTAGAACACATGATATTTCTAAAGTACACGAGTACTAGCGGTACTCTTCGGATCAGAAAATAAGAGTTTAGACTGTATAGATGAATATTTTGAATTTTTAACTCAAAGATCAAGCAAAGAAAAATACCAAGCAGGAAAACAAGCACAATAAAGCTAAGGTAAATAAACCTACTCAGATAATAGGATAATCATGCATTTAAAGGTAAATGGAACTAAAGAATCAAGTAAGAAGTCCGCCTTGTAAATGACATATTCGTAACAAAGTGAACCTCCCACGATCAACCGTGCTAGTCCAAAGTCAAAGTCCTGTGTCAAGGACTAAGTTTAACTATTTATAAAATTAATAAATTAGCTAAACTAAATACTAAACATGTTTAAGATAAATTTCAATTATAACATCTATTTAAATAAATCCAAAACAACTATGCATTCCTTCTCAACCTATATATATATAATTAATCAATCTATTAATTAATTAATCAACTCATTAATTAATTAATAATCCATTTAATCCAAAGATTATCATAGTTAATCAAGGTATATCTGATTAATTAACTATTCACTTAACTAATTTTTTTCAATTAACCCCATTTCTCAAGGTTAGGTTATTAGGATAAATCCCAAACCCCAACCTCACAAATAGCTCACAACAGAAACTAGGATCAAGCCTTCACATAATACCCCTGAAGGAAGCTCATGGCCACTAGTGATACAAACTCAAATGGGAACATGCTAATACCAAAGTACTTCAAGAATAGGTTTACGGTAATTAACACAGAACAGGACCAAAACTAAGAAACCAAAGGAAAGCTCACATCACAGATCCGATACACCACTCAAGTCCAATTCTATAAGGAAAACCCATGCCAGGATCCCACACCTCAGATCAAACCCATTCAACAACAAATCAATCACAACAATGGAAAAAAAAAACCCAACACAAAACCATACTCTTACACTATATGAACTCCTTACCTGTTGTGCGTTGGTGGCAACCCTTCTGCTCCGATCCGGTGAGGTCAACATGGGAGGAAACGATCACAAGATACCAGAACAATCCTGTCCAAACATCTGATTAGATGCAAGAGTATAAGGGGTTCATGACAACAACAAGAAACCACACCTTACCGCTACCGTCGACTTGAAACCTCCCTTGGCCGGAAACTAGCATTGCTTGGAGAGGGAGAAACAAGAAGGAGAGGAAGACGACTAGAAGAGGAGGGTCAAGGTGAAGCCTTTGGGAAGAAGAAGAGGAATTTTTTGGGGTTCGCGGCGCAGAGAGGGGATTAGGGCAGTGGTGTGACGACCACTGTCGATGACAACAGCAACGCCGACACGAGAGGAAAGGATGTCAACTCTTCCAAGGTCGGCGGTTGTGCATAGGTAAGGAAGAAAAAGGGAAATCGCAAAGGCTGACGGTGGTTGCGAAGAGGAGAAGGAGCAATCACGAGTGGCTGCGGCATAGAGGAGAAGAAAAATTGAATTTGTAATTGGATGACACTTTTGCAAAAAGACCCTCCACATTCTATGATTTGTAATACGTCCCCTAAATTTTGGTTTTTATTCATTTTAGCCCTCCGAAAATTTCATACTTAACATCCAACACTTCCGAAGATGGCTTGTCCCAAGCAAACTTGAGTGCTTTCTTACTCCTTGATTTATTGGTTCTCTCCTCATTTAGGTTAGGACATTCATATTTGTAGTGACCTTTTTTGCACTTGAAGCATATTACCTATGATTTAAATTTGCTCGGATTTTGCATACTGCCCTTTTTAGATCTCTGTTGGAAAACTTCTTTGTAAATATTTTTTGGACCATGTTTACTATTTTTCTTCATTGTTGGAGTCTAAGTTTAATCGCTTTTGGATTCCTATTTTAGTTGGGATTTAGACTTGATATCTTTGCTTCTATTTTGACCTTCAAATAAGACAATGCCCTTCTTAGTTTGATTAGAGTTAGTCTGTTCATGTAACTCTAATTTACAAAATAATACATCTAATTTAATCAAGGAAAAATCTTTTGAAACTTTATATTCATCTATCATAAATGCCCACAGTGTATTTCAAAGGAAAGAATTAAGCGCGTACCTTATTAAGGCTCGATTTACAAGTTGGTGTCGACGAGGTGGAATCCATTGATGATGTCATTGATTTTCACGTGTATTTGAGTTGCGGTTTCTCCATATTACATTTTAATATTAAATAATTGATTAAGTAGCAAGTCTCATTTAGTTACCTGGAATCATCAATTTCTTCATGCAACTTGACTAGTTGATCCCAAAGTTCCTTGGTTTTCTCGAATGGACTGACTTGGCAGAACTCCTTTTTTATTAGACCACACTAGAGGGTGATCATTGCCTTGTAGTCGATTTATGTCTTCTCTTCATCTATGGATTCCATTTTTCTAGATCTAATGTTTTTCTGTTTTTGATCGATGGTGTGTACCCTTTCTTGATGTTAAACCATATGTTGATGTCTGATTTAAGGAAACATTCCATTCTCCATTTCTAATAGCTAAAATCATTTCAATTGAAGAGAGATGGACGAACGCTGCTATATTCTTCTTGATAAGAGCTCGACATATTTTCAAACAATATACACTTAAAACAATTTCCAAGAATTTATCGTGGGATACGTAGAGCGATATAGAGAAAAGGAAAAACTATATAGAGAGAATACAAACTATTTAAAGAGAGAGAACAAATTTTAAGCAATCGACTCTAATATCAATTGAATGATCGAAGAAGTCAAGAGAGAGGGAGAGGGATGAATCTCGTTCCTTTAAAATCTTATCTTTTCTTTTATTAAAATCAAATAAAAACACAACGTAATAAAGAAATATAAACAAGAATATAATTCAGTTTTTTACTTGGTTTATAGTTCAGCGACTACTACTCCAAGGTTTGCGATCCTTGCTCACTTCCGAATGGGCAATCAACTAAATTTCTTCTCTCTGAAAACTTTCAGAGCAGAAGCAAACTCGGACAAATATGAAGTGTATAGTAACCAACTACAATCACCTTTAAAAGTAAATGCAAGTACCATAAAAATATAACGACAACAAATGTAAAAGATGAAGAGTTGTTATCGGATATCCTTCCAGTGTAGTAGTAGGAGGACTTGCACAAATAGAAGCAATGTGAGCGAGATGGAGCAATGAATGAATGGATGATCAACCTCTAACCTCGAGGCTTTCTTTTATACGCATCGATCAGTCGACTAAAAATTTGTTCCATCGATTAAACCATGTATCCGTCGACTAATCTCCACGCCCTTCCTTGTTTGCTTTGATTACACTCTTCGATAGACTACTCAGTTTTATCCAAGATAGAATCTTTGGATTTCCTGTAAATGATTGGATGTCAGCTAGAGGAGGGGGTGAATAGCTTCTCACTCAATTCGTTGATTTCTTCCTATATGATTAGTGCACAAGCGGAGATGCAAGCTATAATTAAAATCAATGCTAACACTTAATCTCTTATGTGGTTTAGAGATTGTTTGCTCCTACTCCACAGCATGTCCTTGAGGTAAACGACCCCTTAATCCTTCATTGGATTAATCCTCGGCAATCTCCGGTTAGAGCTCACTCCATCTCAGTGGAGTGCAACCTCTCACAAAGTCTCTCTTCCCTTTACAAGATTGAAACTAGGGTTTGAGGAAGAGAGTAGGCTTAGGAGCTTGAGCACTTGAGCAATAGAGTTTTTCACACAACACAGCTAACCCTTCACAAGTCTCAAGATCCTCTTTAAATAGAAGAGAGAGCTGTTAACAAAATAGCTCAGCTCCGACACCAGCCGACTGCTAGTAGGGCCAGTCGACTGGTGCTTAGCCAACGGTTGGATTTTGAATAGACCAGTCAACTGGTGCTCAGACCAGTCAACTGCTACATTTTGTTCGACCCAACAGAAAGATCAGTTGACTGGTGTCCCTACCAGTCAACTGCTCCTTTTACACACTCACTCTCATCCTCTCTGGAATCACCCTTTGAAGTCCTCTTCCTTTGGCTCTTGTCCCTCAAATGCATACCATCCCACGGCTCATCTCCATGTCATCCTTCGCATATGCCTTGAAGTCCGCTTCCCTTGGCTCCACTCCGTTGCTCCTTGTATAGCGATCCCTCGGATGCACGATCCATCTACTCAAGGACCCGAGCACTTAGGATGAGATCGCCCATGTGTGTTCCACCATGTCCTGCATGATTTAAACATACATCAAACCATTATGAAATCATAACTTAAACTTATTGACACACACATCAAAACCTAGGATCGTACCAATCAAACTTGGGTCGATTACACTAACAATCTCTCCCTTTTTGATATGTGGCAACATATTTAAGTTAGGCATAACAATAACAATTTGAAAATTAGAAGCATAGTATATTAAGAAGCATAAAAAGTAACCAAGCTCTCCCTTAACCTATGCTTTATCTCATTATTTTTAATTTTGCATAAACATGGAAAAAATTAAGTTAAATACTAACTTAAACCCTTTCATTCTCCCCCTTTGACATCATCAAAAAGATTATACCAATCAAATCTAACCAAGGCATCAAAGTGAAACAAGGGTTTAAGTTATGAAAATAAGCAAAAATCAGAAAACTAAGGTACCAATCGACTGAGACAGATATCAGTCAACTTACCTATTCGAAAAATACTTCCACAGAATTTCCAGTCGACTGGTTCTCTGCACCAGTCGACTGGCACTAATCTGTTTCAAATTTCAGCCTTTTGAGCTGAAATTCAGATATCCATTAAAAATTCTAGAGAATTTGAAAAATCATGAAATTTTGCAAACATATTTCTTTTGATATCCTCTAACAAGGGAAAATATGTTTTCATTAAAAATCATAATATTTTTGACTTTTTGACCAAAACTCAAACACTTAAAAGAACTTCAATTTTGTATCAAGTTTAAGCCTTAGTTTTGAAATCATATGTTTTTCAAATCAATGTACCAGCAAATAAAACATAGAATTGATTTCAAAATATTTAAAATTGTTGGTGCCGGAAGCACCAAAGTCGAACCTTTGTTTTGATAATGGTAAAGGGTTCAGAAGTTAAGGTGTTGTTGTGATCTAAAAATGCTGATTAAGTGTGCAGGAAAAGTCCTAGGTACACTAGGCACTAAGTCCTGGTTCTATGAATTGGGCACTAAGTCCTGGTCGTGGGCTGAGCAACTAAGTCCTGACGTAATGTTGGGCACTAAGACCTGGTGGGGCACTAAGACCTGGTCAAGGACAGAGCACCGAAGACCTGGTGAGTAAAGCTGGGCACTAAGACCTGGTCGCGGATTGGGCACAAAGACCTAGTGAGTGAAGCTGGGAAAAAGTCCAACTGGAGGAGCCGGTTGACAAAAAGGTAAATTCTCCCGAGAGGAATAGGTGAGGATGCGTTCCCCGTAGGAGGGAACATTAGGCGTCGGTTCGACCTAGGGTTCCATTTGGGAAGCCCAAAGTCAGAACCAAGACAGCTCAGGCTGTAAATCAAGCTTTATTCTATATCATTTATATGTTTCTTGTGTTTTGGAACTAACCCTGGTTGCAGGAATAAAGGAAAGGAGATTTCTGCTGCTAGGCGCCTCAATGGGCTAGGCGCCTATGTTGAGACAGGCGCCCCAGTGAAGGTTGATTCCAAGCATTCGAAGCAAACTGCCACACAAGCCTTTGGATCAAGTCAAATGAGGCGCCTGTGTTAACACAGGCACCCCAGTCAGCTCAGGCGCCCCAGATGAAGGGATAAGCGTTGGCCAAGTCTGCAGATTGGAGTTCTCGCAGGATAGGCCACGTGTCAGGCTCCCCCTTCAATACAGGCGCCCCAGTGATTGATATATATAGGGGTTCACCCCAAGGCTTCAGAATAACTTGCTCTCTATGCACGCATTCAAGCGCTACGCTCCGACAAGCTCTGTACTCGTGATTCAAGGGCCAACGACGACCCGCTACTCGGATCTTCCAACTTCTCCGGTCGTCGGTAAAAGTTTTTTTAAAGTGCTGTAATTTCATTTTAAATTCTATATTTGTACTCCAACTTGTAATCATTTACGAAAATATAGAATTGCCCATCGTAAATGGTCAAGGACCGTGGGCCTTGGAGTAGGAGCCGACCGTGACTCCGAACCAAGTAAAAACTGTTAGATCGATACGCCTTGCTAGAGGGGGGGTGAATAGCAATTCTCGATTTGTTCTCTACCTACGTTGTTAGTGCGCAAGCGGAAATACAATAAAAACTAAACTAAAACAACAAACAACACCAACAAACCTATTTACGTGGTTCGGAGATGAAGACTCCTACTCCACGACAGTCCGTGAGGTGGACGATCCCTCGATCCTTCGACGGATCACTCCTCGGATGCCCTCTGGCTAGCTCGCATAGCTCCTTGTGGGTGGAGAAACCTCGCCACAACCTTGAGTACACAATCTGAGCACTTAGACTACTAATGAGCTCTAACCAAGCTCATTTCGTCAAGAGATCCCAGCCCAAATCGAGTTCTCTTTAAATAGAACTCAAGCTGAAACTCACGTTGGCAGTTGACTGCCTCCACCCAGATTCGACCGTTGACAGGCCAACGTTCAAATTTTGGCTACTCATCAGTCGACTGCTCCCAGAGCAGTTTGTTGATGCAGTCTTGCCCTGATTGTTGTTTTGGTGTTGACATCGATTTTAGTTTAGGTTGATTATGATTATGATTAAGTTCTGGTCGGGGATCAGGCATGATATGGAAAATCCTAGTCTGGGAGGCTAGGAGTTGGAAAATCCTAACCTGAAGGGTTAGGTGTTGGAAAATCCTAGTCTGGGAGGCTAGGTGTTGGAAAATCCTAACCTGAAGGGTTAGGTGTTGGAAAATCCTAGTCTGGGAGGCTAGGTGTTGGAAAATCCTAACCTGGAGGGTTAGGTGTTGGAAAAGTCCTAATTCGGAAGGGTTGGGTGAAAAGTCCTAGCTTGGAGGGCTAGGTGAAAAGTCCTAACTTGGAGGGTTAGGTGCAAATTCCCAACTTGGAGGGTTAGATGGAAAAATCCTTAGCTTGGAGGGCTAAGGTGGATGAAGCCACTAGCTTGGAGGGCTAGGGTTGAGTCTCTGGATCGGTCTGGTGACCGATCAGGGACATTGGCACTCTACTCCTTAGTGGATCGGTCCGGTGACCGATCCAGCTATGTCTGATCGGAATGGTGACCGATCAGGGAGCACACAGTGAGGTTGGGAACCTACTGTGTGGCTCCTGATCGGTCCAGTGACCGATCAGGGAGCAGGCTGCTTCCTCACTGCCTTGCTCCTGATCGGTCTGGTGACCGATCAGGGAGTGGGAAGTGAGTGAGTTCCCTTGCTGATCAAAGTCCTGGATCGGTCTGGTGACCGATCAGGGATCTTGGATCTGATTAAAAAATCACTGTTCATATGTCCTGATCGGTCTAGGTGACCGATCAGGCTTCACTCTGATCGGTCTGGTGACCGATCAGGCCTGTGTTGCCATAAGAGCTGGGAATCCCAGCACTGCAGTAGATCGGTCTGGTGACCGATCCACAAATCCTGGATCGGTCCGGTGACCGATCACTTTAATTCAAATTGCACTGTCAGACGTGGTCAGAGCGTCTGATCACATCCGATTCGCTGATGTTTGCTTCTGATATCTGATTTACTATATGATTTGCTGCTCTAACAGTCTGATTAAGCTGCAGGTGACAGGGGAGGATTCAAACACTCAAGGAGAGGTCAACGGAGGCTTTCCTTGGAGCAGGTTTGTCTGATTCCCCATTTCAGGTTGCAACGGCCGAGCTGCAGACTGGAGCCGAGACTGGGGCTTGGCTGAGGGGATCTCAGGAAGACCAGAGAGGGCTCAGTGGTAGCTGGTGTTGGCAGCAAGATAGCTGGAGGCTATGGAGGATGTTGTCACCTGGTGCTGTGTGGAGGATCAAAAGCGCGGAAGTGAGCTTCGTAGAAGCAAGGTTCTGAAACTTGTGTTCTTGCCGCGCCTAGTGTTCTCCACAATCTGCTTGCTTGCTGCGTTCTTGAAGCTGTCATCACTTTGAGCAAGCGATCGAGAAGCAACCAATCTTTACTTGAGCGCTTGAAGGAGAGAACAAGTAGCTTGGAGTCCGATAGTGGGAAGACACGGAGAAGGGTTCTTGCGTGAGATCGCCACTGGGTGGAGCTCAGGGAAGCTAGCTGTGTTCTTGTCCTTGCTAAGTGGTTGAGTAAGATCTTTCTCGTAGTTTCTTTGTGCTTAAACTCTATTCTGTCTGAAACGCTGTGGAGAGGTTTCTCCACCGAGAAGGAGGTTGCATTATATCCGGTGAAACTGGGGCTTGATCTGCCGACGATCAAGGGATCGCCCACCTTAAGGGCACGCCAAGGAGTAGGGGCAAGTTATCCCCGAACCTTGTAAACCCTCTTGTTAGCGTTCTTGGCAGTTGTCTTTGTCTTGATCTTGTCTCTGTTTTAGCTTACTGCACTTTCAGCTTCTTTTGTTTCTTCCGCTGCTGTGCTACTGATAAGTTAAGTGCAGGCAAATTGTTAATCGCAAGTGAAAAGTGATTGGCTATATTCATCCCCCCCCCCCCGTCTCTAGCTATCTCGTTTCCAACAAGTGGTATCAGAGCTTGGTGCTCTGTTTATGGCTTAACATCCAAGAGTTATCAACAAGATGGCTTTGAGAGAAGGCTTCTCCACCACCCGACCTCCATTCTTTTATGGCGCCGACTTTCAGTATTGGAGGTCAAAGATGAAATACTATCTGAAGATGGATATCCATACTTGGTTCGCGGTGAAGGAGGGATTCACCCCTCCAAAAGATGATGAAGGAAAAGAACTTGAGTCATGGAGGTGGACTGCTGAACAAACTCGGAAGAGTGAAGCCGACGCGAAGGCGGTTGTCACTCTACAATGTGGAATGAACAAAGATCAACTCATCAAAGTTGGTCCTTTCACAAGTGCGAAGGACTTGTGGAACAAACTCATCGAGCTTCACGAGGGCACCCGAGACTCTAGAATTGCCAAGAGGGACTTGTTCCTCAATCAACTCCAAAATCTCTCCATGAAGGAGAATGAGTCGGTAAGTGAGCTCCATAGCCGGTTCAAGGAAGTCCTCAATGGACTTCATTCAATTGATGAAAAGGTCGAGAACCGCGACCTTGTGAGGTATATCTTGAAAGCATTTCCAAGGAATGCTTTGTGGTCATCCATGGTGGATGCCTACAAAGTATCCAAGGATTTATCTATTGTAAAGTTAGATGATTTATTTTGTGAGATGGAATTACATGAAATGGCTAACAAAGGCCCCAAGGAGAAGGGGATTGCCTTAGTTGCAGGGGACCGAACCAACAAGAAGAAGAAGGAGAAGAAGAAGGAGAAGGAGATCTCATCATCTTCATCCTCTTCTGAATCCGAGTCTAATTCCGAGGAAGATGACAGTGGCTCCTCTTCATCCGAAATGACCAATTTTGTGAGGAGGATGATGCGAAGGGATCGACGTTTCAAAACTAGAGGTAACCCTAGTGAGTCCAAACTTGATAAGAATAATGCATCTTGCTTTGAGTGTGGTAGGAAAGGGCATTTCAAGAATGAATGTCCAAAACTCAAGAAGAAGGAGGAAAAATCCAAAAGAAAAGAAGAGAAATTCAAGAAGAAGAAGAAAGCCTTGAAGGCCTCTTGGGATGAGTTATCCTCTAGCTCATCCGATGAAGAGAAGGAGAAAAAGAGCACAAGGCAAGTGGCACTCATGGCTCTTGGAGAGGAGAGCAGTGATGATTCTTCAAGCTCCTCAAACGCGGCTTCATCATCTTCGGATGATGAAGAGGTAACTTCTCCCGAGCTTGAAAAGTGTTATAGGGCAATTGCATGTTTAACTAGTATGTTTAAGAAATCAAAGAATAAGGTTAAGGCATTGCAAGTAGAAATTGATCAATTGAAGGCATCTAGAGATGATAACATTGATGATTTGCATGTTGAATTACTAGAAGATGAAATCAAATCATTGAAACATGAAATTGAAATTTTGAAATCCTCTAAGGTTGAGGAAGTAAATGATTTGCATGATAGCTTGTTAGTAGAGGAGAACCAATCCTTGAAGAGTGAGGTTGAGAAGCTCAAGAATATTCTTGGGAAGTTCTCAACTAGCTCTAAGACCCTAGATATGATTCTAAATGCCCAAAGGGCAATCTACAATAGGGCCGGTATTGGTTACCGCCCTAAGGAACCCTCATTTGTGTCCCTCATGTCTAGGACTGACATGAGACAATCTAGGACACCCAAAACTCAAAAGAAAGTGGTCAAGGCATGGGTGCCTAAGTTATGTTTAGTTGATGCTTTAGGTCCCAAGGTTTGGGTACCTAAAACTTCTATTTTTCGAATTGTGTAGGTTATGATTGAGAGGGAGCATCTATCAAGTTGGTTCGTTGATAGTGGATGCTCCAAACACATGACCGGGGATAGATCATTGTTTACCACACTTCACAAGAAAAGTAGAGGTAATGTATCATTTGGTAACAATGGTAGTCTTAAGGTCATAGGGATAGGAGACATTCAAATATCCGAATGTCTTAGAATTTCAAATGTCCTTCTAGTCAAGGGGATGAAATTTAATCTCCTAAGTGTCAGTCAATTGTGTGACACGGGTTACACAATTGACTTCCAACCAAGTCAATGTCTAGTTAGACAAAATGACACCTTGGACACGGTACTAGTAAGAGCAAGAGTAGACAATATTTATCAAGTTTCATTTAAAAGTGCTACTAATGCTTTTGCTAAGTGTCTCATGTCAAAAGAAGAAGAGTCCACTCTTTGGCACCGGAGGTTAGCACATGTCAACATGAAGAACATCCGGAAGTTGGCCAACAAGCGACTAGTCCGAGGCTTACCAAGCATCAAGTATGAAAAAGATAGACTTTGTGATGCATGTCAAATAGGTAAGCAAACAAAATCTGCACATAAAGGTAAAAGTACTGTAAGTACTTCCAATGCCTTAGATTTACTTCACATGGATCTATTTGATTGTAGTACTATCATATCATTGAATGGAAGTAGGTATTGCTTTGTAATTATTGATGATTTCACTAGATACACATGGACCTACTTTTTAAAACATAAGGACCAAACCTTAGATATTTTCATTTCTTTTTGTAGAAGAGTTGAAAATGAGAAATCATCAACCATTAAGACAATTAGAAGTGATCATGGAGGTGAATTTCAAAATCAAAGGTTTTTAGAATTTTATCAAGATAGAGGTTATAAGCATGAGTTCTCTACTCCTAGAACACCACAACAAAATGGTGTTGTAGAGAGGAAGAACCGTGTACTTCAAGAGGCTGCACGAAGCATGCTCAATGAGTACTCACTCCCGAGTTACTTGTGGGCCGAAGCTGTAAATACAGCTTGCTATGTGCAGAACCGAGTCCTCATCCATAGGTTTTTAGGAAAGACTCCCCATGAACTTTGGTTTGGGAAACCACCTACGGTTAAACATCTTAGGGTGTTTGGTTGTAAGGTGTTCATCCTAAACACCAGGGATCATCTTGGAAAGTTCACGGCAAAGGCTGATGAAGGAATACTAGTTGGGTACTCCCTCATTAGTAAAGCCTACCGAGTCTACAACAAGAAGTCTAGATTAGTTGAAGAGTCTTCTGATGTGGTCTTTGAAGAAGTTCCAAAATCAAGTGACCAATCAGAAAATGTCGGAGGAGTTCAACTCGAACTTAAGAGACTAAGTTTGAATGAACCTCCAAGTGTTGTTGATGGTGATGAGTCTGATGACGGTGAACCCAGACAACCCATTGATCAGCCGGATCCTAAGGCTGAACTTGTGTCTAGTGAAACCGTTCAAGAAGCACCACCAACTCCTAGGCAAACTAGATTAGCCTCTAGTCATCCCCAAGACCAAATTGTTGGAGACATCCATCATGGGGTTAGGACTAGATCATTCTTCCGGAATGAGGCTAATGAAGTTGCCCTAATTTCCGAAATTGAACCTAGAAAAAATTGATGAAGTATTAAATGACCCCGATTGGATTATTGCAATGTAAGATGAACTAGGTCAATTTGAGAGAAGTCAAGTTTGGGACTTAGTCCCTAGACCCAAGAAGATCTCCATTATTGGAACCAAATGGGTCTTCAAGAACAAATTGAACCATAAGGGAGAAATCATTAGAAACAAGGCACGCTTGGTAGCCAAGGGCTACAGTCAAGTTGAAGGCCTTGATTATGATGAGACCTATGCTCCTGTGGCACGATTAGAGTCCATCCGATTGATGCTAGCATTTGCAGCACATCGTGGTTTCAAATTATATCAAATGGACGTCAAATCAACCTTTCTAAATGGTTTGATTAAAAAAGAGGTCTATGTCGAACAACCTCCGGGGTTTGAGAGTACCGAATTCCCAAACCACGTGTTCAAACTCAAAAAGGCACTCTATGGTCTTAAACAAGCACCCCGGGCTTGGTATGAGCGGTTGTCGACATTCCTGGTTGAGAAGGGCTTCGTTAGAGGCCAAATAGACCCTACACTATTTCTACGAAGAGATGGTGACAATATATTTGTAGCCCAAGTATATGTCGACGATATAATTTGTGGCTCTAACAATAAGAGTTATTTAAATGAGTTCATTGGACACATGGAGAGTGAGTTTAAAATGAGTCTAGTAGGAGAATTGACTTTCTTCCTTGGACTTGAAATCAAGCAAACCCGAGATGGTATCCATGTGCATCAATCAAAGTATACACAAGAAATGCTTCGAAAATTCAATATGAGTGATTCAAAAGAGATAACCACTCCCATGGCCACAAACACGAGATTAGACAATGATGAGAGTGGTAAACCGGTTGATTTAACTCAATATCGAAGCATGATAGGTAGTTTGCTATACCTCACAGCTAGTCGACCTGATGTTCTTTTCGCTGTGGGTATATGCGCTAGGTATCAAGTTTGTGCCAAGGAATCTCACTTAATTGCTGTTAAGCGAATTTTGAGATACCTCAAGGGCACAATTGGTGTAGGACTTTGGTACCCCCGTACCGAATCATTTGATTTAATTGGCTATACGGATTCCGACTACGCTGGATGTAAGTTGGACCGGAAAAGCACTAGTGGGGGTTGCCAATTCTTAGGTTCGTCTTTAGTAAGCTGGTCAAGTCGGAAGCAACATTGTGTTGCTCTCTCCACGACCGAGGCAAAATATATCGCCATGGGAGAGAGTGTATCACAATTGCTGTGGATGATACATGCCTTAGAGAACTATGGATTGAGTTACAAGGGTGTGCAAGTGTTATGTGATAACATTAGCACAATTAACTTAACCAAGAATCCAGTTCATCATTCTAGGACCAAACATATTGAAGTAAGACACCACTTCATTAGGGATCATGTAGCTAGGGGGAACATCATACTCTCTCATGTAGAGTCCAAGTCAAACCTAGCTGACATTTTCACTAAACCACTTCCCGAAAATGAATTTAGTTTCCTAAGACGGGAATTGGGAATGTGTCGCGCTACATGATTTTCAAATTGCATTCAAAACCCTTCATGATTATTTCGAAATTGTTGGGAATCAATTGGGTAACTTTGGGGACATCTCACACAAACTATAAGGTTTACCAAAATATTTTTGTTTGCTAGACATGGGGTGAGATGTTAGGATCAACTCAATTTCTCGAAATGTCATTGCATCCCTTGAGAAATTAAGTTGACGAGATAATAATCACGGTGGTGACCAAGTATGTGGAAAACCAATGCATAACATATGTGTATTTGGCTCCATGATCATACTTGGACATTCCAATCAAGGCAACTTGATTGGAAACTTGGATTTGGAACCAAAACTTGATTGAATTTACTTGATTGATTGTTGATTGAGTTTGATTCCATTTGGATGGGTCAAAGTGATTGTTGGATCTATAAGGACCTTTGATCCTTGCTCAGGGATCGATTTTAGTCATGAGATCATGTCTAAGTTCGACAAACTTCATCAGATCTCGTTGGAAAGTTTCAGAAAATCTGAAACTGAGTATTTCAGATCTTATCAGTGGGTATCAGGAACCCTGATCGGTCCACAGACCGATCAGGAATAGGGCTGATCGGTCTCTGGACCGATCTGGCTTTTCCTATGGTGATCGGTCCACTGACCGATCAGTGAGGCAAGCTGTGACCTTCCTGAATTTGACCAAGTATTCTGAGCTAGCCTGGATCGGTCCCCAGACCGATCTGGCACCCTGTGGGGATCGGTCCACAGACCGATCAGGGAGCTCAGAGGTTTCTCTCCGGACCCTACTGTTCGCGTCCTGATCGGTCACCCGACCGATCAGGATCTCTCCTGATCGATCACCCGACCGATCAGGCACTGAACAGTCCGATCAGGCGATAGCCTGGTCGGTCTGGGCGCTATCAGATCGAACGGTGATCTGTTCAAACGCATTAAATTGCGGTTGGTGGACCGATCCACCAACCAAATAACTTCTCGAAACCTTTTACTTCCGAACCCTAGCGCCGAAAACCCCCCCTCTTGCGCGACCCTGTGTGTGCGAGAAGACCTCCTGCGTGTTCTCCTTCCTCGCGTGAGCGTGAGTGTGAAGGATTCTTGGAGTCCTGTGCGCGTTTCTCTCTCGCAGAAACACTCTGCGATCGTCTCTCGCGCCGAGAGCACCCTTCCGCGCAAGCTTCCTACTGTCAATCTCCAAAAACTACTCCAATGGCACTAAAGTAAGTTTTTGCCTTGGTTTTTCATTCGAATCAGTCTATAATGCCTGTTTGTGAAGCTAACCGTGGTTTGGCTCTTGTTCTTGCTGTGTTGTTGTGACCCTTCTGTTTTTACCGCGACCCCCTTTTTCTCACCAAATGATCAAATTTCCTGTTGATGTCTAACTTTTGATTAGGTGTTACCTTATTTGATCAATTCCTTGCCGTGTGATCACTTCCTTGATTAAAACATGTGTATGACCAATTCAAATCTTTAGAAAGTCTTCTAAGGGCAAGGAGATTGGGGACGGCAGCTCAAGGGGGAAAACCCCTGCTACATCTGGGCCTTCCAAACGGCCACAGCCCTCTTCTAGCTCTAGATTCCCGAACGCGGCCTGTGAACAGGCCTTCCAAGCACGGACATTCAAACTATTACCTTGCCGTTCAATAGATGTCCCCTTCTTAACTGAATACTGTCCATCAGTCATGGAGATTGTCCTTCACTACAATCTTGGTTTTCTTCTCTCTCTTGAAAGGACTATCAACTATGACCTAGTCTCGGAGTTTTACAATAACCTTCAGCAGGGTCCTCAAGGCGGTTTCGAGTTCACCACTCAAGTCGCCAAACGGACTCTTGATTTTTCCTATGACATACTTGTCGGGTTTCTGGGTGGTCGACGATCACCAAACATGTATTCACTCTATCCCGAGCTTCCTAATCCCCTGCTAGCACCCTTTGAAGATGTTACTCCTGATTCCATTCATCAGTATTTCTTTGGTTATCCGCGTCCAGACGGTCTTGATGAGCTTGGCCCTGACTTTCCTACTTTTGCTGCACCGCGTCTCTCTCTCACTAGCTACATATTATTCAAGATCATCACGAATTGTATCCTTCCAATCACCTCCAAACCTTTAGCTGAGATTCGACCCTATCACTGTCTGATGCTCTACGTCATGCACAGTCGTTTGGACTTCGATATCATGGAGAGCATCTTCCAGTCCATCTTATCTTATCGAGAGCCCAGCCGCCGCACCGTCTACATGCCTTTTGGGCACGTCATCACCGATTGGCTCATGTCAGTTGGTGTTGATGTCACCAAGGGCCGGACGGTGCCTATGGTCCGACAGGACTGCAGACTTGGCCGGCGAGCTTTCGCCAAGTCTGGCATCATTGTTCGGGGGCCCGATCGAATGTTGATCTGGAAAGATGGTAGGGTCCTTGGTGAGTTACCTAGGGGAGGTCCACAGGGTCAGGCGCCAGCTGTTGCTGCTGATGATGATGACTATGACGAGCCGGATCCAGATCTCCGATGGCAGATTTCAGAGCTAGATCAGACGCTACAGGAGCTTATTCAGTTCAGGGAGGCAGATCGTGAGGAGTTTCGGTCAGGCTTTCGCTCCATTGATTCCCGACTGACCGGGATCGAGACCCAGGTCTCAGGGACCCGTACCCTCCAGCAGACATGGTATGATGAGTGGCGCAGCCACACATTTCCAGGAGGAGTACCTTCATCGAGTACTGCACCAGGGTCCTTTGCTCCTACTGATACCATGATGGCCGATCTCATGCACGATGAGGATCCCCCCGCTGATGCTTGAGCTTGGGTGTTTGCTGTTCTTTTTTCATGCTTTGTGCACTTGACCATGTTTGGTCTGCTTGACTATTGGGCTGTATGCTCTTTTTGACTTGCTTAGTGTGGCCTTGTGTCGCACGTATATTGCTACTTGTTTGGATGTTGTATGCCTTGACTTGTCTTACATTGCCTCACATGCTTATTTATTTTGAGTATGCCTATTGTTGATGCCATGTTGTTTTATGAGTTTTATCTGCATGTTTGCTAAATTGCCATGTTCATGCTTACAATGCCATGTATACTTGCTACTTATGAATATTATGGCATGCTTTGTGGGTTGATACTTCATGCTCATATGATGCATGTGTTTGCTATGTTTTGCTTTATTTTTACACATGTGGTCATATGGTTATCTAACAATCATACCTATCCTTGTTGATTTGGGATACCCCTAGGGTTGAGGGGGAGCCTGTTTAAAACTTAACAGCCCGTCTAGACCCTTTTCGTGTTCAACAAAGGGGGAGAGTGTGGATTGGTTAAGTTTAGGATAATCATGTTGTAGGGGGAGGATCTGGATTCCCCTATGATTCCAAAGTTGAGCTATTGTTTGAGAATCCCTAAACTTAAAATCGGATTGTCAAACAACAAAAAGGGGGAGATTGTTGATGCAGTCTTGCCCTGATTGTTGTTTTGGTGTTGACATCGATTTTAGTTTAGGTTGATTATGATTATGATTAAGTCCTGGTCGGGGATCAGGCATGATATGGAAAATCCTAGTCTGGGAGGCTAGGTGTTAGAAAATCCTAACCTGAAGGGTTAGGTGTTGGAAAATCCTAGTCTGGGAGGCTAGGTGTTGGAAAATCCTAACCTGCAGGGTTAGGTGTTGGAAAAGTCCTAATTCGGAAGGGTTGGGTGAAAAGTCCTAGCTTGGAGGGCTAGGTGAAAAGTCCTAACTTGGAGGGTTAGGTGCAAATTCCCAACTTGAAGGGTTAGATGGAAAAATCCTTAGCTTGGAGGGCTAAGGTGGATGAAGCCACTAGCTTGAAGGGCTATGGTTGAGTCTCTGGATCGGTCTGGTGACCGATCAGGGACATTGGCACGCTGCTCCTTAGTGGATCGGTCCGGTGACCGATCCAGCTATGTCTGATCGGACTGGTGACCGATCAGGGAGCACACAGTGAGGTTGGGAACCTACTGTGTGGCTCCTGATTGGTCCAGTGACCGATCAGGGAGCAGGCTGCTTCCTCACTGCCTTGCTCCTGATCGGTCTGGTGACCGATCAGGGAGTGGGAAGTGAGTGAGTTCCCTTGCTGATCAAAGTCCTGGATCGGTCTGGTGACCGATCAGGGATCTTGGATCTGATTAAAAAAATCACTGTTCATATGTCCTGATCGGTCTAGGTGACCGATCAGGCTTCACTCTGATCGGTCTGGTGACCGATCAGGCTTCATCCTGATCGGTCTGGTGACCGATCAGGCCTGTGTTGCCATAAGAGCTAGGAATCCCAGCACTGCAGTAGATCGGTCTGGTGACCGATCCACAAATCCTGGATCGGTCCGGTGACCGATCACTTTAATTCAAATTGAACTGTCAGACGTGGTCAGAGCGTCTGATCACATCCGATTCGCTGATGTTTGCTTCTGATATCTAATTTACTGTATGATTTGCTGCTCTAACAGTCTGATTAAGCTGCAGGTGACAGGGGAGGATTCAAACACTCAAGGAGAGGTCAACGGAGGCTTTCCTTGGAGCAGGTTTGTCCGATTCTCCATTTCAGGTTGCAACGGCCGAGCTGCAGACTGGAGCCGAGACTGGGGCTTGGCTGAGGGGATCTCAGGAAGACCAGAGAGGGCTCAGTGGTAGCTGGTGTTGGCAGCAAGATAGCTGGAGGCTATGGAGGATGTTGTCACCTGGTGCTGTGTGGAGGATCAAAAGCGCGGAAGTGAGCTTCGTAGAAGCAAGGTTCTGAAACTTGTGTTCTTGCCGCGCCTAGTGTTCTCCACAATCTGCTTGCTTGCTGCGTTCTTGAAGCTATCATCACTTTGAGTAAGCGATCGAGAAGCAACCAATCTTTACTTGAGCGCTTGAAGGAGAGAACAAGTAGCTTGGAGTCCGATAGTGGGAAGACACGGAGAAGGGTTCTTGTGTGAGATCGCCACTGGGTGGAGCTCAGGGAAGCTAGCTGTGTTCTTGTCCTTGCTAAGTGGTTGAGTAAGATCTTTCTCGTAGTTTCTTTGTGCTTAAACTCTATTCTGTCTGAAACGCTGTGGAGAGGTTTCTCCACCGAGAAGGAGGTTGCATTATATCCAGTGAAACCGGGGCTTGATCTGCCGACGATCAAGGGATCGCCCACCTTAAGGGTACGCCAAGGAGTAGGGGCAAGTTATCCCCGAACCTTGTAAACCCTCTTGTTAGCGTTCTTGGCAGTTGTCTTTGTCTTGATCTTGTCTCTGTTTTAGCTTACTGCACTTTCAGCTTCTTTTGTTTCTTCCGCTGCTGTGCTACTGATAAGTTAAGTGCAGGCAAATTGTTAATCGCAAGTGAAAAGTGATTGGCTATATTCACCCCCCCCCCCTCTCTAGCCATCTCGTTTCCAACACAGTTGACTGGTCCAGGGTCAGAAACCTTTTGTGAGTTTCTGTGCTCGCTGGCAGTCGATTGTTATATCCCCAGTCGATTGCCCAGCTTACAAACACACTCCTCACTTCAACGACCCTTCTCCACGCGAGCCTTCAGATACACTCCCTTGGCTTTCCCCTTAAAGTCTTCTTCCACCAGCTATCGTCCCTCGGATGCACACACAAGCCTTCCCTTGGCTTGCCTCCATGCCACCCTTCACATGTGCCCTTGAAGTCCACTTCCCGGCTTGCCCTTGGAGTCCTCCACCCTCGGCTCTTGTCCCTTCATAACCTAGCTGACTCTTCACCAGCAGCCTTGACTGTTGCCTTCACACCCTCTTCGTCTTTGGCCCTCGTCCCTCGGATGCACACAAGCCTCTAGCTTGTCTCCATGCCATCCTTCACGTACACCTCGAAGTTTGCGCCCCTCATCTCATCATCCCTGCTATACCAAGGTCCCTCGGGTGCACACAAGCCTCCAGCTTGTCTCCATACCTCCCTTCACCATAGCGAAGCCGTCTAGCTAAGTCAATATGTGTAACCTGCACACTCAAATACACATATTAAATCACAAGGGAAAACCTAACTTAAACCCTTTGCCCAAACATCAAAACTCATAGTCACTCCGGACCATAGATTGCATCAACAATCTCCCCTTTTTGATATTTGACAATACGTTTAAGTTAGGGAAAGCAAATAGTAATAAATAGCAACAATAATGCTAAACAATCATTTGGACTTACGTTACCAAGGCTCCACCTTGGACTTACAC
The DNA here is from genome assembly GCA_024364735.1 of Boesenbergia rotunda. Taxonomy (NCBI): domain Eukaryota; kingdom Viridiplantae; phylum Streptophyta; class Magnoliopsida; order Zingiberales; family Zingiberaceae; genus Boesenbergia; species Boesenbergia rotunda. The sequence goes on along the minus strand of JAGFNQ010004017.1, from coordinate 8,700 downwards.
CGCCAATGCATATGCAATGCAAACATGGATCCTATCCCAAGGCATCCCACACCTAACTTCCCCCAAGTTAGGCATCCCAAGGAATTTTCAGAAAGTTTGATTTCTGAAAAACAACAGAAACCCGTTTCAATCCATATAAGGTTTTTCTCAATTTGTAAATATGTCTTGGATAGTTAGGGTCCTCAAACCCAGGGGGTTGTTCTACATAAACCTCTTCCTTAATGATCCCATTAAGGAATGCCGACTTCACAGCCATTTGGTGAAGTGTGAAACCCATGTGAGCGGCATAGGCTAGTAGAATTCTAATGGACTCTAATCTAGCTACGGGGGCATAAGTCTCATCATAGTCTAATCCCTCAACTTGGTTAAACCCCCTAGCTACCAACATAGCCTTGTTCCTAGTTATTTTGTCTTGGTCATCTAGTTTGTTCCTAAAGACCTATCTTGTGGTTACAATGGTACAATCATTGGGCCTAGGAACCAACTCCCAAACTTCACTTCTCTCAAATTGGTTTAGCTCCTCTTGCATTGCTAAGACTCAATCTACATCTCCCAATGCTTCATCAATAGACTTAGGTTCTAATTGAGAGATTAAGGCGATTTGACTAGTTTGGTCTCTAAAATAGGACTTAGTCCTTATTCCTTGAGTGACATCACCCACTATTTGATTAATTGGGTGATCTTGATGATGTCTCAAGGGCTTAGAGGTTGTGGGTTCATTAACTACATGTTCCTCATCCTCTAGGGTAGTTCTTACTCCCCCTTGATCATTGCCCTCCAAATGTAGGTCTTGGATTCTTTGGGCAAGGGGTTGGACTTCTTCCATATCCTTATCAATTGAGGCTTTCCTAGGGTAGGTGTTGGTAGATTCATCAAAATTTACATTAGAAGACTCCTCAATCACCTTTATCCTTTTGTTGTAAACTCTATAACCCCTACTAATGGATGAATAACCAACTAGAATTCCTTCATCGGCTTTTGACTCAAACTTCCTTAGGTCATCTTTGGTATTTAGAATATAGACCTTACATCCAAAGACCCTAAAGTAGTGGACTTGTGGAATTCTCCCATTCCACAACTCAAAGGGGGTTTTACCTAAGAACCTATGTACCAAAACCCGGTTTTGAATGTAACAAGCAGTATTAACCGCTTCGGCCCAAAAGTAGCTAGGAAGGGAATATGCATTAAGCATAGTCCTAGCAACTTCTTGTAGGGCTCTGTTTCTCCTCTCAACTGTCCCATTTTGTTGAGGAGTCCTTGGGCATGAAAATTCATGCTTATATCCATTTTCTACACAAAATTGTGAGAAACTTGAATTTTGGAACTCCCCACCGTGGTCACTCATAATTCGGTTAATTTTGAGATGTTTTTCATTTTCTACCCTTTTACTGAACCCTATAAAAATTTCTAATGTATCGTCCTTATGTTTCATAAAGAAAACCCATGTCATCTACAATAACTAAACAATATTTACTCCCTACTAGTGAGGGAGTACTATGACAATCAAACAAGTCAATGTGTAAAAGCTCTAATGGTAAAGTAGTAGTGGTTAGGGTTTTACCTTTGTGTGATGATTTTGATTGCTTTCCTTCTTGGCATGCATCACATAATTTGGTCTTCTCATACTTGATCATAGGTAGCCCCTTCACCAACTCCTCCTTGGCCACTCTTGCAATGCTTCTCATGTTCACGTGCTCAAGTCTTCGGTGCCACAACCATCCTTCTTCTTCTTTAGGCATGAAACACTTAGGCAAATTGTTAGTAGCATAGGTAAGATCGGACTCATTTTGTTTAATTAGGCATTTCCTAGCATGGAATTCAACCCTATAGCCCGCATCACACAGTTGGCTTACACTAAGTAAATTAAATTTTATGTCTTTAATTAAGAGTACCTTATGGATAGAGATTGTAGGAGATACCTCAATAGTGCCCCTACCAATTATTTTCAGTTTTTCGCTATTTCCAAAGGAGACCGTCACTTCTCTTAGGTAGCTAATAGTAGTGAACTTGCTCACATCTCTGGTCATATGTCTTAAGCACCCACTATCTACTATCCACATGGTTGAAGCCTCTTTCACCTTCACCTATAGAACATGGAAAACACACTCTTTTGGTACCCAGATTTTTGATGCACAAGCATCATTTAAAAATTTCTTAGGTACCCATGCCTTCTTGATGTTTCCCTTAGTCCCTTGTCTCCTAAATGCACCAATCCTACCCATGAGTGAGACAAAGGTCACTTCCTTGGTCTTTGGCCTATATCCTAATCCGACCTTATTATAGACGGCTCTTTGACTGTTAATTATCATATCTAAGTTGCTAGATCCCACTTGAAATTTTCTAAGTGCCTTTGTGAGGTCCTCTACCTTTTTTCTTAGTTCCCTATTTTCAATTTCAAAGCATGTATCATGTGATATAAGAGAACAAGCATGCAAGTCTTCCTTAAGCTTTGTAGACTCTACTCTAAGCATGACAATTTCATCTTTCAAGTCCTTAATCTTACTTCTAGCTTTAGGTAAATCCATGTTGGTACTAGAAATAATTTTAACTAAGGTAGAGGAGGGCAGGTTGTATACCTCACTTACCGAAGCTTCTGACTCGGATGATGATGAAGATGAGTCGCTTTCATCACTGCTTGAGCTTCTCTCATCATCTGATGATTCTGAGTGATCCACCACCATGAGAGTAAAGTGAGACACTTGCTCCTCTTCTTCCTCCGAGGATGATGGATCATCCCAAGTCGTCTTGAGGTTGATGGCACTCTTCTCCTTTCCCTTTGACCTCTTCCTGTCACCTTTCTTCTTCTCCTCCTTCTTTTCATCTCTTCTCTTTAGTTGAGGGCACTCATTCTTCATGTGTCCCTCTTGGTGGCAGTTGTAGCAAATGATGTCTTTTGCCTTGCCCTTGATTTTGGATCCCTTCCTAGCATAAGACTTGTTAGAAAAACTTTTAAAAGCCCTACGCATCTTTCTTACCATAAAGGCCTCTTGGTCGCTTTTCATAGAGGCACTGGACTCCTCTGAGTCGGATGAAGAGGAGTAGACCACCTTCTTCTTCTCCTTCTTCTTCTTCTTCTCCTTTTCTGCAATAAAGGCTACACCATTCTCTTTGGCTGAAACATTAGCTTGCTCGTGCAGTTCAAATTCACAAAATAGATCATCTAATTTTACTATTGACAAATCCCTTAATACTTTGTAGGCATCAACCATTGATGCCCACAAAGTTGTTCTCGAGAAAGATTGTAGGACGTACCTGATGAGATCTCGGTTTTCAATCTTCTCTCCAATCACATGGAGTTCGTTGATGATCTCCTTCACCCTTCCATGCAGCTGGCTGACAGTCTCGTTGCTCTTCATGGACAGGGATTGGAGTTGGGCAACGAGCAGATCCTTCTTTGCCCTTCTGGACTCGTTGGACCCTTCATTCAGTTTAACTAGTTTGTGATGGATCGATCGTGTCCGCTAGAGGGGGTGAATAGCGATTTTCGAACCCCTTTCTTCCTACACGGTTAGTTAGCACAGCGGAAATAATAATAAATAAAATAAACAACACTAACCAATGCTAACACGGAAATAATAATAAACAAAATAAACAACACTAACCAATGCTAACACGGAAGATTTACTTGGTATCCACCCCGGACAGTTGACTAATCCAAGATTCCATCGGTGGATCAAACCCCGGATAACCTCCGGCTAGTCCTCGTTGCTCCTTGTGGGTGGAGAAACCTCGCCACAGAACCAAGCAAGCCTCTGAGCACAAAAGACTACTAACTCACTTTACCCAAGTGAGTTTCGTCAAGGAACTGAGCCACCACAAAGTCCTCTTTAAATAGGACTTGGGCTGAAACCCTCGCTACCAGTCGACTGCCCCCAGGGCAGTCGACTGGTGCCACTGAAATTCGACCGTTGCACCCTAACGTTCGAATTCTCAGCCAACTCACCAGTCACCTACCAGTCGACTGCCCTTTTTGTGAGTTCCATCAGTCGACTGCCCCCAAGCCAATCGACTGGTCTACTCACCCACCTAAGGTTACCCTTCCTGAGTACATTCCACTCCGCACTCAAATCCTAGGATTTCTCGAGTACAATCACACAGCACTCGTACCCTCACAACTCGACCGACTCCTCATCCGCAGCCTCGACTATTGCCTTTACGCCCTCTTCATCTTCGTCCCTCGTCCCTCGGATGCGCACGCAAACCTCCAGTTTGCCTCCATGCCACCCTTCACGTACACCTCGAAGTCCGCGCTCATCAGCTCATCGTCCCTGCTTTCCAAGGTCCCTCGGATGCACACGCAAGCCTCCAACTTGCCTCCATGCCACCCTTCACCGTACTGAGGTCGTCCAGTCAAGTCCATATGTGTAACATGTACAACCTGCACACTCAACATACATATATGAGATCACAAGGGAAACCTAACTTAAACCCTTTGCCCAAACATCAAAACACTTGGTCACTCCGGACCACAGATTGCTTCAACAATCTCTCCCTTTTTGATGTTTGGCAATACGTTTAAGTTAGGGAAACAAGATAGTAGTCAATAGCAAAAACCATGCTAAACAAATGCATATGCAATGCACAAATGGATCCTATCCCAAGGCATCCTACACCTAACCCTCCAAGTTATGAATTTTCCATACCTAACCCTCTAGGTTAGGACTTTTCACACCTAGCCCTCCAAGCTAGGATTTTCTCACACCTAGCCCTCCAAGCTAGGACTTTTACACACCTAACTCTCCATGTTAGGACTTTTCACCAAAACGGGCTTTTTAAAGCTTTTCCCAAGCTCCTCCTATACTAGACTTACAAAGGCTTTTTAGGAACCTCTCCAAGGTTCCCCTTACGCCAAGAATAGAGCAACCATACTCCCCCTTAATCTCAACTCCCCCTAAACCTAGGGTTTCTAGCAAAGGTAAGTTTGGTTTCCCAACTTAAACCCAAACTTCTCCCCCTTTGCTATACATCAAAAAAACCCCAATAATATCCAAATTATTGGTTCTTTTAATCCCTAATGGTCCTAAACATAGTGTACTAACCCCCATACACTTGTTTTACACCATTTTGGACACACGTCAGCTGCTGGATACCCACACCAGCCCTGACCAGTCGACTGCCTACAGGGCAGCCGACTGATACTCTGATTTATCAGTTTTCTGGCCAAATTTCAGAAACGCGCCAAAAATTCCACAATTCTCCAAAAATTCTCAAATCTTGTGGAGAACTTTGTGGTGCCCATACCTACTTGGGAAAAATACATTCCACAATGTATCTATCATCATTCCCAAGTTTGACACAAAACTCAAAAAATTTTCTTATGAAAATTAAGGCAAACAAGGAGGCAACCTCCCCCTCAACCTATGCCTTCTTCCAATTTCCAACTTACCTAGGTGAAGTTCTATCCAACTTAACACTATAACACCATGTCGAGTTATACCCAACCCAACAACCAAGTTCTTCTCCCTTGGACACTATCAAAGACTTGCCCCAAGCAACCTTATCCCTAGTGCCAATACAAACTCAACAAAACTTAAGAAAGTCTAAAAGGTTTGCAAGCACACTTGCTAGAATATACCCTATCCTAGATAATTATGATTCCATGAAAATATCAAGTGTGCTTGACTTTAGGTACAATTCCTAGTTTCCTAAATATGGACATTTTGTATCAACATTGAAAATCATCCATTCTTCCATGAGTTTTTCAAGACTCACACTTATAATTTACCACATGAGATTTGTCCTTAACTCTTCTCTTCTGCTTATGTATCATTAAAATGACAAATCTCTCCCAATCCTAGACACATAGTTGGAAATTTTCAAGAACTTATCATTCGAGACCATCCAATGAATTTTAAGCATTTTAAACCATATGATATCAGCCCATAAAGTTTCATAAGCCATCATGACCTTCCTATGTTTCTAATTTGACAATTTCTTACAGTCCACTAGGCCTCCTCTTCCTCAGCCTTCAGATCAGTCGACTGCCCAAATGGCAGTTGACTGGGAAAACTCACAGTAGGCTCTCGAACTCGGACCAGTCGACTGCCCAAATGATAGTCGACTGATACCTGAATTTCAGGTTTTCAGTACGAATTTCAGAAATGCCTAAATAAATCTACAAATCTCCAAAAATTCTGAAATTTTGTGGAGAGATTTGTGGGGCCAATGTCTACTTGGGAAAAATACGTTTCCAAATAAATGTACTCTGGATCCCAAGATTGGCACGAAACTCAACTTATCCTAAGGTGTATCATTAAAACTCATCCCAAAAGTTTCAATTGTGATTTCTCCTTACTGTTTCTTCTTACCCTTGACTATAGTTCATTTCTATCATTGAACTACATGGTATTCACACATTAAACTCAATTTTACCCACTCTAATTGTATTTTCATTCTTTTCTCCCTAAAACTCCATCTAATGTGCCAAAACCTAGGATTAAGACTTACCCAAGTTTTCCAATCCCTTTGGCACATTTCCTAGGCCATCCTAGGGAAATCCTCTATTGAGATCCATTTACCATGGACCCCAAAGGCTTCTAGAGCTCCCCCTTGAGCTCTTTGCCTTAGCAACCTCCCTAGGTGACTCAATCCACACTAGACCGCACCAGTGTGGCCCCGGTGTTTCTTGACCTACAAACTGGACCTTCTTAACCTTGGACATCTTGTCCTTGGTTAAGTCACCCTTTCTACCTTTGGATGGCACCCCTTGCCATCCTTGGACTTCTCCTTCTTGCCATGATCATATGCCTTCCCAGCATATTTCTTTTTATTGGCCTTGGAGGTCCTAGACCGGTAACCCAAACCCGATCTATCATAGTTGGGTTTTATACTACCCAACACCATGTCTAAGCCCTTGGATCCAACTGTGAATCTTTCTAGAGCCTTTTCTAATGTATCAAGCCTTGCCCTCAAGACTTGATTTTCCCTTGCCAAGTCCCTAACTTTAGTTTCCATATGTCCACCTTGGACATTCCTAGGCCTACCCTCCTTTCTAGGAGCATGTCTCCCCTTCTTGGGATTTATGCCTTGCTCCTTGGGTCCTAAGGTTCTAAATTGATTATGATGCATGCTTTTCTTAGGGTTGTAATCCACCTTGTTAACCCTAGTCCTATCATTGTATCTAAATCCAAAATTATGCACCATTAAGCATTTTTCATGAATGGATACTTAACATTATTTGTAATATGCAAGGAGGAACTTGAAATTGAATTGCATCTTAGCCTAGGGTTAGGAATTACCTCCCTTACCCTTGTAGTCCCTCCGTGTTGTGGTCTTTGCTTCCTCCTTTTTTCTTTTTCTCATCTCCTCAAGTGTCCCATTTTCTTGAGCTCATTCTTCTTTGGACACTTGGTGTTGTAGTGCCCCAGCTAACCACACGTGAGGCATCGTATCCTCTTCTTCTTCTCTTGGGATTCTCCATTTCTACACCTCATGTTAGAATTTAATTGAATTGAAATAGGTTTAGATTTTACCTCCTTTTTACCTTTCGGGCACTTGTCCTTATAGTGCCCCTTTTCGTTGCAACCAAAGCATGTGATGTGTTCCTTTCTCTTGGCTTTGGTGGAGGTTGAGGTTTCTTCTTGCTCTTGTATGGATGAGGGTCTCTCCTCCCCTTCAATCTCTGAAGTTGATGATTCCTCTTCTTCTCTTGAGGTGGATGCCCTCTCACTCTCTTCTTCTCCTTTACTTGAGGAAGTGGATGATCCTTCACTTGATTGTTCATCCTCTTGGGCTCTTGAGCTCACTTCCTCGGGTTCTTCCACTAATTGACCTCGTGTAGGGTTTTCATAAATTTCTTCTATCTTTCTCCATAGATCATGTGCATTTTGATATTCTCCTACACGACTCAATACATTGTTAGGCAAAAGATTTATTAAAATACTAATTACCTTTTTATTCGCCTTGGATTGATTTCCTTGTTCTTGATTCCAATATCTAGGTCTAAGCCTCTTCCCGTGCTTATCCTTTGGAATCTCGAATGGCTCTTCAAGCACAATCCGAAGGTCCCACTCCATTCCGAACCACGTCTCCATCCGTGACTTCCAATACCCGAAATCTTCATGGTTGTAGGCCGGCGGAGTGTAGATGTCGTCCCCGAATTTGTCTTCCATGTTCTTCCCTCTAGCCATTGCTCTTCTTGGCGGTTAGTCCAATCACGAGCGGTCCTTGGCTCTGATACCACCTGATGGATCGATCATGTCCGCTAGAGGGGGGTGAATAGCGATTTTCGAACCCCTTTCTTCCTACATGGTTAGTTTGCACAGCGGAAATAATAATAAACAAAATAAACAACACTAACCAATGCTAACACGGAAGATTTACTTGGAATCCACCCCGGACGGGTGACTAATCCAAGAATCCGTTGGTGGACAAACCCCGGATAACCTCCGGCTAGTCCTCGGCGCTCCTTGTGGGTGGAGAAACCTCGCCACAGCACCAAGCAAGCCTCTGAGCACAAAAGACTACTAACTCACTTTACCCAAGTGAGTTTCGTCAAGGAACTCAGCCACCACGAAGTCCTCTTTAAATAGGACTTGGGCTGAAACCCTCGCTACCAGTCGACTGCCCCCAGGGTAGTCGACTGGTGCCACTGAAATTCGACCGTTGAACCCTAACGTTCGAATTCTCAGCCAACTCACCAGTCACCTACCAGTCGACTGCCCCCAGGGCAGTCGACTGGTCCCAGGGCTGAGACCTTTC
>JAGFNQ010004016.1:0-29456 GCA_024364735.1 Boesenbergia rotunda | reverse complement strand
AATGAATTAATTGAGAATTAATTCAGATTAATCACTAAAACCCCCAAAAACCCTACATCTATTCTCTCTCCTACGGCTTACCTTGCGCCGGCGGTAGAGGAGGAGGAAGGAGGAGGATTCCTTGGGTTTTCTTCTCCATCAGCTCCTTCTCTTTGGCGTGGAAGGTCAGCTAGACCCAGGAGAGATCGACCAGGAGAAGAAGGATGCCGGAGGAGGTTGTTTCCGACGGTTGTGAGCTGTGCAGCGGCGGCGGCGATAGGAAGGAGTTTTTCTCCTTCTTCCTCTTCGGTTTCTTCTCCTGCCATCTTCACCGGCTTCCTCTCAGTGTGCACAAGCAGGGAGCAGAGAGGAGAAGCGGTTGGTGGTCGGGAGAAACAAGGAATTTCCTTGTTTAGTCGCCGACGAGGGTGAAGGGGTGGATTTGGTTTTCCGGTGGGTTCAAGGGAAGAAGAGGGAGTTCTCTCAGCTTCTTCTTCCTATTCTTCATCTTCCTAGCCTTCTTCTCGGTGTCCTCTTGAAGTTGGCCGGACCTTGGAACTCAAGGTGGCCGGCAGGTTGAGGTGGAGAGGAGGAAAGACTATCGGCGCAAGGAATTGTGTTGGTGATTGGAAGTAGCTTGAAGAAAGGTGGTTAATTCAAGGCCTTGGGTGACTCGGCGTCTTGGTAGATCGTCGCCCACACGACGTCCAGGAGGAGAGAGTCATAAGGTAGAAGACTGCGAGGTAAACGGCGAGGGATAACTCTCCTGAGCTCCATTTTACTTTTGCTATATTTTATTGTGCCATGATTTTATGTCTCGTCATTTTATGTATGTTTGTTAATTATTTTGATTGTTTGTCATGGATAATAATTAACCAATTGGACCCCGAAGATAAATACAAAATCGGTGATCCAACCTTCGTCTTTTCCGCGGTTAATTAATCCGGAAAGTTACAAAGCCTTAACCATGGTTTCGGCTAAGTTGTGACTTGGATTAATTAACACGATGACGAGATGGTCGTTAGAGGGACGAGTTTCTATTTGGATTAAAATTTTAATCCATAGACATAGAGAGGTCTCTCAGGTACGACCCCGTGGTTGTCTTGGAAACCGCCAAGCCATACCTAACCAACAACTGGTATCAGAGCTGTGTTTCTGGTTTTGTGTGTTTAGGATTCAGTTATTTTTTGCATATTATCATGTACATTATTTTGCTGGATAATATTTGGATGTGCGTATGCTAACTTTATGTTGCAGGCACTAGATTCCAACTATTATGGCAATTGTGATTATTGTATGTGCTTGATTGTGTTTGATGTAAATTAATTGAATCCTCGGGGTTGACGAGGCTAGATAAGTTATTTAATTTTTGTAATTAAATATGATACTTGTTTAGCCATGCTTTTTATTTACTTTTGATCTAGATGACATGTGCACTCCTTTGTGGAGTATAGAATCAATGGATGTAAATAAGTAAGCTAGTCATCTCGGCTCGAGGAATCTTTCATGATGGCTTGCGCATGGATATGATGGAGTGGACGAGGTGACGATACGACTAGAGGTGCATTGGAGACCAAAGCCATAATAGTTGGAAAAATCTAGGATTTTTTCATTGCACTATTTTATTGGTTTATGTGCTTGTTGTGTGTGTGCATGTGAAAAACCTCAAACGCAAATAACTAAGTGGGAGAGGGACCCTAAGGGTCCCATGACCTCCATTACAGTCTGATAAGTGATGCGAACAAGTCTGTGCATCGGCTCTGAGTGCCTTCCTCCCCATCGGATGGGCTTGTTCTGTTGGATCGTGAAAAACCGATAGAGGGGGGGGGTGAATATCGGAAATCGTTCTTTTTCAGAAAACTAAGAGTAAGTGCACAGCGGAAATAAAAATACGAGACACAGCACAAAGACACAGTGGTTTTTACTTGGTTCGGAGCCTGTGTCGACTCATACTCCAAGGCCCACGGTCGTTGACCGTTTACTATGGGCAATTCTATATTCGCGCAAATAGATTACAATAATTTCAATTACAGAGATAGTGCAATAAAATAACAAACAAATATTAAGCTCTTCGTTACCGACGTCCGGAGTGTATCGACTCTTTTTCGGGGCAGCGGGACGTCGTAGGCTCGAGGTGAGGCGTTTTTGGAGCAAGGCACGAGCGTAGAGGAGCTTTGAGGCGTTGAAAGAATTGTTGTTCGAAGCCTGGGGTCGAGGGCCCTTTATATAGGGCTCGGGGGCGCCCGGGACGTCGGGGGCGCCCCCCACGTGGCTTTTGATCCGCACAAACCTCGGTCGCGTCTGATCCTCTGGATCCGCTTTGACTGGGGCGCCCGGGTCGTTCGGGGCGCCCGTATTGACCGGGTCAAAACCTCATCTCTTGGCTTCGAAGGCTTCTGGTTCGATGTATGCGCATGGGGGCGCCCGCAACACAGGGGGCGCCCGGGAGCAGCGGGGGCGCCCGGGTGCACGGGGGCGCCCGGCCCAGTGTGTATTCGAACCATTATTCTTGTTACTTGTTTTGTATGGCCCTTGGGGGCGCCCGGGACGCTCCGGGCGCCATACTCAGTAACTGCCTCTCTCCTTTGAGGCTTTTTGAGCTGCAGACAAACGTTCCTTCGGTCCTGTATCCAGGGTTAGTCCAAAACACAATAACATAATAATTTATTAGATTTATACAGCCTTAGCTGTCTTGGTTCTGACTTTGGTCTCCAAAATGGAGCCCTAGGTCGAACCGACGCCTACTGTTCCCTCGACGGGGAACGCGTCCTCACCTACTCCTCTCGGGAGAATTACCTGATGCCAACCGCTCCTTTGGTTGGACTTTTGCCTGACGGTCCTTTGTCAGGTCTTGGATACTGGCAGTCCTTCGCCAGTTGCCTAGCAGTCCTTCGCTAGGGCTTTAAGACTGGCAATCCTTCGCCAGTTCCCTAGCAGTCCTTTGCTAGGGCTTTAATACTGGCAGTCCTTCGCCAGTTGCCTAGCAGTCCTTCGCTAGGGCTTGGATACTGCACACTTAAAATAACTTGTTAGAAAACAAGTAAGACTTAACTTTTGACCTATGTTGCCATTATCAAAACACAGGTTAGACTTTGGTGCCTTCTGCACCAACAATCTCCCCCTTTTTGATTTATGGCAACTCTAGTTCAAAAAGTTAAGTTTAATAAAAAAAATTAAAGTTTTGTTCCCTCCCCCTGGAAGGAATCTCCCCCTAGATGTTTCAAAAATTGGTGGGGTAAAAAAAACTTGCACTTCAGTACTTTAAAAAGTATATAGGAAATTTTTGAAACATGATCTTTGAGTACTTTAAAAAGTTTGAGGCTTTTAAGTTTCAAGGTACTCAAAGGTTTTGAAAGTGTTAGCTTTAAAAAATCTTAAGTAGATATTTTGAAGGACTTAACAGAATTTTGAAAACTTAAGTAGAAGTTTTGAAAGCTTAAGTATTTTTTAAAAAGTTAAACTTTTGAATACAAGTTTTGAAAGCTTAAGTATTTTTCAAAAAGTTAAACTTTTGAATACAAGTTTTGAAAGCTTAAGTATTTTTCAAAAAGTTAAACTTTTGAATACAAGTTTTGAAAACTTAAGTATTTTTCAAAAAGTTAAACTTAAGAATTTTTTACAAAAAAACTTTTGAATACTTTTTGAATAAAGGATGGAGTTAAGAAAATTTTGAAAAGAAATTTTACTTAAGAAAATTTTGAAAAGAAATTTTACTTAAGAAAATTTTGAAAAGAAATTTTACTCTCTCCTTTCCTATCTCTCCCCCTTTGCCATATATCAAAACAAATAAATACAGCATAAATCAATGAAAAAGTAAAATTTTTGCTGTACTGAATCAATTCATTATTAAATTTACACTAAATCAATCAATTCTTTGTAGGAGCCTGTCTAACCCAATTAGCTACTTACTAACTGTTATAAACAGTAGCTTTTGCTAGGGTTAGTCAAGTTAAGTGTTTTTGTTCAAGTTAGATTTTCTAACCTTGACACTTAACTTGATTGCTATGTAAGTTGTATTTAGTGCCCCAATTTCTGCAGATGCACTGACTTAAAGCATCTTGAATTGAGGCAAAGACCTAAGCATCTCAACCCTTTCTAGGTTATCAATCAAAAGTACCCTAAGGTGTTTGTGAGATGCTGGCTTCTAAGTCTATAGGTGCATGCAGTTCTAGGGTTAAAGCCTAGACTAAGTCCATTTTCGAAAAAAAACCTAGTTTTGAAAGGGGTAGTTTTAAAAACTAAGTCGAAAAGATTTTTAAAATTGATTTTTGAAATGAATAAAGCTAAGTTGAAAATGAAAACTGATTTTTGAAATTTAAATAAAATAGTTTTTTTTTTAATTTTAGAAAACTTATTTTTGAAATCAAGTAGAGTAAAAACAATTGAGTTAAACTATTCTACTGAACACAATCCTATCACTAGTGAACATAAAGTAAAGTAGGTACTCAAGGTTCAACACAGTCATATAGTCAACCACATATAGTCAACCACAAGTCAACCCTACTGAGTAGGGATAGTCAAATAGGTACAATACTAAGTGAATCTAAGACGAAGGACCGGGATGATCGGAGGAGCCTGGCTGCCAGGATCGAAATAGGGTCATCATCTCATGATACTCTGCCTCTCTGGCCTCCCTCTCGGCTCGAAGTGCGCTCATGTAACTGGTGTAGTAGCCCAGATTTGTCTCCATTTCTTCAGCGTGATTGGCCTCCACTTCCTCTCGGAGGCTCTGTACGCGGGTCTCTAGCTGAGTCACTCGGTCGTAAAGTGTCGGTGGAGCGGGCTCATCTATGTGCGCTCGGGCTGCTGCTGCTATATCTCCGATGTCGACTTCAACCTCCTCGTCTGAGTCGACTGGTGCTCCGACCTGCTGTCGTCGCCAACTAAGAACCCCGGTGGCCGACACCTCTAGACCCGCTAAGGAGAAGTTCCTAAATCCGATTTCGTCAAAGTCGGTCATAGTGGTAATTTCACCCAAGGTTATGTCACGACCGTGGTGATGAAGGAGGGACGTGATGATGTGGCAGTATGGTGTGCGCACTCGTCCCTGGGTCGTGACTTTGGACGCATGCAGAATGGTATGGAACATATGGAGTCCAATGTCTATGTCAAGGTGGTGGACCAGGGCATAAAGAAGGAAGGCATGAAATGGTCTCATAGTCCCTAGGTCTCGGGTAGAGAGTGGTAGGATACAGCGGACCAGAACTCTATACAAGGCATAGTTCTGGGCCTGAAGTTCAACAGCTAGGAAGCGTCTATTTGCAGGGAGGTCTGCCCTAAAGAAATAGGAGTGAATGGTATCTAGGGTAATATCTGAGTAGGGGGGATCAAATGGGGGGTTCCTAGGAGGATAACAGCAGAATATGGACTGTGAGGGTCGCAGTCCTAGGAAACGGTTTAATAGAGTAGGGGTGATGGTTAAGGGGATCCCTTGGACAGTGGTGTGAAACATAAGATTATCTTGTCGAATAATATTATTGTAAAATTCTGCACATAGGGTTTCATTTATGGTATGTGTGCAGAAGACAAGATTATCTAATTGATAGAAATTGATGATGTTCATGGTGACAGGGCATGATTGGGTAAAAAAATGCCTATTGAGATAGCTCGTTTTAATAGGCTTGTAGACTGTTTGTGCGAACCTATTGCATAACTCTAGATTAGGAAATCTAGGATCGGGACTAGGTTGGGCACCGGGGTTGGCCGGGTTCGGTCGGCGTCTTTGAAGTTAAAGAAGTTAAAGAATGAATAAAGATATTGCATGGAATAAATTTAAATGCAATAAAATTATTAATCATACCGGACGGCTCGAGGAGGCATAGTTGAGGGAGAGGACTTGCAAGGTCTTCTTGAAGAGTAAGAAGTGGAGAAGAGGGTTGGTTTTGGTGTGGGAAGTGAAGGAGTTTCGGGTGCCTTTTATAGGCAATTTCATGGGGGCGCCCGGGAGCTTCCGGGCGCCCTGGTCAGGGCTGCTGCCAAAGGCAGTTTAAAGGACTGGTTGGGGCGCCCGGGACAGCCCGGGCGCCCTCAACAGGTTGCTTTTGTAGATTTGACAGCATTGGAGTTGATGGGGGCGCCCGCGTGGTTTCGGGCGCCCTGGTCAAGGGCTGACAGCTTTTCTGTCTCGAGGAACGAAAAAGCAAGGGGGGGGCGCCCGTGTGGTCCCGGGCGCCCTTCTCAAGGGTATGTAGAGACAAGAATTTGTCTTGTCATTGTTTAACTATGGTTTAATCAATTTGACCATGGTTGGGATTGATTTTGACTGTTTTGACCATAGTTTGGCAAGGTTGAACTGTGTTGACCAAGGTTGTCCATGGTTTGACCATGTTGACCAAGGTTGGATTGTGTTGACCAAGGTTTGACAAATGCAAAATTATCCAAAAATTACTTGAGTCTTAATTCTACTGTCTCACTTAAATCTAGGGTTTTCAATCACGTTAACCTTATAGGTTTCGTGAGACAGGTTTAGATTAGAAAAACTATTTTGAAAAATTTTGATTAAGTTTGAAAACTTAATTAATTTTGAGAAAAAAAATTTAAAAGAAGTTTAAATCTACAAATAACTGAATTTTTGTGCTAGATTCGAATTTGACAAAAATAATTTGAATTTGAATTTCAGAAATTGGCTTCCAGGTATTGGCGAGACACTAGGCCTTCTTTGGCCGTAGCCTTATGCGATCATCCACCCTTTCCTTGACAAAGCCTTTTAATGAAATTTCATTTTCAAAATTATTATTTGAAAAATTTCTGGTCTAACTAGTTTGAGTTTTGGATCGGTAGCTTCGGCTAGTTTCACCAGTCTAAAGAGACCAAGTGAACTTGATCTTATTAGAATTGATTTCCCTAACGTACTATCATCTCACCTCTACCCAATACTATGTTGTCAAATTTCAGCTAAGTTTGTTTAGTCCTTAAACTAACCTAAGTCTAAGCATGGTAAATTGCAGAAATTAAATAGACAATCAAACAAGCAGTTTCAATCAAGAAATACAAGTTTATCTAATAATGAAAATAGTTTTCAGTTTGGCTCCCCCTGGACTAAAGCCACGGTGATGATTAGGCAAGATGTGAATCTTGTCCTTGGGGATCCAATACTGATTTGATCCAGTTGGTTTGTTCAGGCATAGTTTAGGTACCCATGCCTGAATTTTGCCTCTGGACTGATTCAGTACAGCCAAATAGGATCTTTGTCGGAATTTGGTTCGGTAGCTAAGTCCAGATCGATTTAGAACGGACTTCTGTTTCCCAAGAATCATGTCAAGATTTTTGGAACCAGAAGTGAATCGTTCTAGGGCTGATCTAAGATCCTTAACCTGAGTTTTCAGGGAGGAGTTTTCCTTTTCAAGTTTTTCAACTTGAGTGGGAGTTCCTTCCTGAACCTTCTCGGTTGAGGGTTTAGAGTCAGCTCCCTCTTTCAGGAGTTTTACTTCCTGTCGGAGGGATTCGACCCGGAGTTTGGCTTTTGCCAAATCACGAGAAAGAAAAGAAATCAATTCAGTTAACTGTAATCTATTAAAACCAGTTACCTTAATTTCTCCGTCTTCTGTGAAGGTCAGCTCGCCGTCCTCTTGTTCTGATTCTGACTCGGTTTCGACTGAGGCGGTCAGAGCTAGGAGATTGGACTGGGGTGCCTCTGTCTCTTCTTCTGAGGAAGACTTGTCCCAGGTTGCTTGGAGCGCCTTCTTTCTTCTCGTTTTCTTGGACTCTTTCAGATTTGGACACTCTGTCTTGTAGTGGCCCTTCTTCTTGCACTCGTAGCAGGTTACATTAGGCTTGTTCGTGGGTTCAACTGGTTCATCTTTTCTTCGGCCAGTTTTCCGTTTGTTGGTTCGGTTCTTCAGCTCCTTGTAGTAGCTTCGAGCGAGCCGGACCAGCTTAGTTTGATCTCCTTCTTCATCTTCTGAGTCTGAGTCAGACTCAGGTTCAGGTTCAGTTTTCTTCTTCGTTGTCTTTAGATTTTTACCTGCAATGAAAGCGATACCTTTTTCGACCGAATTGGTGTTAGTCTGTTCGTGCAGTTCTAGTTCAGAAAATAATTCATCTAGTTTTATTTTAGAAAGATCCCTGGATACCTTGTATGCATCTACCATAGATGCCCACAAGGTATTTCTTGGGAATGCGTTTAGAGCATACCTTATTAGGTCACGGTTTTCGACCTTATGACCTATTGCGTGAAGACCGTTCATTACCTCTTGGATTCGTGCGTGGAGCTGGGCTGCTGTTTCGTTGTCGGCCATCTTGATGGTGTAGAGCTTGTTCAGTAGCAGATCCCTTTTGCTGATCCTGGTGTCTGAAGTCCCTTCGTGCAGCTCGATCAGTTTCGTCCATAGCTCTTTTACACTGTTGAAGGGGCCCACTCGGTTCAGCTCTTCCTTTGTCAGCCCGCATTGTAGGGTTTGCGTTGCTTTTGCGTCGGCTTCTATCTTGCGCTTTAGAGTGTTGTCCCACTCCGAGTAGCTTTGTGGAAGTCCTTCCGCATTTCGGGGGATCTCCAGACCGGACTGGATAATGATCTACATATCCACCTGAGTTTTCAGGTGGACCTCCATGCGACTTTTCCAGTAGGAAAAGTCTTCTCCACTGAAGAGTGGAGGTCTAGCGGTGCTGAATCCCTCTTGCATAGACATTTGTTCTGTAACAGGAAACTTACAAACAAAGGTGTCCCAAGACTTGGTCTTGGATTAGCAGTGTGGGATAAAGATAATTAAGTACAAAAAAAAGAAATAATTAAATTCGAAAAAAATTTCAAACTGGTGGTTGCACCAAGTTTGAATTCCCCGCTCTGATACCACTTGTTGGATCGTGAAAAACCGATAGAGGGGGGGGGGTGAATATCGGAAATCGTTCTTTTTCGGAAAACTAAGAGTAAGTGCACAGCGGAAATAAAAATACGAGACACAGCACAAAGACACAGTGGTTTTTACTTGGTTCGGAGCCTGTGTCGACTCATACTCCAAGGCCCACGGTCGTTGACCGTTTACTATGGGCAATTCTATATTCGCGCAAATAGATTACAATAATTTCAATTACAGAGATAGTGCAATAAAATAACAAACAAATATTAAGCTCTTCGTTACCGACGTCCGGAGTGTATCGACTCTTTTTCGGGGCAGCGGGACGTCGTAGGCTCGAGGTGAGGCGTTTTTGGAGCAAGGCACGAGCGTAGAGGAGCTTTGAGGCGTTGAAAGAATTGTTGTTCGAAGCCTGGGGTCGAGGGCCCTTTATATAGGGCTAGGGGGCGCCCGGGACGTCGGGGGCGCCCCCACGTGGCTTTTGATCCGCACAAACCTCGGTCGCGTCTGATCCTCTGGATCCGCTTTGACCGGGGCACCCAGGTCGTTCGGGGCGCCCGTATTGACCGGGTCAAAACCTCATCTCTTGGCTTCGAAGGCTTCTGGTTCAATGTATGCGCATGGGGGCGCCCGCAGCACAGGGGGCGCCCGGGAGCAGCGGGGGCGCCCGGGTGCACGGGGGCGCTCGGCCCAGTGTGTATTCGAACCATTATTCTTGTTACTTGTTTTGTATGGCCCTTGGGGGCGCCCGGGACGCTCCGGGCGCCCTACTCAGTAACTGCCTCTCTCCTTTGAGGCTTTCTGAGCAGCAGACACACGTTCCTTCGGTCCTGCATCCAGGGTTAGTCCAAAACACAATAACATAATAATTTATTAGATTTATGCAGCCTTAGCTGTCTTGGTTCTGACTTTGGTCTCCAAAATGGAGCCCTTGGTCGAACCGACGCCTACTGTTCCCTCGACGGGGAACGCGTCCTCACCTACTCCTCTCAGGAGAATTTACCTGATGCCAACCGCTCCTTTGGTTGGACTTTTGCCTGACGGTCCTTTGTTAGGTCTTGGATACTGGCAGTCCTTCGCCAGTTGCCTAGCAGTCCTTCGCTAGGGCTTTAAGACTGGCAATCCTTCGCCAGTTGCCTAGCAGTCCTTTGCTAGGGCTTTAATACTGGCAGTCCTTCGCCAGTTGCCTAGCAGTCCTTCGCTAGGGCTTGGATACTGCACACTTAAAATAACTTGTTAGAAAACAAGTAAGACTTAACTTTTGACCTATGTTGCCATTATCAAAACACAGGTTAGACTTTGGTGCCTTCTGCACCAACATGTTCTATGGATCACTAGGTCAGAAAAGACTATAGGAAATTATTGAAAAGCGTGTGTACTTCCCCATCGGAAGACACATAATTGGAGATAATTTTTTTTAGTGTTGTGTAATGGTAAACACTTAGATACAAATAATAGTATCCTCCCCATCGGAGTCACTACTATTATTTTGTAGGGCCAAAGAGGATCAACTATTAATTTTACTTGTCAGAAAGTTAGGATGACAAAATAGTAAAATTAAAGGGTAAAACCTCCTCTCACAAATGTAGAATTCGTATACGTCCACATCATCGCGGCATGCAAAATTCTCGGTGTTTTGAGGTGTTGGTAGATTTTGTAGTAAATTGTTTTTGAGGAGTCAATTTATTTTCAAAATCTAAAGTGTGTGATTGTTGTGATTCTCAGGTGCTTTAAAATAGATTTAGACCCACTTAACCTAATTCAAAGAGAAAATCAACTTAATGCCCTTAACAATATGGATTGGGAATTAAATATGAATTTTGTCTCTATTACCGAGGAACCCAAATGTGATCTTGTTGAGTTCTGTGCTAAAAAACCTAGCAAGATTAACACTGAAGAGGAGTTTGAATATTTTAGGAAATGGCTAGAAGCAGACGAGACGACTGAGTATCATCAAAATCAAGCTTCTTCCATTACAATAATAAAATATCCGAACTCGATGAACTCTTCGGGCAAAGTAATCAAGCCGCTAGGCATAAGGTCTTGAAGAACTTGATGACAACTGTCTTAGTTGAGGGTATGCCCGTAAGGGAACATGTTCTCAAAATGATGGCTTGGCTGAAGGAGATGGAAATCCTTGGAGCAAAAATCGATGGGGAAACCCAGATCGATTTTATCCTCCTATCTCTACCAATGAGTTTTGAGGAGTTCCGCCTAAGATACAATATGGACAATCGTGCATATTCGTGGGCAGAGCTTCTGACAGAACTCGAGGTGGCAGAGGGGTTTTCTCTTTAGAGTTCACATACTTTCGTTGCTCAAGAGGTTTCTACTTCTAAATCGAAAGGAAAGAAGAAGAAGAAACAAGTTGGAGCAAAGAAAGAGTTACAGGGACCTCAGGGGTGCATAAAAAAGCCAAAAGGCAAGTGCTTTGTGTGCAAGCAGTCAGAACATTGGAAGACGGATTGTCCCCGCCGTCAGAGTAGTGATACAGGTATATTTTCTTCTTTTGTCATTGTAACATGTTTAGCGGTGATATCTACTGGTACCTGGTGAGCAGATACGGATGCCATTAATCATATCTGCATTTTGTGCAGGGGTTTTAGGAAACCCGACGACTAGCTGAGGAGGATATTACTGACTACATGGATGGGCTATAGAGATGACTTTTTGCAGTGGGAGTTTTATCTATTCATTTATGTCTTTAGCATAGGATGATATAGTTTTGGCTTTATAGAGATTGCCTTTATGTACTTAGTTTTTGAAAAGAACTTTTTGTTCAGTTTCTGGAATAAGATATTTCTATTGCTTTTATTTGTTAAAAGTGGAATAGAAAGATTATCTAAAGTACATAGATAGGCAATTAGCACATAAAACCAAAAGCTCCCATGATGCAATTAATAGCTTATCATCTTAGCTAAAAGAGAAAGGTTCCTTCCAAGAAGAACCAAACATATATTTTGGCTCTAAGGTTTGGTTTGTTAACCTCTAGTGGGATTCAAAAGTGGTCAACCAATAAGCCCTTGGGTTCATTGGTAATGGAAGATTTATCTTCCTTAAGATCTTTTGACTCTTAATAGGGAAGTAACAAAACCAAAT
The DNA here is from genome assembly GCA_024364735.1 of Boesenbergia rotunda. Taxonomy (NCBI): domain Eukaryota; kingdom Viridiplantae; phylum Streptophyta; class Magnoliopsida; order Zingiberales; family Zingiberaceae; genus Boesenbergia; species Boesenbergia rotunda. The sequence continues at coordinate 17,586 of JAGFNQ010004016.1, read as the reverse complement.
AGGCTTGTCCTAAGCCTAGGGGCATAGAGCCAAAGATATATATGAATTGGTTCATCCTGATAAATATAAGTCCTTAGTCTATCCAGAACAGAGGTACCCTTGAATACTTTATTTATTTGATGAACAAATTATTTAAAGGACAAAGTACATTTACTTGATGTATTGCAAGACTGAATACTTTGATGAGATCAAAATGTTCAAGTCTGATGCAGAAGAAACATCAGAGTAAAAGTATTGTGACATTATGATTAGATCATAGTGGCAAGTACCTCTAGGGATAGTTGTAGGACTTACTCATCAGAGAATTGGGATTTGATCCCAATTCACTCCACCTGGTGCGCCCCAACAGATTGGTACAACACATGGAAGGAAGAAGCTCTCTTAAGCTAATAGTTAAGAAGATGATAAGCCACTCTAAGATTAGCCAGATTTGTTCAAAGGGATATGTCCTGGATACGACGGTGTATATGTTTGATTCTATCTAGGTCAGTAGTCTCTTAAAACCATAGAAATGTGGACTAAGCGAAGGCTTAGTCTAAGGCATGTTCAAATTATGAGTAGTTCAGCACATGTGCTGAAAGGAGACAACTGATACGTTGGAATCTAGTGCATATGTTCGTAGGCTATCCTAAGGGAACAATAAGGTGATTTAATAGTCCTAAGGACCAGAGGATATTCATTGAGATGAATGTTTGATTCTTAGAAAAAGGACTATGTAATAAACCACAAGTCCATGAGTAGAACTATTCTGAGATACATTCCGATCTTAGTACCAACAGTACAAGAGGAATATCACAAGGCACTGCATCTCGTGTCACAAAAGATACATAATGGATACCTTATCGTAGTGGGAGGGTTATTAGTCAACCTAGAGGATTCATGTTCTTGGAGAGTCTATGGACTGGATCCTTGGTGAACATGAAACAGGTCCCTGGATCTATGATCATCCACTTTGAAGAGATAAATCCAGTCATATGGATTTGTTCAAAAGATGGATAAGATTGTGTATATAAGTAATGTGACAGAAACGTAGTGGTATTCTTGTACTATACATAGATAATATTTTATTGGTTGGCAACAACGATGAAATATTGTCACACGTAAGGGTATGGTTGTCCACACAATTATGAATAACTTGGGAGAAGTAAGACACATCCTTGGGGATCAAAGATCTAAGGGATCTCCAGACAAGGATGATGTGCTTATCCTAAAGCTTCATATAAAACACTATCCTAGCTCGTTTTAGCATTGATACCTCCAAGGAAAAGTTTTGTACTTTTTGGCTTAGGAGCCACTCTATCTAAAGAGATATGTTTAGATTATCAAAGGTGATAGAGTAGGTAATGGCGGTTCCTCTAGCATCTGCTAAAGGAAGTCTCATGTATGCTAAAAACGAGCCCAGATATCTGTTGTGTCGTGGGCATAGGTAACAGATATCGGAGTAACCCAGGATAAGAAAATTGGAATGCGGTAAAAGCATATATTAGTGTCTGAGAAGGACTAAGGACTATATGCTGGTTTACCGGGCAGACCAATCTCCTATGGGTTATATGGATACAGAATTCCAATCTAGATAGGGGAATATATAAGTATTCCTCGGGTTTTGTGTTTGGTTTTAGGAGGTAGAACCATTGTATAGCAGAGTATCACGCAGCGGCTGCGCGATGGACCCTACTATAGAGGCTGGATATTTGGCAGCCTGCGTGGCAACCAATATAGCTACATGGCTCAGAAACCTCAAGATGGATTTCGATGTGATTCCTGGTTTGCTTGGAACTATCACATTTGATGTGAATAAAATGGTGCAGTTGCGAACTCAAAGGAATCACGAGTCCATAAGGCGAGTAAACACATAGAGCGCAAGTACCACCCTCAAGAGGAATATCTGTCGTTGCCTAGATTACATCAGAGGATGACCTGTTGGAGCAGGCAGCACCTAAGTCAAACCTAGGTTTTGATAATGGCAAAGGGTTCAGAAGTTAAGATGTTGTTATGTTCTAACTTGTTCACTGAGTATGCAGGAAGAAGCCCTAGGTACACTAGGCAAGAAGTCCTGGCAAAGGGATGGGCAAAGAAGTCCTGGTCAAGGACTGGGCAAGAATACCTGACCGGAAGTCGGGCAAAGAAGTCCTGGTCGAGGACTGGGCACGAAGTCCTGGCAAGGGGCTGGGCACCGAAGACCTGACCGGAAGTTGGACACGAAGACCTGGTCAGGTGGATTGGGCAAAAGTCCAACCGGAGGAGATGGTTGGCAAAAGGTAAACTCTCTTGAGAGGAGAAGGTGAGGACGCGCTCCCCGTCGAGGGAACAGTAGGCGTCGGTTCGACCTAGGGTTCCATTTGGGAGACCCGAAGTCAGAACCAAGACAGCTACGGCTGTAACTATTGCTTATTATGTTTTTGGGACTAACCTAAGTTGTAGGGTCGAAAGACTGATCGTCTGCAAGTGAAGGTGCTTCACTGGGCCTAGGCGCCCGAATGGAGACAGGCGCCCGTAAGGTTACAGGCACCCAAGAGTGAAGGCAAAACCCAAAATATAGCTGTGAAGCCACTGAACCAAGGCGGATCAGGCACTCGTGAGGTCACGGGCGCCCCCATCAGCTCAGGCGCCCAAGTGGGGAAGGATAAGCGCTGACCGAGCCCGCGGATAAGGATTCGCGGATCGAAAGGCACGTGTCAGGCGCCCTCAACCTGTTAGGCGCCCGTATGAGCACTATAAAAGGGGGCTCGGCCCCAAGGCTTCAAAAACACATTTTCTCAACGCTCCAAACCTTTTCGTTCAAGCGCCACATTCCGGCAAACTTCGACTTCGAGATCCAGCGCCGACGACGATTATCTGCACCGAAATACGATCCACATCGGGCGTTGGTTACGAAAAGTGTAGAAATTTCAATTTCCTGAATACTGTAGAACTTAACTTGTAAATCCTTTTTGCGCGATTATACTATTGCCTAAAGTAAATGGTCAAGGATCGTGGGCTTTAGAGTAGGAGTCGACCGTGACTCCGAACTAAGTAAAAATTGACTTGTGTTCCTGTGTGATTTATTTATTTCCGCTACGTATCTGCTCTTTTTAATCCGAAAAGTTTTAACGATATTCACCCCCCTTTATCGTTTTTCTCGATCCAACAAGTGGTATTAGAGCGGGTGGCTCAAATTTAGTGCAACCACTAATTTGAGAGTTTTTCGTATTTTAAGAAATTTTTATTTTTTTTTCTTTCGAATTTTTCTCGTTAATCGAGGTTAGTGCAACACCACTCGATCACTATTTTTCAATTATTTTATTCCCGCACTACTAATCCAAGACCAAGTCTTAGGACAAAATTTCTTTGTTTTTTTTGTTATTTCAGAAATTATAAATGGCCATGCAAGAAGATTTTCAACACAGCCAGACCACCACTCTTCAGTGGAGAAGACTTCTCCTACTGGAAGAGTCGGATGGAAGTCCACCTGAAAACTCAGGTGGATATGTGGATCATAATCTAATCTGGACTGGAAATCCCCAAGAATGCTGAAGGAGTGGCACAACACTACACAGAATGGGACGTCTCACTGAAGAAAAAGATCGAGGCTGATGCAAAGGCAACCCAAACACTCCAATGTGGATTAACCAAAGAAGAACTGAATCGGGTGGGACCCTTCAACAATGCGAAAGAACTCTGGAGTAAGCTGATTGAATTGCACGAAGGTACCTCCGACACCAGAATCAGCAAAAGGGACCTACTACTGAACAAATTGTACATAATCAAAATGAACGAAGGCGAGTCAGCAGCCCAGCTCCACGCCAGGATCCAGGAGTTGATGAACGACCTGCACACAATCGGTCACAAGGTAGAAAACCGTGACCTTATCAGGAATACCCTAAACGCTTTCCCAAGAAATACTCTATGGCATCTATGGTAGATGCTTACAAGGTTTCTAGGGACCTTTCTAAAATTAAATTAGACGAATTATTTTCAGAATTAGAACTACATGAGCAGACTAACTGCACTTTAGCCGAGAAAGGTACTGCTTTTCTTGCAGGAAAAACCCAAGGAAAGGTGGCCAAGAAAAAGCCTCAACCTGTACCCGAGTCTAACTTAGACTCAGACTCAGAAGACAGTGAAGGGGATCGACCCAAGCTGGTTCGGCTAGCCCGGGACTACTACAAGGAGCTGAAGAATCATACCAATAGAAGAAAAGCCAGCCGAAAGAAGGAAGATCCAACTGAACCCTCAATGTCTAAGACCAAATCGAATGTGACTTGCTATGAATGCAACAAGAAGGGACACTACAAATCGGAGTGTCCTAATCTAAAAGAAGTCAAGAAGACTCGAAGGAAGAAGGCCCTTCAAGTCACGTGGAACGAGTCTTCCTCCGAAGAAGAAGAAGAGGCCCCACAATCAAACCTGCTTGCCTTGACTACTTCGGAAGACATCAACACCGGATCAGAATCGGAGCCGGATGACGGAAGGCTCACCATTTCGGAGAACGACAAAATAACTGTAAGTGGTTATTCTAAAGTTGAATTATCATATTTAATTGCTTACCTATCTAGTAACTTGGCGGAAGCCAAAATCCGAGTCGAGTCCCTCCGACAGGAAGTAAAACTCCTGAAAGAGGGAGCCGACTCTAGATCCTTGACTGAGAAGGTTCAAGAAGGAACCTCTACTCAAGTTGAAAAGCTTGAGAAAGAGAACTCCTCCTTGAAAACTCAAGTCAAGGACCTTAGAGCGGCTTTGGAACAATTCACTTCGGGTTCCAAGGGTCTTGACATGATCCTTGGAAAACAGAAGTCCGTTCTAAATCGATCCGAGTTAGGGTATCGAACCAAGTCGAGACAAAGATCATACTATGCTGTATTGAACCAATCTAGACCCAAAGTTCAGGCATGGGTGCCCAAACTTTGCATGAACAACCAAGCTGGACCAAACCAGTATTGGATCCCCAAGGACAAGATTCATATCTTGCCCAATCATTACAGTGGTTTTAGTCCAGGGGGAGCCAACTTAAAAACAATTTTTATAATTAGATAAATTCTTGTCTTAACTTAAAATTGCATGCTTGCTTGTTTATTTATTTCTACAAATTATCATGCTTAGACCTAGGACTGGTTAGAATAAGGACTAAAACGATTAACTAAAATTTGAACAACATAGTATTGGGTGGTGATGAGATGATAGTACGTTAGGAAAGTCATTTTGGTGGAACTAGCTGAAGCTACCGATCCAAGACCCAAACTAGTTAGACCAAAATCTTTCAAGGAGTAACTTGAAGATGGATTTTCAATAAAAGGCTTTGTCAAGGAAAGGGTTGATGATCCAATAAGGCTACGGCCAAAGAAGGCCTAGTGCCTCGCCAAGACCTGGAAGCCGATTTTTGAAAACCAAATTCACTTTACTATTGTCAGATTTGAATCTAACACAGATTTCAATTAATCTTAGATTCAACCACTTTTTAAAATTAAAATTAATGCTTTTCAAAATTAATTCAACTTTTCAAAAATTAATCATCTTTTTCAAAATAAAATCTTTACTTCTGATAAAACCTGTCTCACAAAACCCATAAGGTTTACATGATTGATAACTGTAGATTAGGTGAGACAGACTAGGTTGTGAAAATCAATTTAAGCTATCCTTAATTCTAATTGGATCCAAATCAACAAATTCTTTATGTGTAGAAACATAAAGATTTGGACCAATAGATGTTGGATAGTGGATGCTCCAGACACATGACTGGAGACAAATTGAAATTCACCAAACTCAAGTTCAAGAACCTAGGCTCAGTAGCATTTGGCAACAATGCTACACTCAAAGTCATTCGGTCAGGTAACATTGAACTCAAATATGATTTTGTAATTAAAAAGGTACTCTTGGTTGAAAACTTTAAATTTAATTTTCTTAGTATAAGTCAATTATGTGATACTGGCTATGTAGTTACCTTTACCAACTCTAACTGCCTGATTAGAAATTTGCAAGACTCAGAAGTCATGCTTAAGGGCACTAGGAAAAATAATGTTTATACCATAAATCTACCCTTAGTACCTAAATGCCTCTTAACTCAGTTAGAAGAATCAAACCTCTGGCATAGGAGATTAGGTCACACTAATCTAAGACTAATTTCAAAAATCACCCAACTTGGTCTAATTAAAGGAATACCTAAAATTAAGAACCATGAAAACATGATATGTGACTCATGCAACCAAGGTAAACAAACCAGGTCTAATCACAAACAAATTCAATCAGACTTAACTCAAATCACACTTAAGCTCCTGCACCTTGACCTATTTGATTCTCACGGAGCCAAGTCACTAAGCGGATACCGGTACTGTTCAGTAATTGTCGATGATTACTCTAGGTTTACTTGGATTAGGTTCCTAAAGACTAAAGATGAAATCCTAAACCTGTTTATTGATTTTTGTAAGATAATTGAAAATTAAAATGATACCAAAATCAAAAGACTTAGGAGTGATCACGGGGGAGAGTTTGAGAATCAAAGGTTCGAGGAATTTTGTAGAATAAACGGGTATATTCACGAATTCTCATGTCCTAGAACCCCCCAGCAAAATTCGATAGTAGAACGGAAAAATAGAACCCTACAGGAAGCCACTAGGACTATGCTCAATGAATTCAATCTAGCTAATCAATTTTGGGCAGAAGCAATTAGTACGACTTGCTATATCTAAAATAGGGTCCTAATCAACAAACGACATAATAAAACTCCCTATGAATTATATTATCATAGACTTCCAAACCTACACTACCTAAGGGTCTTTGGGTGCAAAGTCCACATCCTAAACACCAAGAACTACCTAGGAAATTCCAGTCTAAGTCAACCCCTGGAATATTTTTAGGATATTCAACAACAAGTAGAGCCTATAGGGTCTACAATAAACAAACTAACAAAATTGAAGAAACAACAAATCTAATATTTGATGAAGAAACTAATTCAAAATCTGATGATCCAAATCTAAATCCATCAAATATTGATCATGAAGATAATGAACAAATTATTGAACCATCAATTGAACAACTAGTTGAACCTCTAAATGAACTGACTATTGAACCAACTACTGAGTCAATTGAACCAATAATTGAACCAACCCAAGTATTTGAACCAAATACTGAACCGAACCGTCCAGCCGGACCTGAGGCTAAACCAAGTTCTAGAAGAACCAAGAAACCCAGACTCAGTCACCCAACTGATCAAATTATGGGTGATCCAATCTTAGGAGTCAAAACTAGGTCTTCCTATAGAAATCTTAGTCAGATCACACTGATTTCGAAAATTGAACCTAAGACTATAGAGGAAGCCTTACCTGATCCTGATTGGATCATAGCAATGCAAGAAAAGTTAGCCCAATTTGAGAGGAACCAAGTCTGGGAACTAGTACCTAAACCTGAGGGCAAATTCATTATTGATACTAAGTGGGTGTTTAGGAATAAGCTAAATGATCAAGGGGAAATAGTTAGAAATAAAGCCCGCTTAGTAGCTAAAGGGTTCAGTCAAGTCGAAGGGTTAGACTATGACGAAACCTATGCCCCAGTAGCTAGACTTGAGTCTATGAGAATGTTGCTAGCCTTTGCAGTCCATAAAGGATTTAAACTCTACCAAATGGATGTAAAGTCAGCCTTTCTGAATGGGTTTATTAAAGAAGAAGTCTATGTAGGACAATCCCTCAGTTTTGATGACTTAGAAAAACCTGACCACGTTTATAAACTCAATAAGGCACTATATGGACTAAAACAAGCACCTAGGGCATGATATGAACGCCTATTAACCTACCTCATTTCTAAGGAATTTAACCAAGGACAAATTGACTCAACTCTTTTTGTTAAGACCTTAGAAAGAGACATTTTCATTGCCCAAATCTATGTTGATGACATAATTTTTGGATCCACCAACTCAAATTTCTTAAAAGAATTTGTAAAAATAATGGAAAACGAATTCGAAATGAGCTTAGTTAGAGAGCTTAACTTCTTTTTAGGATTACAAATTAAGCAAACTAGGGATGGAAATTATGTTCATCAATCCAAATATGCTAAGGAGTTAATAAAGAAATTTAAAATGGATAGCTCCAAAAGCATAAGTACCCCTATGACCACAAATGTAAAAATAGATAGTGACCCTGAAGGTAAACCTGTAGACCTTAAACTATATCGAAGTATGATTGGAAGTCTACTTTACCTTACAGCCAGCAGACCTGATATCCTTTTCGCTGTAGGAATGTGTACTAGGTACCAAACCTGTGCTAAGGAAACACACTTAGCATCTCTAAAAAGAATACTTAGATACATTAAGGGCACCCTAAATGTAGGGATTTGGTATCCTAGGACCTCAACTTTTGACCTGTCAAGATATTCGAATTCTGACTATGCTGGATGCAAACTAGATAGAAAGAATACAAGTGGAAGCTGTCAACTTTTAGGAAACAATCTAGTCAGTTGGTGCAGTAGAAAGCAACACTGCGTAACTCTATCTACAATCGAAGCTGAATATGTTGCTTTAGGAGAGTGTGTTGCACAACTCTTATAGATGATGCACACTCTTAAGGACTTCCAGCTTGATTACACCCAAACCCAAGTCTACATTGATAACATAAGTTCAATTAATCTAACTAAGAACCCAATCCAACACTCTAGAACTAAACATATAGAGGTTAAACACCACTTCGTAAGAGATCATGTAGCCAGGGGTGAGATAGTCCTTAAGCATGTAGATTCAAAATCAAACTTAGCTGATATCTTCACCAAACCCTTACCTGAGTCTGAGTTCAGCTCACTAAGAAGGCAGTTAGGGTTATGCATGGTAGAATAGGACTGCTCTATTTATGTTTTTTTTTAAAAAAACTATTTTATTTCTTATTTAATTTGAAAAATCATTTATTCTTTTTAATTTAAAATGATTTTTCGACCTAGTTTTTTTTTTTCAAAACTTACCCCCATCAAAACTAGGACTTTTTCGCAAATGGACTTACCTTAGGCCCTAACCCTAGAACTGCATGCACCTATAGATTTAGAAGCCAGTATCTCACAAGCACCTTAGGGTACTTTTGATTGGTAACCTAGACTGGGTTGAGATGCTTAGGTCTATGCCTTGATTCAAGATGCTTTAAGTCAGTGCATCTGCAGTAATTGGGGCAATAAATACCAATTAAACAGTAATCAGGTTAAGTGTCAAGTTTAAAAAATCTAACTTGGACAGATCACTTAACATGACTAACCCTGTAACACCCAATAATTTCCTGGTATTATTAGGGATTTTTAGGAATTTTTCTAGCATTTTTCGAAATATTATAGCATTTTTTCGGATCAAAATAAGAAAAAAAAATATATAAGAGGTCGGGCGAGATTTGATCCCGCGACCTCTCTAGTTCATGGCTAAAGCAAAAACCAGCTGGGCTAGGGTATCAAGCACAGAAAAGGATGAAACGAAATAATATTATAGTTGATTTAGCCCGTTTCATGAAGAGGTATTAAAACTTCCACTTAAGTTGGGTTAAGACCCCATTAGGGTTTCGAGAGGCCTCGCGAGCAGAGGAAAGGGGCTGCGAAAACAGGGAGAAAACAAGGGGTTTTCTTCCTCCTTCTTCCTCCTCTTGAGTGGAGAGCCTAGGGGTTCTTCCCTAGGGCTAAGGAGTGGAGATTTCTTACAAAGGAAGAGGAAAAGAGCCCTACACTAGGAATTTCCAGATACTTAGTGAGTTTTCTTCAAGAAAAAGGTAAGTAAATCACTCACCTGCAATAGGAGTAGCTTCGCATGTAGTTTTCTCGTTGTAGAACCTTGATTTTGTGATTTATATGCATGCTTGGAGAATAGGGCTTATTGTGTGATTAAGTTTCTCAAGAATACATGTTTTTAATCATAGAACTTGAATTGGAGTAGATTTTTATATATGTGATCTAAGGATGGAAGACCAAGTTCTTGAAAAGTCCCAAAAATTGAGTTTTGGGTTAAGGGCACGCAAGGTGCTCGATGAAAGTTCCAAGTAAGAAAGGTAAGGTTTTGTAGTGCAAAGATTTATGTAAAAAGAAAGATAGCTTGATAAGTATAAGCATTATGAATAAGAAAGTATTTTACTTTTGTAAAGTGACATGTACCGGGCAAAAGAGAGGCCCACAGAAAGTTAGAAAGAAGCTCTAATAGGGTGCGGTGGCTAGCTACCCCGAAATCTATTAGGGATGCGCGCATTGGTATATTGATACCATGGTACAGTATCAAGGCCTGAGAAAGTTGATTATTATTTTGAAGTATATGAGTATATGAAAGTGTTTCAATTTCCTTAAGTGCATGTTTTGTTATGTATGACAACATGGTTATGTTATAAGCATGTTAAAGGGAAAGAGCAAAGAAGTTGTGTTTTAAAGTATGGAAATGTATCATTAGTAAGTTTCAAAAGAAATTATGAGCATGTTAGATTTGCCAATGTTTTAGTGCTAGTAAATGTTTTCAAGTATGATTGAGCATGATAAGTATATGAAAGTTTCCATGTGTAAGTATTTCAAAGTGCATATGTTTTGAAGCAAGCATTATTTGAAAAGAGCATGTTTATCCCTTATCGTTGGATTTGTGAGTTAGGATTTACTTACTAAGCATTTTGCTTATTAGTTGCATTTCCTTCTATTGCAGACAAAGGTAAAGAAAAAGCATAAGTTAAGGAGGCGAAGGGACTTGCATTGATGTTCAGTGGCGGCGGAACCGTGGAAGAGATCATTGGGCTAAGTCTTGTAGAACATGTGTTTTGGTGTTTCGAAGTGGTAGAATGAATGACTTTGTTTAAACCTTGCATAGATACAAAATTTGGTACAAACTCTAGTCTAAAGTTCACATAGATTTTCATAACTTATTTACTTCCGCAAAAGTCCAAATTTCAAGTTTATGAAGTTGTTTTGATTGGCTAAAATGTTTAGAAAACTAGTATAGAGTATAGAAATGGTGGTATGTCTTTGTATGGCTTGAAAGTATGTGTTTTGTGGATGGATAGAGATGAGTTTCAGGTCTGAAATGCAGGTTTTCAGGCGTACCAGTCGACTGGTACAGTACCAGTCACCTGCCCTATCGAACAGTAGCTTCTGTTCGATGCACCAGGCAACTGCCAAAAGGCCAGTCGCCTGGTATCAGTCGACTGCTATATAGAAGTCGACTGGTACCATTGAAAAGAAGTGGTATAGAGCAGTTGGTTAGTACTCTAGTGTTACAACTAAGAGGTTTAGGGGTCAAATCCTGGTAAAGCAAATAAAATGAAAGTTGTTTTGTTTTTTTTGAAAAAAAAAGAGAAGGAAGAAAAAGAAAAAAAAAATAAAGCAAGTTAAGGGAAGTCAAGTAGTAGTAACTTAAAGCTAAAGCTTAGAAGTACCAAAAGGTGGGTCGTCACAAACCCTAGCAAAAACTACTATTTATAATAGTTAGTAAGTAGCTAACTAGGTTAGACAGGACCTGAAAGAGAAAATTTAAATTGATTTGGTCCAGTTTATACTTAGAATTGGTTCAATGCAGCACCTTACTTTTTATTACTCTTTTTTTTTGCTATATTTTTTTGATATATGGCAAAGGGGGAGAGATTGGAAAGGAGAGAAAAGAAGGGTTTAAAATTTAAATTTTTTCTCAAAATTAAATTTTTTAAAACTTTTATCTCCTTTTTCAAAAAGTAAAGTTCCCTAAGTACTTAGTTCTTTTTGAAAGATAATTTCTTTTCGAAAATATTCTAAGTACTTAACTCAAAATTATTTTCGAAAATATTCTAAGTACTTAACTCAAAATAATTTTGTTTTCGAAAATATTCTAAGTACTTAACTCAAAATTGTTTTGTTTTCGAAAATATTCTAAGTACTTAACTCAAAATTATTTTATTTTCGAAAATATTCTACGTACTTAATCTTGGATCGAGAAGAACGATAGAGGGCGGGGGTGAATATCATAAGTCGTTTCAAATTGAAAAAGAGAAAACGCAGTGAAAAAATTAAAACAAAACAACACACAAACACCAAGATTTTACTTGGTTCGGAGTCGCAGTCGGCTCCTACTCCAAGGCCCACGGTCGTTGACCGTTTACTGCGGGCAATTCTATATGTGCGCAAAACGGTTTACAAATAGATATTACAACTGTAGTATTGTAAACAAAGAAAAGACAGCTCTTCGTTACCGACGTCCGGTGTAGAATGTATCTCGGAGCAGAGGGACGTCGTCGGCGCTTGTATCTCGAGTTGAGAGGTTTCTGGAGCGAAGCGCTTGAGTAGAAGAGCGTGTTTGCGTTGGAAGAAGTTTATGTACGAAGCCTTGAGGTCGAGGGGCTTTTTATAGCCTCTCGGGGCGCCCTGAACGTTGGGCCCCCCCCCCCAATCGATCCGAGCAGCTCTCGGTCAGCCGTTATCCCTCCAGGATCGGGTTGAGGTTTGACCAGGGGCGCCCGGGTTGACTCGATCCGCTGGCTTCTCGCTGGCTTGAGTTGATCCACTTCGTTAGCTTGAGCCCGGGGTGCCCTGAGCATCCGGGGCGCCCGGGAGCATGGGGACGCTTGGGAGAACGGGGGCGCCCCGCCCAGTGAGCTACCGAAGCATTTCTTTGCTTAACTTGTTTTATATTGGCTTTGGGGGCACCCTACTCAGCTGTTGCCTCTCTCCTTTGAGGCGTTCTGAGCTGCAGACACTCATTCCTTCGGTCCTGCATCCAGGGTTAGTCCAAAACAACATAGAGCAATCAAGTATTAGTTTTATACAGCCTTAGCTGTCTTGGTTCTGACTTTGGGTCTCCAAAATGGAACCCTAGGTCGAACCGACGCCTACTGTTCCCTCGACGGGGAACGCGTCCTCACCTACTCCTCTCGGGAGAATTTACCTATTGCCAACCGGCTCCTCCAGTTAGACTTTTTCCCAGCAGTCCTTCGCCAGGTGCCTAGCTGTCCTTTGCCAGGTCTTCAGCTCCAGGCAGTCCTTCGCCTGGTGCCCAGCAGTCCTTCGCCAGGTCTTTAGTTCCAGACAGTCCTTCGCCTGGTGCCCAGCAGTCATTCGCCAGGTCTTTAGTTCCAGGCAGTCCTTCGCCTGGTGCCCAGCAGTCCTTCGCCAGGTCTTTCACTCCTATCTGCCCTTCGCTAGGTGCAGCAGCCCTTCGCTGGGTCTTAGGGTTCCGATGCCTAGCAGTCCTTCGCTAGGTGCCTAGCTGTCCTTCGCTAGGACTTTAAACTGCACACTCAAGTAGTATGTTAGATAATCATAACATCTTAACTTTTGAACCCTTTGCCATTGATCAAAACACAGGTTCGACTTGGGTGCTGTCTGCACCAACAATCTCCCCCTTTTTGATTTATGGCAACCCGGTTCAAAAAGTTAAGTAAATCAGAATAGATAATATAAAAGTTTTAGTTTCCTCCCCCTGGAAGGAATCTCCCCCTAGGTTTTTTAAAAGTTCGTGGGGTTCTTAAAAAAGTTCTAAGTCTCAAGATGGAATTTTTCAAACACTTAGAATCATTTTTAAAAGAAACTTTTAGAAACATATTTTCAAAACAAATTGTGTTGGTGCAGTTTGCACTAACGGTCAAACTCGAGTTTTGATGTATGACAAAGTGGTTAAAGTTAGGGTTGTTAGTGTTTAACCTCTTTACTAAGTGTGCAGGGTTGAAAGACTTAGGACCAGACATCAGGCTGAAGTCCAGGATGGTTGAGTCCTGGCGGGAAGTCCAGTTGGGTCCGCGGGACCTGACAACTGGCTGAAGACCAAGTTGGTTGAGACTTGGCAGGAAGACCAAGGTGGTTGAGCCTTGGCAGGAAGTCCTGGTGGGTCAAGAAGTCAAGTAGAGCTGCACAAGGTAAATGAGGTAAGTCACTGGAGGAGCGAACCAGTGAGGACGCGTTCCCCGTCGAGGGAACAGCAGGCGTCGGTTCGACCTAAGGCTCCATTTCGGAGACCAAAGTCAGAACCAAGACAGCTAAGGCTGTATGATCTAACACTGTGTTTTATTGTATTTTGGACTAACCCTGGATGCAGGACCAAAGGAAGGAGTATCTGCAGCTCAGAGAGTCTCAAAGGAGTGAGGCAGTAGCTGAGCAGGGCGCCCCGGATGTTCCGGGCGCCCCCAGAGTCAACCAAGTCCGCAGACCAAGAAAAGCCCCGACAGCAGCTCATTTCGGGGCGCCCCGCGTGTCGCGGGCGCCCCCAGTGCCACCTCACTGCCAGCTGCCAAAGCTCGCCCTCGCGAAGCCAAGGAGATGAGGCTTTGACCGGTCAACCCGGGCGCCCCGTGCGCTCCGGGCGCCCCGGTCAAAGCAGATCCCGAAGATGAAGAGATCAGGCTTGACCGAAGGGTGCAACGGATCTAACGCCACGTGGGGGGGCGCCCCGAGCATCCCGGGCGCCCCCAGCCCTATATAAAGGGCCCTCGACCCTCTTCTTCAAACAACAATTCTTTCAACGCTTCAAAGTTCTTCTACGCTCGCTCCTTGCTCCGGAAACGCTTCACCTCGAGCTGACGACGTCCCGCTGCCCCGAAAGAGTCGACCTACTCCGGACGTCGGTAAAAAGAAGAATATTTTTTTAATACTTTATTGCACTTAATTACTTGAAAGTGTGGGGTTGTCACACTTTCAATTCTTTTGTACTCGCCTACTCTATCGGGGTTTCCCGGTAGAGAGTTTTAGTGGATTGCCCAACGGAAAGGTCCGAGGGACCTGGGCCTTCGAGTAGGAGTCGCCGAAGGCTCCGAACGAAGTAAAAATCGTTCGTGTTTGTGTGTTCGTTTTTCGTTTCTTTCACTTCCGCTGTGCACGCTTTTTGAAGCACTCTAATTTTTTAAAAAGTCACGTGATTCACCCCCCCTCTCACGTGCATCGATCCTACAAGTGGTATCAGAGCCAGGTACGCTCTGTATCGGTGCAACCACCATAAGAGCCGGGGGAAATCCAATTTTTTTCGAGTTTTGGTTTTTCGCTACACTTGATCTAAATTAGGTATTGTTGCCTAGATTTGGATTATTTTTTCCGTTCGTTTGATTTTACTCGAATTTGGTGCAACACCATTTCGAGTCACTCTTTCTCTCTCTTCTCCTTTTTCTACCACACTACTAATCCAAGACCTAGTTTTGAGACAAGTTTTTGTGTAGTCTATTTCAGATGGCTCAAGGTGAAGGCTATAGCACTGCCCGCCCTCCCCTCTTTAATGGGGAAGACTTTCCCTACTGGAAGAGAAGGATGGAGGTTTATCTGAAGACCGACATGGATCAGTGGTTTGCAGTTCAAACAGGCTACACACTGCCAATGGATGAGGGAAATAATGCTCCACTGAAGACCGACAGATGGAACCCAGAGATGAAGAAAAAGGCTCAGACCGAGTTCAAAGCCCAGAACACCCTCCAGTGCGGACTTACCAAAGAGGAGCTAAATAGAATTGGACCAACCGACTCAGCAAAGGAGCTATGGGACAAATTAATTGAACTACATGAAGGCACCTCTGATGCCAAGGTAACAAAAAGGGATTTACTTTTAAATAAGTTATTTAATATAAAAATACAGGAAGGAGAATCTGCAAGCCAACTCCACGCCCGAATCAAGGACATACTAAATGGACTCCACCTAATTGGGCACAAACAAGAAAACAGAGACATCATAAGGTATGCTTTAAATGTATTCCCTAGAAATTCACTATGGGCATCTATTATAGATGCTTATAAAATTTCTAGGAACCTTTCTAAAATTAATTTAGATGAATTGTTTTGTGAATTAGAACTGCACGAACAGACTAACGCCAAGGCCGAGAAAGGATTTGCCTTATTTGCAGGTTCCTCAAAAGATGGCAAGTTAAACAAGAAAATTCAAGAATTAAAAGAAGAGTCAAACTCAGACTCAGATGATGAGGAACAAATGGTCAACCTAGTAAGAAAGGTCTTCGCCAAAAAGAAAAGCCAGTTCTCAAGAAAGGACCTCCAGAGGATAATGAAGCCTACCAGTAGTGAAGACAAAAGTAAAATAACCTGTTTCGGCTGCAACAGAAAAGGACACTTCAAACACGAATGCCCCTACAAAAGGAGAATCAACCCAAGAAGAATAAGAAGAAGAAGGCTCTTCAAGCCACTTGGGATGACAGCACAGACGACTCCGACGATGAACCACCAAGGAACTCAAACTATCTCGCACTAATGGCAAACGGACCCGGGTCAGACTCAGAGCACGACGAAGATTCCGAATATGAGTCGAGTCAAGAGATCGGACTCTTTTCGGACGACTCGACTAAGGTATATTTAGATTCAGTAAATGAAAAGTTCTTTAAAATTATTTCTGTTTTAAATAAAAAATTGCTTGCATCTGAATCTAGAAATGACCAGCTTCTTAAGGAAAATCAAGACCTTAAGGAGCAATTAATTAATACCAGAACATTAACTGAACAAACTCAAAATCAAAAATTAATTGAGCTTGAAACTAAAAACTCAACCCTAAAGGGCGAAGTCCTAAAACTTAAGGATCTACTAGCAACTTTCACAACCCGATCCAAGAACCTTGACCTTATTCTTGGATCACAAAAGGGCATGTATAACAAATCTGGGATAGGATATAAATCGAGATCGTCCCAAAGATCCTTTATCTCCTTTATCCACCCCCGCAAAAATCAACGAAAAGCGTGGGTTCCGAAAGCTTATCTAACAAAGCAAGTAGGTCAGAATCAATTTTTATGTCCCAAAAAGGGACATCCATTACATTGACCCTAGACACCCAGTCTACAATTTAGGGGGAGGCTCCAAACTAGTTGGCACCTTAAAATCAGCCGCTGCCCAGGTGGGCACTTAGGACTAGCTTCAAAGTTAATTTGACTCTTGTACTATTTAGTAACAGGGTTTTCAATGAGTAAGTTAAAAGTCCAACTTCTTTAAGCGGCTTTGCCTAGAAAATGGTTGTTGCTCCAATAAGGCTTCGGCCAAAGAAGGCCACTGTGCCTCGCCATGGCCTGGAAGCCAATTATTGAAGTGTACTTTTAACTTACTACTTGTTGAACTTGGATCTAACACAAGGTCAAGTTAACTTTTCTAAACAAACTCAAAATCATCTCACAAAATCATAGGACTCCCTTGATTGATGACTTAGACCGAGTGAGATGAATAAGGATAACCAAATTCAAATTATTGATTGATAACTCAACATTCAAACTCAAATTGAAATTCAAAAATTAAAATTAAAATTCAAAAATTAAAATTAAAATTCAAATTCAAATTCAAAAATTAAAATTAAAATTCAAAAATTAAAATTAAAATTCAAATTCAAAAATTAAAATTAAAATTCAAAAATTAAAATTCAAATTCAAATTCAAAAATTAAAATTAAAATTAAAATTCAAATTAAAATTAAAAAAAAAAAAATTAAATTCAAAATTAACATAACTCAAATTTAAAATTCAAACTCAAGTTTTTAAATCTTCTTATTTTTTTTTAAAATTCAAAAACTTAACCTAAGGTCTAAACCTTTTACTTAACTGTAGGAAAACAAATGGATCATTGACAGTGGATGCTCCAGACACATGACTGGGGATCCCACCAAATTTACAGAACTCAAGTACAAAAGACTAGGGACCGTTGCTTTTGGAAACAACGGTAAACTTAAGGTAATTGGCCTAGGCAATATTGAACTTGAGTCT